>QRFJ01000043.1:138569-445372 GCA_006176705.1 Cocos nucifera | reverse complement strand
GCCAAGACCATCTTCTCCCTCTCCTCTCCACGCCCAAAGGAGTTTGGGATCCAGGTTGGTGCAATCCAGATCAAGAGAAAGGCGACAGAAAGCTAGAAGGCTGCGCTGCTGCAAAGGACAACTGCTGATCTTCGAAAAGAGTTTTGAAGATCCTCCAAATCAGATTCAGATCTGATTTTTGGAGACGTGATAGAGAAGAAGAGGATCTCTAGATCCAGCCTGAGTGGATACCGGTAGAGGCCAGGCACTTGCATGGCTAGATCCAGAACCTTCCGCTGCTTACAGGATCATCAACGGGTAATAGGATTACCCATACATCAAGATAAATTAAATTTGATTTAATTTATCTATATTTTATTTTATTATTAAAATAATAAAAATTAGATCTAAAATATTCTAGATCTAATTAGGATCAAAGAAAAAAATTTTTGAAATATATCTCTTGATCCGATCAGATCTGAACGAACCTGGTCCGAAAAATCAGGATTTTTCCTTCAACTGGTATCAGAGCCAAGGTTCTAAAGTATTTAGATCTGATTTTAAATTTATTTTAATTAAAAAATAAGTGATTTCAGATGTCACATGAGATGTGATCAGATCTGAAATCAGAAAAAAATTAAAATTAAATGATTTGGATCTAAGATTAGAAAATATGCATGACTAGTTCTAAAATAGAATAGTTCTATAGAATAGTCTTGCATGTTTATAATTTAATTTGATTAAATCATATTTTAGATCTATTTATTTACTATTTTTTGATATTATAATTATTATAATAACATCTAAAAAATAGCAAATAAAAATTATTTAATTTTAAACATCATATGAGATATGATTGATGCATGTCTAGACTAGTTGTAGAATAGTTCTACATAATTGTCTAGATTAGAATTTATTTTGATTAGATCAATTTAAATCTAATTTTTTAGATTATTATGAGATAATTTAGATCTGAAAAATATGCATGATTTGATACATGAGATGTATGCAAAATATGCCATGATTAGATCTAATTTGTATATGAGATATATGATATAGATCTAAAACTATTTTGTAGTATTGCATGTTCCTGATTAAGGCGTTCCTCTTGGCCGTCCGGTCATAAGAACGAAGAAGGGTTTAAAGGCCCTCTCCTTCCCATTCGATGGGGTGTTCTTATGATGTGTAGGGGTGCTGCATGTTCGTCCTTAATCAGAAACCCAAAACTTACTTTCTGCAAAACCCTAGATCCTGAAACCCTAGGATTTATTGTGCATATTTTGTTTATGAACCCTACTTAATTAAGAATTAAGATTATGAAATATTAATTAGGTCTAAAATTGAGAATTTTAGATCTAAGACATATTCATAATACTGGGTTCGGGCTTGGGTAGCTCAATTAGGTCTAAGCGGTTGATCAAACCGAATCAAGAGTTGGTTAGATGGGATCAACAATGCTTAAATTGACCAGCCTAATAGGATTAAGTCTGGGTCAAGATCGAGTCACGATCAAGCAAGACCTAATTAGGCTCAGAGGTTAGAGTCTGGATTGTAGGCTAACCCAATTGGTTCTGACTCAATAATTTGGTGTCTAAGGTAAGTTTGGCACATACGACCGACTGGTTTTTAATTGGAAGCTACTCGACCTGAATGCGTTCTTGTACGAGTTAATGGCATATTCCTTCCACCGGTCTCACTTACCTGGCCATATCTGTTGACACAGTTCTGATCTGAGGTGGTCAATAATCCGAGCTAACCCATGCCACTAGGTTAGTCATAATTGTTATGACTATGACAAGTCTAGTTTAATGAGACCTGAATCAATTCTCCCTAAGAAAAGATTAAGTCTGAGGTCTTCCACCATTGTAGATGTGCGGGCCCTTCCCGGGGTTGATTGTTCTCGGCTGGATACAGTGGCTCAGTTGCACCGGAAAGATGCAACCATGTCTATTAGGCATTGGATGCTATGGGCTGGAGGATGAGTTGGGCTCAATATTTTGGATACGGTGAGAGACTCAATTAGGAAATCCCAGTCTATGCAAATGGTGGGTCTGACTTAACTAAGGAGTGGATCAATATTTCGGATACGGTGAGATTCATGAATTAGAGACCAAGTTTGGGTGCACCATGATTAGAGAATCATTGAACAAGAGTTGTTCACTCATTGGCTAACCCATCACCAATAACTGTTAGGTGAGGTGATGAGTCAGTTGGTGAGACCGCACCACCCACTAGAAATCATTAATCATGGAGATTTTTGCATCTCTACAGAGGGAGTGTAGGGATCCGAGAAAATAGTGGGAGCTAATTTGTTTAAAAATAAAATTTTTAAATAAATTGGTCAAGTCATAATTACAGTATCTAACTAGAATCTTTGACTCTCTACAGGAAAATGTCTGCGTCCAACCCATTAGCACGTATCCTGGACACACATAGACTGACCGGAACCCAATTATAAAGATTGGCTCAGGAACTACAAAATCATTTTGGGTTTCGAGAAGTTAACCCATGTATTGGATCCAGGACCCTCCCACCTTACCAGCTCCGTCCATCCACTGAACAGAGAGCGTCTCTGGAAAAATGGATAGACGAAGATAATAAGGCCAGATATTACATGTTGGGCTCGATGTCTGATGAGCTCCAGCGCCAACATGAAGATATCGGGACTGCTCGCCAAATGTTGGCTCACCTGCAGGAGATGTTTGGTGAACAGAGTCGCGCAGCCAAATATCAAGTCACGAAATGACTTTTTAAGGCTAAGATGCATGATGGGCAGTCAGTCCAAGATCACTGTCTGACATGATGATCAAGGACATGGAAGAGCTTGAGAAGCTCGGTGTGAAGTTAGACTTGGATCTGCAGAATGATATTATTCTGCAATCCTTGACTGATGCATATGGGCAATTCATCATGAATTACCACATGCATAAACTTCAAAATTCCTTGGCCGAATTAATGAATATGCTGGTCACCACTGAGCTTTCTATGAAAGGTTCTAAAGGCTCAGTTCTTGCTATGGAATGGACTTCTTCCAAAAGAAAGTCTTATGAAAAGAAAAAGAAGTCTGTGAAAAAGCAGAAGGTGGAAGGAGCAAAGAAGAAGAAGGCAGAGCCGAAGAAGAAAGGCCGATGTCAAAGGAAAGTGTTTCCATTGCAACAGCGATGGCCATTGAAAGCGGAACTGCCCTACTTACCTGGCCACCCTGAAGAACAAGAAGGAAGGTCCTTCTGGAGGTATGCTCGTTATTGAGTCTAACCTTATGATTTCTTCTGCATCCAGTTGGGTGCTTGACTCTGGTTCTAGTGCTCATCTGTGCACTTCCATGCAGGGTCTTGAGGATAGCAGGAGGCTGAGGGATGGAGACATGATCCTACGCATCGGTAATGGAGCAAGAGTTGCTGCAGTAGCCGTGGGAACATACCCTCTTCGATTACCATCTGGTTTAGACTTAGTTTTGAAAGACTGTTATTATGTGCCTGCAGCTAGCAGGAATTTGATTTCTGTTTCATGCTTAGCACTAGAAGGCTATGTGATTACCTTCTTTAAGGACCATTGTAACATTCTTTATGAAAGAAATAAAATTGCAAATGGTTTCCTTATTAACGATCTTTATCAGCTACATATTGATGTACCTATTCTAACTATCGAGCAAAACGTGAATGCCAAATGACCTAGGGATAGTCCAAATGATAGATATCTATGGCACCTGAGATTAGGTCATATAGCAGAAGATAGGATCAACAAATTGGAGAAAAATGGGCTATTGAGTCCATTGACTTTCGAGTCATATCCAACTTGTGAATCTTGTCTTCAAGGCAAAATGACTAAACTCCCTTTTGTTGGACATGGGGAAAGGGCCACAGATCTCCTTGCCCTAGTACATACTGATGTGTGCGGCCCATTTGATGTGCCGGCTAGAGGCAATTTTGTCTACTTCATTACCTTTACCGATGATCTGTCTAGGTATGGGTATGTGTATCTTATGAGACACAAGTCTGAAGCTTTTGAAAAGTTCAAAGAATTCAGACATGAAGTAGAAAAACAAACTGAAAAACCCATTAAGGTTCTTCGATCAGATCGAGGAGGTGAATACCTTAGCCGGGAATTCCTAGACTATCTCAAGGAAAAATGGCATAGTCTCTCAATGGACTCCACCAGGAACACCTCAACTCAACGGGGTTTCAGAATGGAGAAATCGGACTCTATTGGATATGGTTCGATCCATGATGAGCTTCACAGACCTTCCTGATTTTCTTTGGGGACATTCATTGTTAACTTCAATTTATCTACTGAATAGGGTTCCCTCTAAAACCGTTCCTACCACACCGTATGAGATATGGCATGGTAAGAAACCAAGTCTGAGTCATCTCAGAATTTGGGGTTGTCCGGCTCATGTCAAAAGACAACAAGCGGACAAGTTAGAGTTTAGGTCCTTCAGAGCTCGATTCATAGGATATCCTAAAGAGTCATTAGGATACTATTTCTACATTCCAGAAGACCACAATGTGATTGTGAGTCGACATGCCATCTTTCTTGAAAAATAGTTTATTCAAGATAGCGGCATTGGAAAGCAGATTAAGCTTGATGAGAAAGTCTCACAAGTACAACGAGCTAAGGACCAATTGGAACCAAATCAGGTTGAGCCAATAAGAACACTACCTCCTCCACCTCGTAGATCGAAAAGAGTTTTCCATCCCCCTGAAAGATACTTAGGTATTATTTCAGAGGAAGTAGAGGAAAATGTTCCTCATAGGTAATGGTGCTCATGGTGATGATCCCAAAACCTACAACGAGGCGATATCAGATATCGACTCCGAGAAATGGCTAGAGGCAATGCAGTCAGAAATTGACTCGATGCACTCAAACCAAGTCTGGACCTTGGTAGATCCACCAGAAGGTATAGTACCTATTGGGTGTAAATGGATCTTCAAGAGAAAGATTGGTGCAGATGGAAATGTGGAGACATTCAAGGCTAGACTAGTGGCAAAAGGTTATAGTCAATGCGAAGGCATTGACTATCAGGATACCTTTTCCCAGTGGCTATGCTAAAATCCATCCGCACATTGCTTGCCATTGCAGCCTATTTCGATTATGAAATATGGCAAATGGACGTGAAAATGGCATTCTTAAATGGATATCTTGAGGAAGATATCTATATGGAACAGCCGCTAGGTTTCACATCCAGTGATACTGATCACAAGGTTTGCAAGCTGCAAAGGTCCATATATGGACTTAAGCAAGCATCTCGGAGCTGGAACACTCATTTCAATGATGTGATCAAAATGTTTGGTTTCATCAAAAATGAAGAGGAACCGTGTGTCTTCAAAAAGGTCAGTGGGAGCGCTGTTGTCTTCCTCGTATTGTACGTGGATGACATCCTCCTTATTGGGAATGATATTCCCATGTTGACACAGTCAAAATATGGTTGTCCAAGGAATTCTCCATGAAAGACCTAGGTGAAGCATCCTTTATTCTAGGAATTAAGGTCTATAGGGATAGACCGAATAGGATGCTAGGACTTTCACAGAAGATGTACATAGAGGAAGTACTAAAGAGGTTTAGTATGGAAAACTCTAAGAGGGGATTAATACCCTTCAGACATGGTATTCATCTTTCCAAGAAGATGTGCCCTAGCACACCTGAGGAAATAGAACGCATGAGCAAGATCCCTTATGCTTCTGCAATAGGGAGCCTCATGTATGCCATGCTATGTACACGACCTGATATAGCCCATGCTGTGAGTGTCACAAGCAGATATCAGTCAAATCCAGGTGAAGAACACTGGACTTCTGTGAAATGTATCCTTAAGTACTTGAGAAGAACTAAGGATATGATGTTGGTCTTTGGTAACGGAGAACTCCAAGTCCAGGGATACACAGACTCGGATTTCATGTCCGATGTAGATGATCGAAAGTCGACATCTGGGAGTCTGTTTGTGTGCAATGGTGGTGCTGTCAGCTGGAAGAGTTCCAAGCAAACTATGATAGCAGATTCCACCATGGAAGCAGAATATATCGCTGCATCAGAGGCTGCGAAGGAAGCATTCTGGTACAAGAAGTTTGCTGCAGAAATTGGAGTAATGCCATCAGATGCCATTCCTCTATACTGCGACAACAATGGCGCCATAGCCCTTGCTAAGGAGCCGAGGTCTCACCAGAAATCCAAGCACATTGAGCGGCGATACCACCTCATCCGCGATTACCTCGAGAAGGGTTACGTCGAGGTCAAGAGAGTCAACTCCATAGATAATGTGGCAGACCCACTTACAAAGCCGTTGGGCCAGCAGAAGATCGAAGCCCACCTTGAGAAGATGGGACTTAGACTTGTAGCCAATTGGCTTTAGGATAAGTGGAGATTGTTAGATATATGTGCCCTAGAAGCCAGAATTGGCTGACACTTGTAATACACTTCTAGGGGCAAAATTATAATTTTGACTATAATCAATAAAATGGGTTATTTTCTATCACATATGTGTATTTAGTGTCTGTGATACATCCTTTGAGTTAATGGTAATGATAATTCATATTTTCAAGAGTTGAAAATTTAAGACATGAATAATCATTATTAACTCATAAAATGCTCCCGACCATAGGATCATCACGAGGATGGTGATTGATCCGAAAGGTTGGTGTACAATCGCTTCTCTTTAGTAGATGAGTCTTGAGTCTACGGTGTGGAGACACCAGGAGCGAGAGTACAGGTACTCGTTAGAGAACGAGGGCACTGAGCGTGACCACCTCGAGTAGTCATTAGGAAGTCTACCTTCTCGTCAATGACTGACTCGATGCTGCAGTGGTGTGTCTGGTTCTTTGATCTGAGGTGCATCGACAGTTCACCTTGAGGGTGTTATAGTTTGACTACACCATAACTCGGTCTCCTAGCCATACGGAATCCCTGAGGTGTATGTTGGCTATAGCATGTTCATTGTAGGAACTGGATTGCATCAAGATGGAATCTATCTACCTCGGTGGTAGAGGAGCAGCCCTATGATGATCATGAGAATCAAGTCCAGAAGCCCATGGCCATGGCAGAGTGAAATAATAGAAAGAGTTTCTATTTAGGTTTTCACATCGGACTTGAATCGAATGATTACATCATATGACAGAAACTAGGGTTTGACGAGTTCACCTTAACCCTAATCTGATCGGGGCTCAAGATAGAAGAACTTAATCACACAGGTAGCTGCACCAAGAGGTTCGCATTCAGCTCTGATGGGTTGCCACCATATACTGCTAGGTGTCACTGGTGGATTTTGGGAGCAATTAGAATGATTTAGATGATCGATCATTCTAGCTGTTCGAATCAGAAGAGTTCTGATCCATCGAAAGGAGTTTCGATGATGTCGATGATAGAGATCATGACATATCCCATTACCATACAGAACTGAACCTAACTGGGTCACACAAACAAGGGTTTGAATCTGGTGATCATCAATTGAACTGATCCAGTTCAATTGATCTGAATGAGATTCAATTAGGTTCAAGGAAAATCGTGCTAGCACTCGATTGAACCTAACGTTCTTCTTTTACTATCATAAATAGTTGTCCTGACTGAGCCAAAGGAGTTTGTGCTCGATCAGAGGCCTTCACTTGGTCTGACTGGAGCCTTGTCCAGGTCAGAAAAGGTTGTCTTATTTTGTAAGACAATACCTGCCATTTTTGGTCACCTGCCATTTCTCATCCTTTGACTTTGGTCAAAAGTTGACCTTTGACTGGTCAAATGTTGACCATTGATACTTTGACTTTTGTCCACATGTCACGCACCTATTGGAGAGCTGGTGGGGGCTTGTCCCCCTGCCAGAACCTGGCAAGGAGGAGGGTGCGCACGCCACCCTTGGCGTGCGCCCAAGTTTGAGGCGCCCAGGAGTCCCTATTGGATAGGGACTCCATCTCCTTTTTGGATTCCGATTAGACTCCTCCTAAGAACCAACTTTGACTGGTCTTAGGCACCATCTAAGGATGAATCCAAGGGACTCTATTCCCACCAATCAGATTTAGATCTAATTTCACAAAGGGTTGTGATTGGTTGGGATGAAGAGGAGTTGGATCATGCATAGTCTATAAATAAGACCCTGCGCCCAACTCAAAACTAATGCAATTCACAATGCCCCAAGGCTGCCTCTCTCTTCCTCCTCCATGCCAAGTCCATCATCTCCCTCTCCTCTCCACACCCAAAGTAGTTTGGGATCCAATTGGTGCAATCTAGGCGAGAGAAAGGTGAAAGAAAGCTAGAAGACTACGCTGCTGCAAAGGACAACTGCTGATTTTCGAAAGCCATTTTGAAGATCCTCCAAATCAAATTCAAATCTGATTTTTGAAGAGGTGATAGAGAAAAAGAGGATCTCCAGATCCAGCCTGAGTGGATATCGGTAAAGACCAGGCACTTGCATGGCTAGATCCAGAACCTTCCACTGCTTACAGGATCATCAACGGATAATAGGATTATCCTACATCAAGATAAATTAAATATGATTTAATTTATCTATATTTTATTTTAATTATTAAAATAATAAAAATTAGATCTAAAATATTCTAGATCTGATTCAAATTAAAAAAAAAAAATTTAAAATATATCTCTTGATCCGATCAGATCTGAACGAACCTGGTCCGGGAAATCAGGATTTTCCTTCAGAAGACCCTTTTCTTCTTCTCTTTTCTCTCTTTTAGACACCTAGTTTCGTGCCTATGGAACCCCCACACCCAAGGTCCCTCTTCCTCTGATTTTTGCACACCCCAAACCTCTTCTAAAGCTCTATATTCTATGAAATAATTATACCAAAATTCATCCAAAATTTATAGAAAAGGAAGAGTCCTTGTTTAGGTCAAAAACTAGACAAGGCAGGACTAGATTTGGCAAGTGGTTGGGGCGCCCAACTCTTGGGCGTCCCTCTGAATTTTTTTGTGGAGTTGGGCTCCCCTCCTCTAATTTCTTTTATGAATCTAGTAAGGGAGAACACATAATATTCTCCTTTCTTACCATGAAAATAGTAGAGAAAAAATAGGAGAGGGGGCGGCACAAAAGGGAGAGAAGATTTGGTCAACAAGGATTCTATCTCATAAAATCCTAAAGCAAAACTAACTTCGTTTTTGACTTGGTCTTCCAACAAATTATCTTATGAGAAAAGGAGGGAGAGAGGGGCATGCATGATGATCAAGGAGAGGAGATCTCTTACACAAAATAAAGAAAAATGGACGTGGGGGGCCGTGGGCTAAGGTGGTGCAAGGTTAGGGAGTCCTAGTCACACTAGGACTCCTATTTTGACTTGGTCAAACAAGGTCTTTTAACCAAATAAAATCAAGAGCAAACCAACTCAAATAAATAAGGCCCTAACCTATTTAAAGACTTAATTAAATCAAATTAAATTATATTTAATTTTAATTTAATTTTAATCAAATTAGAAAATTGGGTTGACCCGAGTCCTAGTTAGAGTAGGACTAGTTCTTCCTTGCACTTGGCTTATCCAATAAGTCAATTGAACTTAGTCTAATCAAACCGAAACCAAATCTAATTAAATCATATTTAATTAAACTTAATCTCAGCCCTTTGGCTTAATCAAATTAAGTCAATTAGTAATCTAATTGCCGATCGATCCTCCTACAACACTTGCACTAGGTTAAACACCAATCGTATTGATTGTTTAACCCTAGAATGATTCTTAATCATTGATCAACCATCTGATCAGACATGAGCTCTAATATGTGAAACCTCATAGGTCCAAACCTAAGCCAGTAGCATAATAATAGATTTCTATACTAATCGAAGTGACCATCTAGCAATGGTACTCGACAGTCGGATAGGTCGAATGTGTAGAACAACATCCTTAGAATTCATGAGAATATAGTTTCCATATAATTCATCCCCTTAACCAAAATGCTTGTAGGATACCTTAAAGTTCAATTGTCAACTCTGATCAGGTTGTCCACATTGTATTTTAAAATATCATATCCATCTGATGGATTACACTGACCAAGATTTTGCTATATTAAAATACAGTGATACATTCTTCTCTAACTCTTGGAGTGGTCAATTCCATCTTGATCATGCTCTGACTTTGCAAGTACTTTACTATGCCAAGAAGCCTTTCGTTATTGAATTAGAAATTCAGTTAGTCTGATACCAAAGCATAGGGAGTTGCTTGTAGGTCACTGAGATAATCTCAGGTCAAAGAGATACTTATACCAATATCCCATCAGAGACATTCTCGACAGTAGAATGCTCTGAAGTTGATCATGTTCAATGATGATGTACCTATACATCTAACCTATATGTCATAGTAATGTCTCTATACTCTTTGGTTAAGAGGACAACCAATCTATATGGCATATAGTAACCTATGCTTGATAGATGCTGTCGTCCTTATTAATAGTCTATCATTTGGTCGTGAACAAATTTAAGGACTAATCGATAAATTCTCTCTTTATCGAAGCTAAATAGTCCTAAGGAGTTCATCACAACAATGGAGTTCATTAGAAGATGAATACTTATGATGAAAAATGCCAAAAATATATTTTATATTTATTAATCAATCAATTACAAATATAAAGTAGCTTAACCATCAACAGACTGATGATTGGCTTTAGGATACATTTTTCAACAACTCCCACTTGTCCTAAAGCCACTCAGCATAGTATCTAATATCCATCTTTGACTTGTGGTTGTTGAACTCCTTTATTGCCAGGGCTTTAGTGAAGGGGTCGGCCAGGTTCTCCTTTTTATCGATCTTCTGAAGGTTGACGTCATCTTGATCCATGATCTTTCAGACCAGGTGAAAGCGGGGTAGAGTGTGCTTTGTCTGCTGGTGTGCCTTCGATTCTTTTGTCGAGCAATGGAACTAGTGCTGTCGTAGTAGAGCAGGATCGGACCATCAAGAGAGAGTGCTACTCTAAGCTCAGTGATAAACTTCCTCAGCCACACAACTTTCTTTGCAGCATCTGATGCTACTCTGCTTCGCAAACAGAGTCTGCCACAGTATGCTGCTTGAAACTCTTCCAGTAGATGGCTCTACCATTCAGAGTAAAGATATATCCCAACACACTTCTGCTATCATCATGGTCAGATTGAAAGTTGGAGTCTATAAATCCCATAAGTTTCAGATCTAACTCACCATAAACCAACCATTGGTTCTTAGCATTTCTTAAATACTTTAGTATGGCTTTAACCATTTTTCAATGGTTTTCTCTCGAGTTAGACTGGTATCTACTCACTACTCCTAGTGAGAATGCCACGTCTGGTCTGTACATATCATGGCGTACATGACAGATCCCACTATTGAAGCATATGGGACTCTACTCATATGCTCTCTCTCTTCATGAGTTATCGGACAATCCTTCTTAGAGAGAGAAATTTCATGGCCTATCAGAAGATAGTCTTTTTTAAAATTCTCCATACCGAACCTCTTCAGCACAGTATCTATGTACGTGGACTAGGTTAATTCAAGCATCCTTTTAGATCTATCCCTATAGATCTTCATCCTTAGGATGTAGGATGCTTCACGCAAGTTCTTCATGGAGAACTGTGATGACAACCAGACTTTTATTTTCTATAGTATGGGGATGTCATTTTCGATTAAGAAATACCACTACTGGACCATTTGCCCATTTGTAAATGCAGGATTCTTCTCCATCCTTAATGAAGCCATACGTTTTGATCACTTTATCGAAATGCATGTTCTAACTTTGAGATGCCTGCTTCAGTCCATAAATGGATCTCCGAAGCCTGCACACCTTGGACTCTTCTGTGGATGTGAACCCATCAGGTTGTATCATATACACCTCTTCGATCAACTCTCCATTTAGGAAAGCTGTCTTCACATCCATCTACTAGATCTCATAGTTCAGATGGATAGCTATTGCAAGCATAATCTGAAAGAACTTGAGCATTGCCATAGAAGAGAATGTCTCATCATAGTCAGTACCATAACATTGACGATACCCCTTGGCAACCTGATGGGCTTTATAGGTCTCCATCTTTTCGTCTAT
This sequence comes from Cocos nucifera, assembly GCA_006176705.1. Taxonomy (NCBI): domain Eukaryota; kingdom Viridiplantae; phylum Streptophyta; class Magnoliopsida; order Arecales; family Arecaceae; genus Cocos; species Cocos nucifera. The sequence continues at coordinate 433,415 of QRFJ01000043.1, read as the reverse complement.
GCCCCTCTTCTTTTTGAAGATCCATTTACTTCCAATGGATTTAATCCCTTCAAATGGGTCAACCAATGTCCACACATCATTGACCTTCTTGAACTTCATTTCGAATTTCATGGCCTTAAGCCATTTCTCAGAATCAGATCTTTGCATATCATCCATATAGGTGATCGGATCCTCATCATTTTCATCGAGTTTGTTGGGATCACCATCCTGAATCAAGAAACTATAGTATCTATCTGGTTGATGCGGTACTCTACCAGAATGCCTTAATGGTGCAGGTTCACTGAGCTCTAAATTTGATCTAATCAATTTTGATTCTAGTTTAGCTATAGGTGTCGGTTTTTCTACCTGTTGAACTTCATTAAGTTCAACCTTAAAGGCAACAGTTCCTTCACCAAAGAATTTTTTTTCCAAAAAGGTTGCCCTAAGGCTGATGAACACCTTTTGTTCATCAGCATTGTAGAAATAGTATCCTTTTGTCTCTTTTGGGTATCCTATAAATGTGCACTTGTTAGACCTAGGTTCAAGTTTATCTATAACTAACCATTTGACATAAGCTAGGCACCCCCAAATCTTAAGGTGTGAAAGTGCTAGCTTATGCCCTATCCATATCTCATATGGATTATTAACTATAGACTTACTTGGAACCCAATTTAAAAGATAATAAGCCGATACGAGTGCATATCCCTAGAAGGATATCGGCAAGCTGGCAAAACCCATCATGGATTAAACCATGTCTAACAGAGTCTGATTCCTCCTTTCAGACACACCATTATGCTACGGTGTTCCTGAAGGAGTCCATTAGGAGAGAATCTCATTCTCTCCTAGATATGTGAGAAATTTATCGAAAAGGTATTCCCCTCCTCGATCAGACTGAAGAGTTTTAACACTCTTTCTAGTTTATTTTTCTACTTCACTTCGGAATCATTTGAACATTTCAGAAGAATCCAACTTATGTTTTAACAGATAGACATATCCATATCTGGATAGATCATCTATGAAAGTAATGAAGTAGACATATCCACCTTTGGCACTTGTGCTCATTGGTCCACATACATCAGTATGTACTAAACCTAAGAGCTCAGTGGCTCTTTCACCTTTTTCAGTAAAAGATGACGGTCATTTTACCAAGAATACAGGATTCACAGGTTGGAAGTGATTCACAACCACTGACTTCGAGGATTCCCTCTTCAGTTAACCTATCTAATCGATTCTTGTTTATGTGACCTAGCCTACAATGCCATAAGTAGATATCTGACACACTATCTAATCTAGGGTGCTTGCTAGTTGAATAGACTATGTTAATAGGTTGTGATAGTATGTACACACCATTATTCAAATATCTATAAAAAATAGTAACACCATTCATAATGATATTACAAACTTATTTCTTTATTAAAATTTCTTAATTATTTTTGGCCAGAAGGCCTACAGAAATGATATTTCAAAAGAAACTTGGACAGAAGTGACAATCACTAAGAACAATGCTATGGGACTCAAATATAAGTTTCAAAATTTCTAAAGCTAGAACTGAAACTGGTCTTTCATCTCCAACGTTTTGGAATCTTTCACCTTGCTCGAATCTCCTACTGACCTGCAACCCCTACAATGAATTACAAATATAGTAAGGGCTATCGGTATCCAATACCCAGTGAGTAATATCATAAATAAAAAAATTATAAGGAATTATCATATAAATACCTTACCCAGCAATAGCTTGCTTTTTTTTCTATCTGTTCGAATCCAGAGAGGCAATGTACTGAGGATAGTTCCTTTTTCAGTGCCCCCGCTTCTTATAAAAGAAGTATTCAGTTTGACCCTTATCGAGCTTGATCTTCCTGGTCTGACCCTGCACAGATGTCCCAGCCTGAATTTGCACCTTCTTAGCTTTCTTCTTCTTATTCTTCTTTCCTTTTCTAAAGGGTCGAGAGCCAGAAGATGAACCTCCCACTAAGTTCACTGACTCTTTATGGAGTTGGTGATCCTTCTCAAAATCCTAAAGTAACTCCAATAACCCATGGTAGTCTACTTCAGGCTTTGTCATTCTGAAATGAGTAAGAAATGGGAGAAATGACTTGGGCAATGAGTTCTGTATTGCATCTTTCCCAAGCTGTTTATGTAAGAAAAAGCCGAGCTTGCTCAATCGCTCTATCAACTCGATCATGTACAATACATTATCAGTGATAAAGGCACCATCCCGCATTCTAGCATTGATGATGGCACAACTAGTCTTATGCCTCTTCACGTCATCGGGTGTGCCAAAGGAATCCTCCAATACTTGAAGCTTATCGTTTGGCTGAGCCATCTCAAATCTGTGACTGAACTCATCACTCATAGCAGCCAGCATGATGCAGCGCACCATGGTCTGATCACTGAGCTATTTTTGATAAGTGTCTCTGATTGTTCCACGTGCATTGATAGTTGGCTCCTCAAGCGTAGGATCCATCAGCACATATAGGATCCATTCATGCTCCAAGACTATCTTCAACTTTCGGTACCAATAATTAAAGTTGGGTCCCACCAACTTATCATTATCCAATAATGATTGGAGTGATAAGGAAGTGGCCATATTTGCATAAAGAAAAAACAAAATCTAATTAGTAATTGATCCATTAAACCTAAAGATTTGGACTTTAATCAAAAGGTTCTCCCACTATTTATTCGAATTGGTAGCCTTTACCTCCAATCCGAGGAATTATCATAATTTTTTAGTGGGTACTAGAATCCACATAGACTGTACATGAGCTCAACTTTGGTTGGCCCACCCATGTACATCTAAGGATAGATTCATAACCAATTATTTCTCTAAACAACTTCTAGTAATTAAATTTTGCCCTAGCCCCTGATCAATTGGTTTTGGCCTTCTCAGAAAAGGGTGCAATTTGGTCCAACCATTAACATGACCATACTTGGCCCATCTGACCAATGAATGATCAGGCTCAACTTTGGTTGGCCTACCTGACCACCATTTAGAAAGATGTATCCAAGAGATCATATAATGAATGATAATTCCATCAACCGATAAGCACTAGGCCTTTAGGCTTTCAATGATTATCCAACTGATGGACCCATTATCATCCACTTTAATGAGAGGCTATGATCCAGTTATCATATAACTATTTTATTTTAGGAATCTAATAATTTTAGAGGATTTATTTATAGAAGTAAGTAGGTCAGATTAACCAAATTGTCATGATCCTCCTACTGGCTTTACCAAGTTAGCTTAAGGGAGACCACTAATAGGTTGATCTAGGAGCATCTAAATTAGTCACACTGATTTACCTAGCTGACATGGGTCAACTCAAATTATCAAGTGATCTAATCAAAACTCAATCTCACCAAGAAGGCCAAGTAAGTGAGATCAGTGGAAGGGTCTACCAAAGCTTGCCTTAGACACCATAAAAAATGACCAGATAGGTGGGTTGCCAATTAGAAACCACCGATCGTATGTGCCAAACTTACCTTAGACACTAACTGGTTTAATTAGTCTTGATTAGATCAACCTAATAGTTTGAGCTAGAGCTCTTAGCCAAGAATCAAGTCCATTTGGTTCTTGTTAAAGACATGGACATGACCAACAACAACTATTATAATTGATCTAGAGAATCCTTGATCTAATCTAAGATAATAATTGATTAGATTTAGTCAATTCTCTAATTAAGTCCATTTTTTAATCTAACCTTAGGTCTAACCCAATTAATGGACATGCCATAGGATCTTCAATCAATATGTTATGATTTGTGTCATAGGATCTTCAATTTATAATCCTAGAACCTAATCAAACATCTTCTTAATTCTTAATTAAGTTTTGGGCTGAGGATTGGGGTTTGGCTTTTCAAAAATGATTTTCATGTTTATAAAATAATTTTATAACATGGTTCTATCAACCAAGTTGCATGTTTGATTCATAATCAATATGCAAGTAAAATAAACATAAAACTACTTTAGATCTAATCTAAACAAGTTCATGTAATTGGAACAGTTTCAATAATAATCAATCATAAATCTTTCTAGATAAAATCTAAAATATTTATGATGATTAACATCAAATTAAAATATTTTTAATCAAATCATAAAATTTTTTATATCTAATCTAAAATTTTATGATCAATAATTTAGATCAGCACGTACTAGGACAATATTTCCATTGTAAGGGGTAGACCTTATAGTACGACAACCTTATGGCAGTCCGTGCAACCTAAAATATTTTATTTTTAGAGATAAAACTATTTTAAATCTATTAAATTATAAATAAAATTAAATCAAATCTAATAAATTTATGATTAGAGTCATATCATCATAAACTAGGACAATCTTTTCACTATAAGGAGTAAACCTTACAGCAGGTCAACCTTATGGCAGTTCGTGAGATATAGATTTTTAATTTTAGATTTAATAATTAGATTATAAATTAGATCTAATATAAGAAATAATCTAAACATGCATAAAAATCATGTAATAAGAACCTAGGCTCTGATACCATTTGTAGGAACCAGATCTAGGGTTTCACGTGTAGATCTTGAAACTTTTCAGGATCAGACAGCGAAAGACTTAAATAAATTAAGTATTTATTTAAATAAATATATAAATATCTAAATCTTAGATCTATTATATGATCAAGGTATGATATTAAATTAAAAATAAGAAACATAAAGGAGAAGAAAAGGTTGATCACATCAACCTAGATCTACACTATATCTAATGCAGGTATGAAATCAGTAGATCAGATCTATTACCTATGCAAGTTAGATATTCTAACTTACTGATCCAGGCTTGAGGATGAAGTCACAAACCACACACACATCCGACCTCTAGGAATCATCCACACGAGCCTATGAACTCCGATCTGAAGTTCGACGCAGGAAATCAGCATAACATGCTAGTATCATGCTGATCCTTCTTCGACGGTTGATCCGATGCCCCCTTCTTCAAAACTTGGACTCTCCAAAATATGAGAAGGAAGAGGAGAGTTTTTTGATATAAGATTCTCTCAGAAAAAAACTCAAAAGAAGGAAGAGAGATGAAGAATAAAGCAGCCCTAGAAGAAGACCCTCTTCTTCTTCACTTTTCTCTCACTTAGACACCTAGTTTGGTGCCTATGGAACCCCTACACCCAAGGACCCTCATCCTCTGATTCTTGCACACTCTAAACATCTCCCAAATCTCTATATTCCATAATAAAATCAGGCCAAATTTCATCCAAAATTTATAGAAAAGGAAGAGTAATTGTCTAGGTCAAAAACTAGACAAGGCAAGACTAGATTTGGCAAGTTGGGCGCCCTTCCTCCGATTTTTTTTATGAATCTAGAAAGGGAGAATGCATAAAATTTTCCTTTCTCACCATGAAAATAGTGGAGAAAAAATAGGAGAGGAGGTGGCACACAAGGGAGAGAAGATTTGGTCAACAAGGATTCTATCTCATAGAATCCTAAAGCAAAACAAACTCCCCTTTTTACTTGGTCTTCCAACAAAATGCTTTATGAGAAAAGGAGGGAGAGAGGGGCATGTGTGATGATTAGGGAGAGGTGATCTCATGCACAAAATAAAGAAAAATGGGCATGGGGGGTGTGGGCTAAGGTGGCACAAGGTTAGGGAGTCCTAGTCACACTGGGACTCCTATTTTGACTTGGTCAAATAAGAACTTTTAACCAAATAAAATCAAGAGTAAATCAACTCAATTAAATAAGGCCCTAACCCAAATAAAGGCTCAGTACTTGCTATCGAATGGATTTCTTTCAAGAGAAAGTCTTTTGGAAAGAAGAAGAAGTCTGTGAAAAGGCAGAGATAAAAGGTGAAAAGAAAAAGAAGGCAGAGCTGAAGAAGAAGGCTGCTGACAAAGAAAAGTATTTCCATTATAATATTGATAGCCACTAGAAGCAAAACTCCCCTACATACCTGGCCACCCTGAAGAACAAGAAGGAGACAAGGTTCCTGAGTGAGTCCAAATACATTTGGCTCAGTCGAAATAACTTTTAATAATTATTGAAGGAGAATATCAGGCTCAATCGTGTGCTAGCACGATTTCCTTGAACATAATTGAATCTTATTCAAATCAATTGAGCTGGGTTAGTCCAATTGATGATATCCAGATCCAAACCCTTGTTTGTATGACCCAGTTAGATTTAGTTTCATATGGTAATGGGATATGTCACGATCTCTTTCATCGATATCATCAAAACACCTTCCGATGGATCAAAATTTTTTTGATTCGGATAACTAGTATGATCGATCATCTAAATCATTCTAATTGCTTCCAAAATTCAGCTGTGATACCTACTAGCATATGATGGTAACCCATTAGAACTGAAAATGAACCTCTTGGTGTAGTTGCCTGTGTGATTAAGTTCCTCCATCTTGAGCCTCGATCGGATTAGGGTTAAGGTGATCTCGTCAAACCCTTATTTCCATCATATGAATTAATCATTTGATTCAAGTCCAATATGAAAATCCTAATAGAAACTCTTTCTATTATTTTCACTCTGCCATGGCCATGGGCTTATGGACTTAATTCTCATGATCATCATAGGGTTGTTCCTCATCTACTGAGGTAGATAGATCCCCTATTGGTGCAATCCAATTTCTATAATAAACATGCTATAGCCAACATACACCTCAGGATTTCGAATGGCTAGGAGATCGAGTTATGGTGTAGTCAAACTATAACACTCTTAAGGTAAATTTTTGATGCACCTCAGATCAAAGAATCAGACACACCACTGTAGCTTCGAGCTAGTCATTGACGAGAAGGTAGACTTTCTGTTGACTGCTCGAGGTGGTCACGCTTAGTGCCCTCGTTCTCTAACGAGTACCTATACTCTCGCTCCAGTATCTTTACACCGTAGACTCAAGACTCATCTATCCTAAAGAAGTGATCGTACACCAACCTTCTAGATCAATTACCATCTTCATAATGATCCTACGGTCGGGAGCATTTTATGAGTTAATAAAAAAAATTTATGTCTTAAATTTTTAACTCTTGAAAATATGAACTATCATTACCATTAACTCAAGGGATGTATCACAGACACTTTCAAATATACACTATGATAGAAAATAATCTATTTTATTATTTATAGTCAAAATTATAATTTTATCCTTAGATGTATAATACAAGTATTAGCCAATTCTGGCTTTTAGGACACACATATCTAACATTTACAATCTTCTAGTGGTTCTTCCTTGAATCAGATTGGTATCTACTCACTACTCCTAGTGAGTATGCAATATCTGGTCTCATACATATCATGGCGTACATGATAGATCCCACTACCGAAGGATATGGGATTCTACTCATATGCTATCTCTTTTTAGGGGTTGTCGAACAATCCTTCTCAGAGAGAGAAATTTCATGATCTATCAGAAGATAGCCCTTCTTGAAATTCTCCATGTTGAACCACTTTAGTATAATTTCTATATACTTGGACTGGGACAACCCAAGCAACCTCTTAGATCTATCCCTATAGATCTTCATCCCTAGGATGTAGGATGCTTTATCCAAGTCCTGCTTCTTGGAGAACTAAGGTGATAGCCATACTTTTATTTTCTAAAGTGTAGAGATATCATTTTCGATTAAGAGAATGTCATCTATGTATAAAAAAAAGAATACTACTATCGGACCATTTGCCCACTTGTATATGTAGGGCTCTTCTCCGTTCTTAACAAAGCCATACATTTTGATAATCTTATCAAAATATATATTCCAACCTCGAGATGCTTATTTCAATCCATAAATAGACCTCTAAAGCTTGCACACTTTGGACTCATCGATGGATGTGAACTCTTCAGGTTGTATCATATACACCTCTTCAATTAGCTCCCCATTCAGGAAAGCTGTCTTCACATCCATCTGCTGGATCTCATAGTGCAGATGGACAGCTATCGCAAGCATAATCTAAATAGATTTGAGCATTACCATTGGAGAGAACATCTCGTCATTGTGAATACCATAATATTGATGATACCCTATGGTAACCATATGGGCTTTATAGGTTTCCATCTTTCTGTCAGTTTTTCTCTTTCTTTTGAAGATCCATTTACATCCAATGGATTTAATCTCTTCAGGTAGGTCAACTAATGTCCACACATCATTGACCTTCATGGATTCTATCTCAGATTTCATGGCCTGAAGCTATTTCTTGAAATCAGATCTCTGCATTGCATCCATGTAAGTGGTTGAATCCTCATCATTCTCATCGAGCTCAATAGGATCACCATCCTAGATCAAGAAATTATAGTATCTATCCGACTGATGAGGTACTCTACTGAACCATCTTAATGGTGTAGGTACACTAGGCTCCAAATTTGATCTAATCAAATTTGATTTAGGTTTGGCTACTAGCATCAGCTTTTCTACCTATTGAACTTTCTAAAGTTCAACCTTAGAGGCAATAGTTCCTTCACCAAGAAACTTTTTTTCAAAAAAGATTGCCCTATTGCCGATGAATACCTTTTGCTCTTTAGCATGGTAGAAATAGTAACCCCTAGTTTTTTTAGGGTACCTTATAAATACATACTTATCAGACCGAGATTCAAGTTTATCTATATGCAAATATTTGACGTAAGCTAGATAATCCCAAACCTGAAGGTGAGAGGGTATAGGCCTACGTTCAGTCTGTATCTCATGTGAAGTCTTTGCAACAGATTTACTCAAAATATTATTTAATATAAAATATGCAGTCTCAAGAGCATAACCCAAAAATAAAATAGGTAGACTAGCAAATCCCATCATGGATCGAACTATGTCCAACAAGGTTTAATTTCTCCTTTGCAATGCACCATTATGCTGTGGTGTCTCTACAGGAGTCTACTATGAGAGAATCTCATTTTCTCCTAGATATGTCAAGAACTCACTAGATAGGTATTCACCTCCTCAATCTAATCAAAGAGTTTTAATACTTTTTCAATCTATTTTTCTACTTCATTATAGAATCGTTTGAACATTTTAAATGATTCAAACTTATGTTTCATAAGATAGAAATACCAATACCTAAATAGGTCATCGATAAATATAATGAATTAGTGATATCCATCTCTAGCACATATGCTTATAGATCCACATACGTCAGTATGTACTAGATCTAAAAGCTTAGTGGCTATTTCATCTTTTTCAGTAAAAGATGATTTGATCATTTTTTCAAGAAGATATGACTCATAGGTTGGAAGTGATTCACAATTACTGACTTCAAAAATTTTTTCTTGAGTCAACCTATTTATCCTATTCTTGTTAACGTGACCTAGCCTATAATGCCATAGGCAGGTATCAGAGACATTATCTAATCTAGTGCATATTTTAGTTGTGTACATTATACTCATAAGGTGTGACAAAATGTAAATATCATTCTTTTGTTGTCCACACATTATTGTAGTTGGGATGCATGCAGGGTTTCTAGCTCTACTTTCAAAATTTTTTCAAAAATCAAACATAGTAGAATTAAAAATTAATTTAATTAATTTTTCTAGAGCTATAGATCTAATCTAAAGAACCTACATAACCAAGATCTAATATAACATGTATGCATGAAAATCTGAAAATAAAACAACATCAGTAGTAAAACGATTTTTCTACTTTACATGTTCAGAACATGTTACCTTTGCATAGGTAGTTGATCACCAAAATCAAATCACTACTAAGAACATCTGATCATCACAATATAGCCACACAACATTTTTGGCCTCTACAGATGGTCCACACAAGGTCTTGGTCCAAGTTGGTTCCTCTCGAGTGCTAGCTCGATGTAGAATGATCTTGATGGCTGAATCTTGATTGAATGCTTTGATCTTCCACCACCAAATTTTTGGATGCTCTAGACCAAAAGCAGAGGGAGATGAGAGGCTGAGGAGGTACTCTAAAAAATTTCATGAAGATCTGACACTCAGATCTCATGAAACTCCTTCTCGAATCCTAGGTTGAAACCCTGGGATAGCTTTCACCAAAAACCCTTGCGCCCTGTCTTTCTCTTGGTTTTTCTTCTCTCTGAATTTATTTATTTTTCTCACATAGGGGAGATGCTTACATAGATAGAGGGGAGGATTTCTCAAATGTTTTGCCTGCCCAAAAAATCCATGCAATATATAAAGAGCGAACAAATAAGGAGCCATGGAGGGATTTAGATAAGATGGTTGGTTTATTCAAACTCAAATTTAATCAGAATTTTAATACCAACCAATCCTTTCTTATCCAAATGTGGTGTGGGAAAGGAGGGTGCAAGCTCTCTCTTTCATAGAAAACATTCATGAGAAACCTTTTTCTCATGGAGAAAATATGGCACAAGGAAGACTTAAGTGGCATATGAGAAGACTAGTCAAACTAGTTTCAAAACTTCTCATTCAATTGAACCAAACTAATCCAAATTGGTTAGGCCCAATTAAATCAGATTAAATCCAACTAATTTAGACTTAATTAGGCTTAGTTAAATACTAATCAAATTAGAAATTAATTAAGTCCAACCCCTGATCAAATCTAGGATCAAACCTCCTTGGCAATTAGGTCATCTCATAACCTAATTGGGTCAAATCCAACTAAATCTAATTTAATTAAATTTATTTAAAAATAATTACTCAATAAAATTAAGTTAATTAGCAATAAAATTAATAATTAAATCTCTCATAAATATAGAATCCAAATCTAGTGGGTGTCCGAGAAATAGAGTCCCATCAAAATGAAACTCTTGATCGAAGAGTCCCAAATCAGTGGGACTCTTGATTCTGGTGTCTGAAATGAGTGGAACTCATGATCATAGAGTCCTAGACTAGTAGGATTCTCAATCATAGAGTTCTAGATAAGTGGGACTTAGAGTTTCAGTTGTTAGAAGAGTGCCCTAGAAGCCAGATTGACTGACACTTGTAATACAATTTCTGGGGTATTTTTATAATTTTAACTTAAAATTAATAAAGAGTTATTTTCTTCTATCACGTTGTGTGTAAAGTTTTTGTGATACATCTTTTGAGTTAATAGGCATGACAATTCATATTTTCAAGAGATAAAAATTTAAGACATTAATTTTCATAATTAACTCACAAACTGCGCCCGATCGTAGGATCATCACAAGGATGGTTATCGATCCGAAAGATCGATGTACAATCGCTTACTTAGGATAGATGAGTCTTAAGTCTATAGTATAGAGATACTAGAGCATGAGTATAAGTACTTGTTGAGAATGAGGGCACTGAGTATGACCACCTTGAGTAGTCATAAGGGAGTCTACCTTCTTGTCGATAACCAAGCTCAATGCTGTAGTTGTATGTCTAGTTCTTAGACCTAAGGTGCATCGATAGTTTCTCTTGAGTGTGTTATAGTTTGACTATACCATAACTCAGTCTCCTAGCCATTCAAAACTCTGAGGTATATATTGGCTATAGCATGTTCATTGTAGGAACTGGATCGCATCAAGATGGGATCTATCAACTTCGATGGAGGAGTAGTCCTATGAAGATCATGAAGATCGAGTCCATAAGCCCATGGCCATGGCGATGTGATGTAATAGAAAAGAGTTTTCTATTAGGATTTTACATTAGACTTGAATCGAATGATTCAATCATATGACGGGATGTCGGATTTGATGAGTTCATCTTAATCCTAATCCTGTCGGAGCTCATGATAGAAGAATCCAATCACACAAGTAGCTAAATCAAGAGGTTCGCATTTGGCTCTGATGGATTGCCATCATGTACTGCTAGGTATCACTAATAGATTTTTGGAGCAATTAGAATGATCTTGATAATCTATCATTCTAATTGGGTAAATCAAAAAAGTTCTGGTCCATCGAAAGGTGTTTCGATGATGTCAATGATAGAGATCGCGATATATCTCATTACCATAGAGAACTAAACCTAACTAGATTATACAAATAAGGATTTAGATCTGGATGTCATCAATTGAGCTAACCTAATTTGATTGATTTAGATTAGATCCAATTAGATTCAAGAAAATCATGCTAGCACATGATTGAACCTAACATTCTCCTTCTGTAGTCATTTTGTTCGAGTCAAATTAGATTTGGCTCACCTGGGAATCCTATCCTAGTCTGACTGAAGTATGTCCAAGTCAGAAAAGTATTATCCTAACCTAATCTAGGCTTGTCCTAGTCCATTGAAGACCTACTAATTCCTAGAACTTTCAGGACAAGGGTTAAAAGGTTGACCCGGATGCAAGTATAGGGGGCATGCACCCCCTAGAGATTTTCTAGGGGCACATGCCCCTACGTGTTTTCACGAGAGAGGAGAGGACACACGTCCCCCTAGGCATGCATCTATATGGATTAGGGAGTTGACCCAATCCAATTGGATTTGATTAGATCAAAAAGCCTTGATGAGATCAAAGACTTTAGAAGTTTGTTGCTTGAGCCACCCTCCTCCCTATCTATTTTGTGTGGTATTTTGTGGAAAATGTTGGGTGACAAAAATCAGATGAGATCTGGTATTTGGTGTGGAGATCAAGTCTAGAGTCTATAATGATCAAGCAAGCTAGTTGCTTGATGCATTGGGACACAAGAGTTGGCATAGGAGTCTATTTAAAGACCCTACACCCTAGGGTTTGCATTCTCTCATCTCCCACGCCAAAGTGCTATCACCAAACCTATCTCCAAGCCTCCCCTACTACTACTCTTTTCCTTCTCCATGCCTATACCAGGTTAGGTGTTGGTTCAGAGATCAAGTGTTGAGGAAAGCTGAAGCAAAGATCAAAGACCGGGTTTCTACATCAAGTGACAAGGTGTTGCTTTTGAAGATTCATTTGAAGGCTTCATAGATCCAGACTTGATCTGATCTTTGGAGGTCAGATCTAGAAGAAGGCCCCAACCCAAGTAGACTACGGTAGAGGCCAGGCACATGCATAGATTCTGAGCTTCGGGTGTGGTAGATCTGAACGAAATAGATCTAGGCTTTCATGATCAGATTTTGAAACTTTTTCAAAACATGCAGTGGAAGAGATGAACTAATCATATTAATTCATAATAAAATATGAAATAGCCCTAGATCTAGGATCCTTTCATGTGATTTAAGCATGCTATTAAATTTGAAAATAAAAAATAAAAAAGAATGATGTTAATCATGTGAGCTCAGAAGTGGCACTCCCAAATCTTGGAAACATGAGAAGGTAGGTTATGGAAAGATGGGAGCAAACCAGAAGAAGAATCAGTATCAATAGTAAAGTTTAGAGACTAGGCTAGCTCACTCTAAGACTGAGCTAGCTCAGTTGAGAAGTGGGTTGGCTCAGTCCAGGACTGGGTTGGCTAGGTCTCAGAGAAAAATTTAGATAGAGAGCAGCACTTTTGGGCTGTTGGCATGGTACACAACTGGGTCGGCTCAGTCCCAGGCTCAGTCTGGGGCTGAACCGACTCGATCGTAGGTTAGTCAGCTCAGTCTGAAACTGGGCTGGCTTAGTTTTCATGGGTTATTATTTTGTGTACATGGGTTGTTTGGATTTAGAAATTTTTTCTATGAGCTTGGGTTTGACCCTTTGTGTTGGAGATAAATCCTGCTCTCACTAAAGTCCAGCCTGATGCTTAGCCCAATGCAATCGATAATCATGAAAGAGCTTCAACGACCAAGCCCCAGCTGAACACCTTCAGTCGATCGAACTTCTCAATGATCGAGCCCCAATCGAACCCCTTCAACTGGCCAAATTTCTCAACGGTCGAGCCCCAGTCGAACTCCCCCAATGGTCGAATTCCTGCCAAACTTCCCAGGAGCCGAACTTCCCCAGGATCCGGACTCCTCCCAGACTTCTCCTTTGATCGAACTTCTTCAGAAGCCAGACTCTTCCTAGACTTCTCTTTCAGCCAGACTTCTCCAAGAGTCGGACTCCTCCAAGATATCTCCTTCGATCAGACTTCTATGGGAGCCAAACTCCCTCCAAATTCCTCCTTCTATTGGGCTACTATGGGAGCCGAACTCCTTTTGAATTTCTCCTTCTATCAGGCTTCTATGAAAGCCAAACTCCCTCTAGATTCTTCCTTCTATCGAGATTCTACAAGAGCCAAACTCATTCTGGATCCCTCCTTCAGTCGGATGCCTGTGGGAGTCGAACTCCACTGAAGCTCCTCCTTCAGTCGGACGCCTATAGGAGCCAAACTCCATCCAAGCTTCTCCTTCAGTTAGGCTTCTATAGGAGCCAAACTTCTTCCAGATTCCTCCTTCTATCAGGCTTCTATGGGAGCTGAACTCCTTCCAGAATCCTCCTTTTATCGAACTTCTATGGGAGCCGAACTTCCTCTGGATTTCTCCTTCTATCGGGCTTCTACAAGAGCCAAACTCCTTCCAGATTCCTCCTTCAGTCGGACGCCTACGGAAGTCGAACTCCTCCAGAGCTCCTCCTTCAGTCAGACGCCTATAGGAGTCGAACTCCTTCGGAGCTTCTCCTTCAGTCGGACTTCTCTAGGAGCCAGACTTCTCCCAGACATCTCCTTCGAAGGACTTCTATGCGAGCCAAACTCCTTCCGAGCTTTTCCTTCAGTCGGACGCCTACGGGAGCCGAACTCCTTTTGGATCCCTCCTTCAGTCAGACTCCTACAGGAGACAAACTTCTTTTGAGCTTTTTCTTCAGTCGAATGCCTACGAAAGCTGAACTTTTTCCATATCACTCCTTTAGTCGAATCTCTATAGGAGCCGAACTTCTTCCGAGCTCCTCCTTCAGCTAGCATTCCTTTCGGATGATCACCTCTAGCCATATTTCCTTTGGAAGTCCAAACTCCTCTAGAATTGATATACGTCAAAGCACTTCACCCAGCCATACGGCCTTAAGCGACTCAGTATCGGATGACTGTGGTCGTCACTATCAGTCCGCTGCAGGCGACAGTGATCCGCTACCAGGCAATGATGGCTGTCACCATCAATCTACTACAGATGGTGCACCAGACGGTGCCTCCCTCCACGACTGACTCTACCAGACCTCGAGTGGCCTGCTAGCAGGCAGCTACAGCTATCACCATCAACTCGCTACAAGCTTCGCTAATAAAAAGGGACCCTCCATATATGTTTTCTCTAAGCTCTCTTCTCCTTCCCAAAACTCTACTAAACTCTTGCCTGAGCACTCCACTTTTGTTGGCCAGAAGAGCTGACTAGATCGTTGGAGGATCCCATCAGAACCCCCACCATCGAATCTGGATGAAACTTTGTTTTGCAGATCATGGACAGTGACCTCGTCCTCCTCCACTCCAGCTCGTCCTGACATCAGCCAGATTTTGCACCAACAAAATTGGTGGTAGAGGAAGGGCCTCTGTCTCTGAGGTGCCCTCATTCTTAAAGAAGTGCTCAGTTGACCTTGCCAACCTTCTTCTCCAAGGTT
The DNA here is from genome assembly GCA_006176705.1 of Cocos nucifera. Taxonomy (NCBI): domain Eukaryota; kingdom Viridiplantae; phylum Streptophyta; class Magnoliopsida; order Arecales; family Arecaceae; genus Cocos; species Cocos nucifera. The sequence continues at coordinate 418,135 of QRFJ01000043.1, read as the reverse complement.
CATCTCCACCCTCTTCCTCAATCCCAAAAAATACCTCAAAAGAAGGTGACTACTCGGAGATCTACTGCTTTTGCCATCAGATCTAAGTTGGATCCATCCATTCCTGCTCCATCATCAGTAATTCAACCTCCACTTCCACTGACGGCCATGGTAGATCCAGAGCAGTTTAACCTACTGATGCAGTGGGTTCAGGGCCTTACCGAGATGGTGCAAGCCATGTGGCAGCCCCCGACAGTGACTTCGCTAGAAAACCTACCATTAGGATGTCGAAAACCAGTCCCAAGGAAGTGCACTTGGGCTAGCATTCCCATCATCCTTAGAAAGGAGAAACAGAGAGCAGAAAATCTATGTTCGGATCATGGTTCTCCTCTAGAGGAGATCTTCTCCATCTATAGTCGGAAGCCCTCCGAGGTCTACGATCGAGACGACATCCTCAATCACAAACTATAGGAGATGGATCGGTGGATTGAGAAACTCCACCATGTCACCTCGGCTCGCTATGATGATGTCTGCACCGATCCTCCTTTCTCTCCTCAAATTATGCAAGAGTCCGTTTCACCGAACTTCAAGCTCCCTTAATTTCAAAGCTACGATGGAACCTCTAATCCAGTTGATCATTTGGAGGCCTTCCGAACCATGATGCTACTCCATCGTACACCAGACGCCATATTATGTCGAGCTTTTCCATCTACCTTAAAGGGAGCAGTAAAAAATTGGTACTCGAGATTGAAGCTAGGTACGATCTTCTCTTTTGACCAGATGAGCTATCAGTTCGTGGCTCACTTCATCAGCAGTTGACATCTGTGCCGAGGTTCAGATTCCCTGATGAATGTCAAATAGAAGAAGAAAGAATCCATCCAGGCTTATATCACCAGATTTAATGCTGCGGCATTGGAGGTCCGGGATCTGGACCAGTCTGTTGCAATAGCCGCACTCAAGGGCTGCCTTTAGAAGAACGATTTGCTATTTTCCCTGGAGAAGAAGTTCCCCAAAAATTTTCTCAATCTACTAGCCCGGGCCGAGAGATATACCCATGCGGAAGAAGCCTTCAAATTGAAGGATGAAGAAACCATAGAAGAGCGACAGATGGACGAGTCTTATAGACCCGCTACCGATGGAGGGTTGGATGAAGTTCGACCACGCTCACGGACTCCTTTCTAGTGCAAGCGAGCCCAAACTCTTTCTCGAGCTCATCATCAAGGAAGCCCCGATAGGAGGATGCGAAGAAGTCCTCCTCCTAGAAGGTTCCACAACTACGCCCCCCTTAACGCTCCTAAAACTCAAGTTCTAATAAAAATTAAGAATCAGCTACCAAGATCAGAAGAATTACGATCTCCCCCAAATAAGCACGATCGAAGCAAGCACTGCCTTTACCATCGTGACCATGGCCACGATACTGAAGAATGCATTCAACTCCGAGACAAAATTGAGGAGCTCATCAGGAGGGGGTGGCTTGGTTGATTCCTCAGATGCCAGCCTAAAGTAGGAGAAGATCGGCCAAGGGCACTACCATATCCAGAACCACCAATGATAGAGGAACAACAAGGAGGTCGGCCGCCTCCTAGCATCATCAACGCTACCTCTAGGAGAGGCTTGGTACTTCGACAAGCCATCATCTCCCAACCTCAAAGCCAAGAGAAGCTTGCTCCAAATTGAGAAGGCTAGCATGAGATAGAGGAGATCGTCCGGCCTGAAACTTATCGCTTGAAGGAACTCAAAGGAACAATGCTCCCACAATCCTGAAACATAGAGAATCTGAGGATGTACTGCCAGTAATTTTTCTTCAATAAAATTCCTCCATTTTGATATTATTATTTCTTGGTGCAAAAACTATGTGATGATAGGAAAGAAGCAGTCAATAGTGGTCCTGTTAGGAACAGAAAGAGAACCTCATCCCAACATGAGCAAGTCGAAGTTCTTCAACCTCGACTAGAGATAAGATCTCTTTCGAGCTTTAGAGTCTACGTCAATAGGAGATATGATCTCCTTCAACCTTAGCTAGATATAAGATCTCTTTCGAGCTTCAAAATCCTTGTCAATAAGAGATAAGATCTCCTTTAACCTCGGCTAGAGATAAGATCTCTCTTGAGCTTCAGAGTTTACATCAACAGGAGATAAGATCTCCTTTAACCTCGACTGAAGATAAGATCTCTCCCGAGCTTCTACGTCAAAAGAAGATAAGATCTCCTTCAACCTTGGCTAGAGATAAGATCTCTCCTGAGCTTCAAAGTCTACATCAATAGGAGATAAGATCTCCTTCAACCTCGACTAGAGATAAGATCTCTCTTGAGCTTCAAAGTTTATGTCAATTGGAGATATCTCCTTCAACCTCGACTAGAGATAAGATCTCTCTCGAGCTGCTACGTCAATAGAAGATAAGATCTCCTTCAACCTCAGCTAGAGATAAGATCTCTTCTGAGCTGCAAAGTCTACGTCAATAGGAGATAAGATCTCCTTCAACCTCGACTAGAGATAAGATCTCTCCTAAGCTTCAAAGTCTGCATCAAAAAAAAGATAAGATCTCCTTCAACCTCGGCTAGAGATAAGATCTTTCTCAAGCTTTAGAGTCTACGTTAATAGGAGACAAGATCTCCTTCAACCTTGGCTAGAGATAAGATCTCTCCCGAGCTTTAGAGTCTATGTCAATAGGAGATAAGATCTCCTTCAATCTCAGCTAGAGATAAGATCTCTCCCGAGCTTCAGATTCTACATCAATAGGAGATAAGATCTCCTTCAACCTTAGCTAGAGATAAGATCTCTCCCAAGCTTCTACGTCAATAGGAGATAAGATTTTCTTCAACCTCGGCTAAAGATAAGATCTCTTCCAAGCTTCAAAGTCTACATCAATAGGAGATAAGATGTCCTTCAACCTCGGCTAGAGATAAGATCTCTCTCGAGCTTCAAAGTCTACGTCAATAGGAGATAAGATCTCCTTCAACCTCGGCTAGAGATAAGATCTCTCTCAAGCTTCTACGTCAACAGAAGATAAGATCTCCTTCAACATCAGCTAGAGATAAGATCCCTTCCAAGCTTTAAAGTCTATGTCAACAGGAGATAAGATCTCCTTCAACCTTAGCTAGAGATAAGATCTCTTACGAGCTTCAAAGTCTACATCAACAGAAGATGAGATCTCTTTCAACCTTGGCTAGAGATAAGATCTCTCCCGAGCTTCAAAGTTTACGTCAATAGGAGGTAAGATCTCTTTCAACCTCGACTAGAGATGAGATCTCTCTTGAACTTCTACGTCAATAGGAGATAAGATCTCCTTCAATCTCAGCTGGGGATAAGATCTACTGAGCTTGAAGGTCTATGTCAATCGAAGATGAGATCTCCTTCAACCTCAGCTGGAGATAGGATCTCCCCCGAGCTTCAATGACTGTGTCAATAGAAGATGAGATCTTCTTTAACTTCGGCTAGAGATGAGATCACCCCAAAGCCTCAACTTCAACTTCAACCTCAGCTGGAGACAAGATCTCTTCCGAGCCTCGACTTCAACTTCAACCTCTACTGGAGATAAGATCTCCCCCAAGCTTCAACTTCAATGAGTGTAGAGCTCAGAAAAGGACTTCGGCAGTCACCTTTTTGTACTCTCTTCCTTCTAATTTTGAACTCGAGAGTGGGGGAGACTATTGTTGAGGATAAACCCTGCTCCCATCGAAGTCTAGCCTAATGCTCAGCCTGATGCAATCAGTAATCATGGAAGAGCTTCAGCGATCGAGCCCCATCCGAATCCCTTCAATCGATTGAACTTCTTAGCGATCGAGCCCCAGCTAAACTTCTCAGCGGTCGAGCCCCAGTCAAACCTCTTCAGTCGATCGAACTTCTCAATGGTCGAGCCCCAATCAAACTCTCCCAATGATCAAATTCCTATCGAACTCTCCCAGAGCCGGACTATCCTAGGATCCGAACTCCTTCCAGACTTCTCCTTCGATTGGACTTCTCCAGAAGCTAGACTCCTCCCAGACTTCTCCTTCCATCAGACTTCTCCAGGAGTTGGACTCCTCCCAGACATCTCCTTCAATCGGCTTCTACGAAAGCCGAACTACCTCTGGATTTTTTCTTCTATCGAGCTTCTACGGGAGCCAAACTCCTTCCGAATTTCTCCTTCTATTGGGCTTCTACAGGAGCCGAACTTCTTTTGGATCCCTCCTTTAGTCAAATTTATATAGGAGCCAAACTTCTCTGGAGCTCCTCCTTCAGTCAGATGCCTACAGGAGCCAAACTTCTTTTGAGCTTCTCCTTCAGTCGGGCTTCTACAGGAGCCAAACTTCTTTTGGATTCCTCCTTCTATCAAGCTTCTATGAGAGCTGAACTCCTTTCAAATTTCTCCTTCTATCGAGTTTCTACGAAAGCCGAACTCCCTCTGGATTCCTCCTTCAGTCAAACGCCTATGGGAGTCGAACTGCTCCGAAGCTCTTCCTTCAGTCGGACTCCTACAATAGCCGAACTTCTTCCGAGCTTCTTTTTCAATCGAACTTCTTCAAGAGCCAGACTTCTTCCAGACATCTTCTTCAGCCAGACTTCGATGGGAGCCAAACTCCTTCCGAGCTTCTCCTTCAATTTGATGCCTATGGGAGCCAAACTCCTTCCAGATCCCTCCTTCAGTCGGATGCCTACAGGAGCCAAACTCTTTCCCAGGTTCTCCTTTAGTCGGATGCCTACGAAAGTCAAACTCCTTCCGTATCTCTCCTTCAGTCGAATCTTTATAGGAGCCAAACTCCTTTTGGGCTCCTCCTTCAGCTAGCATTCCCCCCAGATGATCTTCTCTGGCCATATTTTCTTTGGGAGTTCGAACTCCTCTGGAATTGATATACATCAAAGCTCTTCATCCCTCCATGTGGCTTCGAGTGGCTCAGTATCGGATGGCTGTGGCCATCACTATTAGTCCGCTACAGGTGATAGTGATCTGCTACCAGGCGACGATGGCTGTCACCATCAATTTGCTGTAGGTAGTACCACAGGCAGCACCTCCCTCCATGACTGACTCCGCCAGACCTCGAGCGGCCCGCTACCAGGCAGCTGCAGCTGTCATCATCAACCCGCTACAAGCTCTGCCTATAAAAGAAGGCCCTCTAGTTATATTTTCTCTAAGATCTCTCCTCCTTCCCAAAACTCTACCGAACTCTTGCCTGAGCACTCCATTTCTGTTGGCCAGAAGAGTTGACTTGATCGTCGGAGGGTTCCATCAGAGCCACCACCACCGACTCTGGATGAAACTTTATTTTGTAGGTCACCGACGGTGACCTCATCCTCCTCCACTCCAGCTTGTCCAGGCATCAACCAGATTCTGCACCAACACTTTATAAAGTATATATATTAGAAATAGGTTAAGATAGTTAGAGTGCTGAAATATACTAAATAAAAGCTCTTTTCTCCTAAAAATCTCATCTTTTCTTCTTCTCTATTTCTTGATTTATGTGATGATGCTTCCATAGAGATCTCTAAGAAGTACTTTCTTGATTGCTTGGCTAATCATCGACGACCACACCGATCCATATGGGAAGAGTGTATATTCCTAATATTTGGTACAGAGAAGTGTTGCATGGAAGGAAGGAAGAAACCTAGGGTTTACTACATTCAGGATTTATTGCATCAGATTTTATCATAAAAACTTCTAGTTTGCTTCGTGGTTGTCTCTAGATTGAGGTGGAGATTATTTACATGGAGGAACGACGATACAGAAGTTTGGAAAGAGGATCTAGGGCTAGTTAGATCTTCTATGAAGGATAGTTTTACTAGTGTATGATCGTGAAGGATGATAGGGATCTGTTCTTGACTTGTTTGAAGTCATGGGATCAAGTAGATTCAAAGTGAATTTTGAGAAGTTCAACGGCAAGGAAAACTTTAACCTATGGTAGCAAAGAGTAAATGACTTGTTGGTTCAGCAGAGGATCTACATGGTTTTGACAAAAGAAAGGTCGGAAAAGATCAGTGCTGAGGATTGAAAAGAGTTGGAGGAAATTACTTTTAGCACAATCTGAATGTGCTTGGTCAATTAGGTTTTGCCCAAGGTTTGCACAGAGACTATGGCAAAGGGGCTCTGCAAGAGACTGGACAACACATACATGGAGAAGAACATGATGAATAAGCTATGGTTGAAGAAATAGTTGTATAGTCTGAGGATGCCCGAAGGTAAAGATCTTGTTGCACATATCCAAAGGTTCAATCAGGTGTGTTCTGAGGTGATGAGTTTGGATGTGAAGATCTATGAGGAGGATCGAGCATTGCTGCTATTATGTTCTCTCCCAGGTTCGTATGATGGTCTTATAACAACTTTAGTTTATGAGAAGGAGATCCAAAACTATGAAGATATTGGTGTGCTCAAATCAAATGAGCAAAGGGAGAAGATCTGCAAGGGAGACCCTAAGTCTGAGATCTTGGCTATGAATGAAAGACAGAAAAGATCAAAGGAGAAGACAAAAGGAAAATCCAAGGATAGGTCAAAGTCTCACAATTAGAGAAAGATGATATTGAAATGTTATAAATATCATCAGCCTGGATACATGAGGAGAGATTGTCCCCTTTTGAGATTAGAAAGAGGGAAGGCCAGCAAGGGGGATGATACAGCTTCTGTTAGTAGTGGAGAAGACCTGCTAGTTGTATCAGATGGATCCATAGAGTATGATACTATGTGGATATTAGATTCAGCATGCTCACACCATAATACTTCTCATCGAAAGTGGTTTGCTACCTACCAGAAGGTCGATGGTGAAAGTGTTAGCCTTAGAGATGACCACCCATGTAAAGTAGCTGGAATTGGCTCTATCAGGATGAGGATGTACGATGGGATCATTCGTACATTATCAAATGTCAGGCATGTACCGAAGTTGAAAAAGAATTTGATTTCTTTGGGCTACTTAGAGGAGCAGGGTTATGCTTTTAGTAGCCAGGCTGGGAGTGAATGTCTGAAAATTTTCAAGGAAGCTTTGGTGGTGATGAGAGGTAGAAGACTAAGCAATAATCTTTATAGAATGAAAGGCTCAGTGGTAAATGATAGGGTAGAGGTGCTAGCAGTGGCATAGGAGCAACAGATTTTATATCAATTGTGGCACTATCAGATGGGTCATATGAGTGACCGTGGGCTCATAGAACTAAGTAGAATGGGTATGATCCCAGCCTTGAAGAAGGAGGGCATAGATCTTTGTGAGCCATGTATCTTTGACAAACAGCATAGGATGAAGTTCGCCAGAAGTACCAAGCGCAGTAAAGGAGTGCTAGATTTAGTGCATTCGGATGTGTGGGGACCAGCTCCTGTATCAGCTAGAGGTGGGGCAAAATACTTTGTTACTTTTGTTGATAATTTCTCAAGGAAGGTGTGGGTTTATCTGATCAAAGAAAAAATAGAGGTGTTTGCCCGATTTAAAGCCTAGAGAGCTGAAGTAGAGAAGGAGTCAGGGAGATAGGTAAAGTGTCTGAGGTCGGACAATGGAGGAAAGTATACTAGCCTAGAGTTCAGGAGGTACTGTGAGGAAAATGACATCAAACGCCATTACACGATGAGGATGACTCTCCAGTAGAATGGTATTATGGAGAGGATGAACTGGACATTGATCGAGAAGGCATGGAGTTTGAGGCTACAGACATTACTCCTAAAGTTCTTTTGGGATGATGCTCTAATTTTTTCTTATTTTCTTGTGAACAAATCCCCTCATTATAAGTTGAATGGAGGCATTCCAGAAGAGGTCTGAAGTGGAAAGAAGGTAGAGCTTGGCCATCTGAAAGTCTTCGGTTGCACAGCCTATGCACATATGGAGGCAACCGAGAGGAGCAAATTGGATCCGAAATCATAAAAGATGACATTCATAGGATATCCATAAGGAGTCAAGGGGTACCTACTATGGGACACTTAGGCACAAAAGCCAGTGATCAGTAGAGATGTTATCTTTGATGAGAAGAGCATCTTGAGGAGGTCTGGGATAGATGAAACTGGAGAAACAAAGGTGAACAGTGATGGCTAGTTAGAGAATGATGGCATGCTGGTTACATCCACTTACAGGAGTGTTCCTATTGAGGTGGAGCTGGACACAAAAGTATTATCTCAAATTGAAAATCAGCATGGAGGGTCGACAGTTCAGAAAGATATGCAGGAGCAACGATAGACATCAGGCAGAGATGTGCTAGTGGGAGTGACTTTGCACAAGCCCCAGCATATAATTAGGAGATTGATCAGATATGGCATTGATGAGGTTATGTTCTATGAACTCATCACTGCTAATGGAGATCTAGAGAATTTTGCATAGGCTATGGAGAGTGAGGATCATGATTCAGGGATGCAGGCCATGATGGAGGAGATGGAATCACTTGAGAAGAATCAAACATGGTAGCTGGTGGATCTTCCAAAGGGTGCTCGACCTATTGGCTTAAAGTGGGTGTTCATAAATAAAGAAGGACCTTTAGAACAAGGTGGAATCAGATTCAAAGCAAGGTTGGTAGCAAAGGGATACTCACAAAGGAATGGGATTAACTATACAGAAATTTTCTCTCCTATGGTGCGTCATACATCTACTCGACTTTTGCTGTCACTAGTGGCATAGCATAACATGAAATTGAAATAGATGGACGTGAAGATGGCCTTCCTTCATAGGACTTTAGAGGAAAGAATCTACATGAAGCAACCAGATGGTTTCATGGAAATGGGATAGGAAGAAAATGTGTGTTTACTCAGAAAGTCTTTGTATGGCTTGAAACAATCCCCTCGTCAGTGATATCGAAGGTTTGATAGCTTTGTCTTGAGCCTGGGTTTCAGCATATGTGAACATGATTGTTGTATCTACATCAAGGATGTAGATGAGGAGGATGCCCTATACCTGTTATTATATGTAGATGATATGCTCATAGCTAGTAGAAGCATGGATACTGTGAAAAGGTTGAAAAGAGCATTATCATCTAAATTTGAGATGAAAAATTTAGATCCAACTGAGAAAATCTTTGGAATGAAGATTTGCAAAGATGTGTGCAAAGGAGTGCTCCATTTGTCATAAGGAAAGTATGTCCAGAAAATTCTGGAGAGGTTTGGAATGGAGAAGGCCAAACCTACAGAGACGCCATTGTCGAGTCATATGTCTCTCTCCAAGTTACAGTGCCTCCAGTCAGAAGAGGAGAGAGATTACATAGAACGAGTCCCTTATACAAACACTGCAGGCAGTGTGATGTACATTATGGTGTGCTGTAGATCAGATATAGCACATGCTGTGAGCACGGTTAGTAGGTACATGGCTAACCCTGGAAAGGAACACTGGAAAGCATTGAAATGGATATTGAGATATCTGCATGGAACAAGGGATTATGGTTTGGTATTTGGTGGGCAGCCAGGAGGATTTGGAGAATAATCTATGAAGATGTGTGAAGGTTTAGGTCCTCTAGAAGGATTTGTTAATGCAAATTATGCTAATGATCTTGATACAAGGAGGTCTACTACTAGATACCTCTTTTATGTATATGATGAATCGATATCTTGGAGTTCAACCCTTCAGCCAATCACGACCTTATCTACCATAGAGGCCGAGTACATTAGGATAACGGAGGCTGCAAAGAAAGTCCTTTGGCTTAGGAGGCTGATTGATGAGTTAGGGGTGGAGCAGAGCAAGGTTGCACTATTCAATGATAGTCAGAGTGCTCTGTTGTTGGCACAGAACCTAGTCTATCATGCGCATACAAAGCATATAGATGTGAGGTACCATAGGATCAGAGAGCTGATGGAGGAAGGTGAAGTGGAACTGATGAAGGTCCATACCAAGGATAATCAATTTGATGCACTCACGAAAGTACTCCCCAGAGATAGCTTTCAGAGATGTGTGGCATGGATGGGTCTATTGAGAAGAGATGAGTTCACAAGGACTTGAAAGCACCAAGGTGGAGAATGTGAGCTTAGAAGTGGCACTCCCAAGTCATGAAAACATGAGAAGATAGGTCATGGGAAGACGGGAGCGAGCCGGAAGAAGAGTCAATCTCAATAGTAAAGTTCAAAAATTGGACTGTCTCACTCTGAGACTGAGCCGACTTAGTTGGAAACTGGGTTGGCTCAGTCCAGGGCTGGATCGGCTAAGTCTCAGAGAAAAATCCAGATAGAGAGCAGCATTTTTGGATTGTTGGCATCAGACTGAGTCGACCCAGTCGTAGGTTAGCCGACTCAGTCTGAAATTGGGCCAGCTCAGTTTTTGTAGGTTATTATTTTGTGTACGTGGGTTGTTTGGGTTTGAGAAGTTTTTCTTTGAGCTTGGGCTTGACCCTTTGTAAAGTATATATACTGAAAATAGGTCAAGATTGTTAGAGTGCTGAAATATACTGAATAAAAGCTCTTTTCTTCTGAAAATTTCTTCTTCTCTTCTTCTCTATTTCTTGATTTATTTGATCATGCTTCTATAGAGATCTCTAAGAAGTACTTCCTTGATTACTTGGTTGATCACTAGTGGCTATGCCGATCCATGTGGAAAGAGCACATATTCCCAACAAATCAAATCAACATCAAAGCATTACTAGATCAAATCTAGATAATAGAAAGGAGATCATGTCACATTTACCTTTGCAAGTTAGATTCTTTAACTTGCTGATCTGAGGTTGAGGTTATCGCTCCAAGCCACACACATGTCTAGCCTCTACAGGTTGTCTACACAAGACCTTGGTGCAAGATTCGAAGTCCAACGATAGGAAATCAGCATAGCATGCTAGTACTGTGCTGATCCTTTTTCGATGGTTGATTGGGAACCTCCTTCTTCAATCCTTGGACCCTCAAATATTCAGAAGAAGAAGAGAGAGATTTGTGAAGGGATTCACCTCTCAAAATCTCACAAAAGGAGGAAGGGATCAAGAAAAAAGCCTGGAGAAGAACCCTTTCTTCTCCCTTCTTTTTCTCTCACTAGGACACAATGGTTTGTCTCAATGAAGCACCATGCCTAGATCTTCTTTGCACCCAAGCTTCCCACATCCCAAACCTCTCTCTTAGATCTAAAACTTATATAATACTTATGCCCTATCTCTCTTTAAATAGAGAGTTATGATAGAGTCCTTGTCTAGGTCAAATACATAGAAAGGCGGGTCTAATTTGAGCAAGGATTGGGGTGCCCAACTCTTGGTCATCCCCTCCTTATTTTTTATTGGTGGACTCTAGGGAATATGTGAAAATATGTCTTCTATTTTTCACAAAATAATCAGAGGAAAATCAGGTGGTTTTGTGCCTCAAAGAAATAAGAAAAAATGATGTGTCAAACTCTATCCAATAGAGACCTAGGTCAAAACAACTTATTTGTTTTGATCTATTCCACAACTAATTTTCTTATAAAATGATGGAAGACATAAAAAAGGCATGGCTACTAATTAGAAATAAATTTTTTCACAAAAAATCCAAGGGAATTAGTGTGGGGGGCCTTGGAAAGCATGGTGGCATAATATGGAGAAATCCAAGTCACACTAGGACTTCTAGTTTTGATTTGGTCCAACTTATTATTGGAAACCAATTAAATAAAAACTAATACAACCCAATTAGAGATGATCTCAGTCCAACTAAGAGTCTAATTAATTAGATTAAATCAAATTTAAATTTAGATTAATTTTTAATTAAATTAAAAATTGGGTGCATACAAGTCCTAATTGAATAAGGACTTATTCTCCCTTGCAATTGGCTCATCCAATAAACCAATTGGATTTGATCCAATCAAGTACAAATAAAATCTAATTAAATTATATTTAATTAGATTTAATCTCAATCCTCTAGTCCAATCAAATTAAGCTAATTAATAATTTAATTGCTAATCAATCCTCCTATAATACTTGCACTAGGTCAAACATTAATCATATTGATTGATTGACTTAAGAATGATTCTAAATCATTGATCAACTATCTGATCAGATCAAAACCTTTTATGTGTATGAGCCCATAGGTTTGAACCTAAGCTAGTAGCATAAGAATAAATTTTTATATCAATCAAAGTGACCATCTAACAATGATAGCCAATGGCCGAATAGGTTGAATGTGTAAAGCAAGACTCTTAGAATCCATGTGGATATAGTTTCTATATAATTCATCCCCTTGATCTTAATGCTCATAGGATGACTTAGAATTTAATTGTGAATCCTGATTAGGTCATCCACATTTTATTTTAAGATACCAAATCCAATTCATGAATTATCATGGCCAAGATTTTGCTAAATTGAAATATAGTGATGCATTTTCTCCAAACCCTTAGAGTGGTCAATCCCATCTTGATCGCAAACCGACTTCACAAGTACTTGACTGTGTCCAAAAATCTTTCATCACTAAATTAGAAATTCAGGTAGTCTGGCATCAAAGCACAATGAGTTGCTTGCAAGCTACCGTGATGATCTCAGGTCTAAGGGATACTTATATCCATATCCCATCAGAGCACTTCTTGATAGTAGAATGCTTTAAAGTTGATCACGTTCAGTGATGCTGTATCCTTACATCTCACCTATATGCCATACCAGTGTCTCCACACTCCTTGGTTAGGAGGACAACCAATATATATGGCATACAACAACCTATACTCGATAAATGTTGTCGTCCTAATTAACAACGTATCATTTCGTCATAAATAATTTAAGGACTAATCGATAAATTCTTTTTTTATCAAAACTAAATGGTCCTAATGACTTCATCACAATAAATAGAGTTCATTAGAACATGTAGACTTTATGATGAAAAAGATAAAATTTTATTTTATTTAATAAAAAATTATTTATAAGTATAAAGTAGCACAACCATCAACAAGCTGATGATTGGCTTTGGGACATAATTTTCAACAACTCCCACTTGTCCTAAAGCCACTCGGTACAGTATCTAATACCCATCTTCGACTTGTAGTTGTCAAACGCCTTTACCACCAGGACTTTAGTGAAAGGGTTGGCCAGGTTCTTCTTTTTGTCGATTTTTTGAAGGTCGACATCATCTCGATCTATGATCTCTTAGATCAGTTGCTAGCGGTACAGTATGTGCTTATCCACTAGTATGCCTTTGATTTCTTTGCTTGAGCAATGGCACCAATACTGTCATAGTAGAGCAAGATCAAACTATCAAGGGAGGGTACTACTCCAAGCTTGGTGATGAACTTTTTCAGCCACAACTTTCTTCGCAGCATCTGATGCTATGATGTACTCTACCTCACAAACAAAATCTGCCATAGTGTGCTGCTTGAAACTCTTTCAGTAGATGGCTTCACCATTTAGGATAAAGATATAACTCGACATACTTCTACTATCATCATAGTCAGATTGAAAGCTAGAGTCTGTAAACCCTGCTAGTTTCAAATCTGACTTATCATAGATCAACCACCAATCCTTAGTATTTCTCAAATACTTAAGGATAGTTTTCACCACCTTCTAGTGGTTCTTTCCTAGATCAGATTGGTATCTACTCACTACTACTAGTGGGTATGCCACATCTGATCTCGTACATGTCATGGCATATATAATGGATCTCACTATCAAAACATATGGAACTCTACTCATATGCTCTCTCTCTTTAGGAGTTGTCGGACGATCCTTCTTAGAGAGAGAAATTTCTTGGCCTATCAGAAGATAGTCCTTTTTGAAATTCTTCATGCTAAACCTCTTCAGCATGATTTTCTATGTACGTGGACTGGGATAACCCAAGCATCCTCTTAGATCTATCCTTATAGATCTTCATTCCTAGGATGTAGGATGCTTCATCCATGTCCTTCATGGAGAATTGAGATGACAACCAAACTTTTATTCTTTACAATGTGGGGATGTCATTCTCAGTTAAGAGAATGTCATCCACGTATAAGATAAGGAATACCACTACTAGACCATTTATCCATTTATAAATGTAGGGTTCTTCTCCATTCTTAACGAAGCCATACATTTTGATTACCTTATCAAAATGCATGTTCTAACTCCAAGATGCTTGCTTCAATCTCTCTGAAGCTTGCATACCTTAGACTCATCTATGAATGTGAACCCCACAAGTTGTATCATATACACCTCTTCGATCAGCTCTCCATTCAGGAAAGCTATCTTCACATCCATTTGCCAAATCTCATAGTCCAGATGGACAGCTATCGCAAGCATTATCTGAATGGATTCGAGCGTTACCGTAGGAAAGAATGTCTCATCGCAGTCAATACCATAATATTGATGATATCCCTTGGTAACCAGATGGGCTTTATAGATCTCTACCTTTTCACCTATGCCCCTCTTGCTCTTGAAGATCCACCTACACCTAATGGGTCTAACTCCTTCGGGTTGGTTAACCAATGTCCATACATCGTTGACCTTCATGGACTCCATCTCAAATTTTATGGCCTCAAACCATTTCTTGGAATCAGGTCTCTACATTGCAACCATATAGATGATTGGATCCTCATCATTCACATCGAGTTCGATAGGATCGCCATCCTAGGATGTGGTACTCTATTGAATTGCCTTAATGGTGTAGGTACACGAGACTCTGGATTTGATCTGATCAGTTTCGATTTAGGTTTGGCTACTGGTATCGACTTTTCTACCTGTTAAACTTTCTCAAGTTCAACCTTAAAGGCAACAATTTCTTCACCAAGAAACAATTTTTTTCAAAAAGATTGTCTTAAGGTTGACAAATACCTTTTGTTCATCAGTACGATAGAAAATATATCCTTTAGTTTCTTTGAGATATCCTATGAATGTGCACTTATCAAATCTAGGTCCAAGTTTATCTGTGATTAACCATTGGACATAAGCCGGGCATCCCTAGACCTTAAGATGTGAAAATACTGGCTTTCGCCTTATCCATATCTCATATGGAGTTTTAATTATAGACTTACTTGGAGCCTTATTTAACAGATAGTAAGCTAATTCGAGTGCATATCCTGAGAAGGATATCGACAAGCTGGTAAAACCCATCATGCCTAATAGAGTCCAATTTCTTCTTTCAAGCACAACATTATGTTGTAATATTCCCGAAGGAGTCCATTAGAAGAGAATTTCATTCTCTCCTAGATTTATGAGAAGCTTACCAAAAAGATATTTTCCTCCTCGGTCAGATCAAAGAGTTTTAATACTCCTCTGAGTTTATTTTTCTACTTCATGTTGAAATCATTTGAACATTTTAAATGAATCTGACTTGTGTTTCATCAAATAGACATATCCATACCTAGATAGATCATCTGTAAAAGTGATAAAGTAGAAATATCTACCTCTAGCACTTGTGCTTGTAGGCCCACATACATCAGTATGTAGCAGACCTAAGAGCTCAATGGCTTTCTCTCCTTTTCTAGTAAAAGGTGACTTGATCATTTTTCTAAGAAGATAAGAATTACAGGTTGGAAGTGATTCACAATCACTGACTTCGAGGTTTCCTCTTGAGTCAACTTATTTATCATGTTCTTGTTAATGTGACCTAGCCTATAGTGCCATAAGTAGATATCAAACACATTATCTAATCTAGGATGCTAGCCAGTAGAGTAGACTATATTAATAGGTTCTAATAATATGTATATCCCATTGTTCATATGTCTAGAAAATATAGTAATACCATTCAAAATGATATTACAAAATTCTTTCTTTATTGAAATCTCATAATTATTTTTAGCCAATAGACCTACAGAGATGACATTAAAAAAAAAAAACTAAAACAAAAGTGATAATCACTAAGAATAATGATATGACACCCAAATACAAGTTTCAAGATTCCTAATGCTAGAACTGTAATTGATTTTCCATCTCCAACATTCAGGAACCTCTCATGTTACTTGAATCTTCTACAGACCTGCAACCGCTGCAATAAATTACAAATATGGTAAGGGCTACTCGTATCCAATACCCAGTTAGTAATATCACAAATAGAAAAATTATAAGAAGTTATCATATAAATATCTTGTCCAGCAACAGCTTGCTTTTCTCTCAGCCTATTTGGATCTAGGGAGGCAATGTACTGAGGATAATTTCTCTTTCAATGTTCTCGCTTCTTATAGAAGAAGCACTCCACTTGACTCTTATCGGGCTTAGATTTCTTGGTCTGGCCTTGCACAGATATCCCAGTCTGAACTTGCACCTTCTTATACTTCTTCTTCTTGTTATTCTTTCCTTTTTTAAAGGATCGAGAACCAGAAGAAGACTCTCCCACTAAGTTCACCGACTTCTCATGGAGTTGGTGATCCTTCTCAAAGTTTTGAAGTAACCCCAGTAATCCATGATAGTTAACTTCAGGCTTTGTCATTCCATAATGAGTAAGGAATGGAAAATAAGACTTGTGTAGCAAGTTTAGTATTGCATCTTCCCCAGCTACTCATGTAAGAAAAAGTTGAGCTTGCTCAAATGCTCCATCAGCTCGATCATGTATAGTATATGATCTATGACTGAAGCTCCATCCCTCATCTTGGCATTGAAGATGGCATAACAAGTCTTGTGCCTCTCAATGTCATCAACTGTGCCAAAAAACTCGTTCAATACTTGACTGAGCTATCTCAAACCTACGACTAAACTTGTCGCTCATAGCTGACAGCATAATATAACGTACCATGGTTCGATCATTGAGCTACTTCTGATAAGTGTCTCTGACTGACCCACGACCATTTGCAGCTGGCTCTGCATGTGCCGAATCTATCAAGATGTATAAGATTCATTTATGCTCTAGGACAATCTTCAACTTATGGTACCAGCTACTAAAATTGGGTCCCACCAACTTGTCATTATCCAATAATGATCGAAGCAAAAGAAAAGTGGCCATAACAGCACAAAGAAAAACCAAAAACTAATTGGTAAATAATTTATTAAACCTAAAGATTTGGACTTTAATCAAAAGGTTCTTCAACTATTTTATTTGAATTGGTAGTCTCTACCTCCAATTCGAGGAATTATACTAATTCTTAGTTGATACTAGAATCCATATAGACTACACACAATTCCAATTTTGGTTGGTCAATCCATGTATATCTAAGGATAGATTTACAACCAATTATTTCTCTAAATAATTTTTAGTATTTTAATTTTGCCCCAGTCCCTAATCAGTAGGCTTTGGCCTCCACTGAAAAGGTTCGATTAGGTCCAACCATTAACATAACCATATTTGGTCCATCTAACCAACGAGTGATTAAGCCCAACTTTGGTTGGTCAACCTAACCACCATTCTAAGAGACACATCCAAGAAATCATAATATGAATGATAATTTCATTAGCTGATAAGCACCAG
Source organism: Cocos nucifera (assembly GCA_006176705.1). Lineage (NCBI taxonomy): Eukaryota > Viridiplantae > Streptophyta > Magnoliopsida > Arecales > Arecaceae > Cocos > Cocos nucifera. The sequence continues at coordinate 400,995 of QRFJ01000043.1, read as the reverse complement.
GCCTTTGGGTCTCCAATGATTATCCAACTAATGGACCCATTATCACCCACTTAGTGGAAGGCTATGATTTAGTTAACACCATAACTATTTTACTTTTAAGGACCTAATAATTTTAGAAGATTTAATTAATTTAATTTGGAGAGAGTTAGAGGAGCCAGCTAATCGTGATCCTCCCACTGACTTTATCAAGTCAGATTAAAAGAGACCATTTATAAGCTGGTCTAGGAGCATCTAAATCAATCACACTAATTTACCTAGCTGACATGGGTTAGCTTGAATTATCAACTGATCTGATCAAAACATAATTTCACCAAGAAGTTTAGGTAAGTGAGATCGGTGAGATGGTCTGCCATTTAATAACCACCAATCTAGATTAGTAGACTTATCTTAGATACCAACTGGTTAATTAGTTTCGATTGGATCAACCTAATAGTTCATGCTAGACTGCGTAATCAAGAATCAAGTCCATCTTGGTTCTTGTTAAAAATATGGACTTGACCAACTCAACTATTGTAATTGATCTAGAGAATCCTTGACCTAGTCTATAACAACTATTGATTAGATTTAGTCAATTCTCTAATTAGGTCTATTCTTTCATCTAACCTTAGATCTAACCCAATTAATGAACCTAATTCCTACTAATCTATTAATCCAAAAGTTATGATTTGTATCTTAGGATCTTCAATTCATAATCGTAGATCCTAAACAAACAACTCTTAATTCTTAATTAAGTTTTGGACTGAGGATTGAGATTCGGCATTTCAAAAATGATTTTCATGTTTGTAAAATATTTTTACAACATGATTCTACCAACCAGTTGCATGTTTGATTCATAATCAATATACAAATAATAAAAATATGAATCTACTTAGATCTAATCTCAACATATTTATGTAATTCAAAATTTAAATAATTTCAATACTAATTTATATCATAAATCACCTTAGATTAAATATAACATATATATGATGATAAAAATCAGATTGAAATACTTTCAATCAAATCATAAAATTTCTTAGATCTAATCTAAAATTTTATGATTAAAATTTTAGATCAGCATATACTAGGACAATCTTTTCATTATAAAGGATAAATCTTACAAAGAACAACCTTATAAGATCAGTCCATGCAATCTAAAACATGTATTTTTAAATTTAAATACTTTTAGATCTAATAAATTATAAATTAATCTAGATCATATCTAATAAATTTATGATTTATATTATATTTACATGAACTAGGACAACCTTTACACTGTAAGGGGTAAACCTTATAGTAGGATAATTTTATAAACCAGTTCGTATGATCTATTTTTTTAATTTTAAATTTAAATAGTAGATTATAATTTATATCTAATTTAAATTATTAATCTAAATATATGAAAAATTATGTAATAAACAACCTATGCTCTGATACCAATTGAAGGAAACAAATCTAGGATTTCATGATCAGATTTTGAAATTTTTTCAAAACATGCAGTGAAAGAGATGAACTAATTAAATTAATTTATAATAAAACATGAAATAGCCCTAGATCTAGGATCTTATCATATGATTTAAGCATGCTATTAAATCTAAAAATAAAAAATAAGAAATGATGATGTTGATCAAATCAACATCAAAGCAATACTAGATAAAATCTAGATAACAGAAAGAAGATAGTATCTCCTAGTGCAATCCAATTAGAGATGATCTTAGTCCAACTAAGAGCTTAGTTAAATTAGATTAAATTAAATTTAAATCTAGTTTAATTTTTAATTAAATTAAAAATTGGGTGCATACAAGTCTTAATTGAATAGGAACTTGTTCTCCCATGATCTAATTAAGCCTAAATTATATTTAATTAGACTTAATCTCAATCCTCTAGTCTAATCAAATTAAGTCAATTAGCAATTTAATTGCTAATCAATCCTCTTACAATACTTACACTAGGTCAAACATCAATTGTATTGATTGTTTGACCTAAGAATGATTCTAAATCATTGATCAACCATCCGAATAGATCGAGACCTTTTATATGTGTGACCCCATAGGTTCGAATTTAAGCCAATAGCATAGAAATTTTTATACCAATCAAAATAACCATCTAGCAATAATACCTGACAGTCGGATCGATCGAATGTGTAAAGCAACACTCTTAGAACCCATGTGGATATAGTTTTTGCATAATTCATCCCCTTGACCTTAATGCTCATAGGATGACTTAAAATTTAACCATCAACCCTGATTAGGTCATCCATATTATATTTTAAAATATCAAATCCATCTCATGGATTATCCTAGTCAAGATTTTGCTAAATTAAAATTTAGTGATACATTTTCTCCAAACCCTTACAGTGGTCAATACCATCTTGATCACACACCGACTTCACAAGTACTTGACTATGCCCAGAAATTTTTCATTATTGAATTAAAAATTTAGATAGTCTGGTACTAAAGCACAGTGAGTTGCTTGCAAGTCACCATGGTGATCTCAGATCTAGGGGACACTTATACCCATATCCCATCAGAGCAATTCTTGACAGTAGAATACTCTAAAGTTGGTCACGTTCAGTGATGATATACCTTTATATCTCACTTGTATGCCATACCAGTATCTCCACACTCCTTGGTTAAGAGGACAACCAACCTATATGGCATACAACGATCTATCCTCGATAAACATTATCATTCTAATTAACAATATATCATTTGATCATGAACAATTTAAGGACTAATTGATAAATTCTCTCTTTATCGAAACTAAATAGTCCTAAGAACTTCATCACAACAAATGGAGTTCATTAGAAGATGTAGACTCTATGATGAAAAAGACAAAATTTTATTTTATTTATTAAAATTATTTATAAGTACAAAGCAGTACAATCATCAATAGGCTGAAAATTGGCTTTGAAATAATTCCCAATAAGATCATCTTCAAGGTAACGATATACCTTTGAAAGGTAACAGAAGTTGTTCCTAATCTAATTTTAATTTTAGATTTTAATATCAATTTATTATGATCAGATCCGAGAATTCTCTGATCTGATCAAATTTTGTAAAGAAATTTTAAAAATTTTTGCTACAGATCTGATCAGATTAGATCGATCCTACAACAAAAAACTGGGTTTTACCTTCAGTTGGTATCAGAGCTGCATTGATAGTTCTTTAGATCTCTTTAGATCTGATATTTTAATTTATTTATGATCTGATATTAATGATTTTAGATGTCACATAAGATGTGATCAGATCTAAAATCAATAGAATATAATTTTAATTAATATATGAGATATATTTGATGCATGTCTAGACTAGGTTGACATAATTATTTTATGAATTATCTAGAATAGAATTTTATGTGATATGATCATTTAAAATTTTATTTTTTAAATGTTATATCAGATATATCAGATCTGAAAATATGCATATGTTAGGTTTAAATTTTGATACATGAGATGTATACAAAGTATGCATAGTTAGATCTTAAATTTTATATGCGATATATTTTATAGATCTAATTATTTTATAGTATAATTATTATTTTTGATTAAGGCATTCTCCTTGGCTATCCGATCATAAGAGTAAGAAGGATTTAAAGACCCTCTCTTCCCATTTGATGGGATGCTTTTATGGTGTGTAGGGGTGCTGCATGTTTGTCCTTAATCAAAAATCAAAAATTTACTTTTCTACAAAATTATAGATCCTAAAATCCTAGAATTTTATGCATGTTTTACTTATGAACCCTAACTTAATTAAGAATTAAGTCTAAAAATTATAAATTTTTAGATCTAAAATGCCTTCATAAATTTGGATTCAAGTGTGCGTAGCTTAATTAGGTCTAGCAGTTAATTAAATCGAATCAAGAGTTGATTAGGTGGGATCAAGAGTGCTTAATTTGACCAGCCTAATAGAATTAAGTCTGGGTCATAGTTGACTCACAGTCACATGTGGTCGATCAAGTTAAGACCTAATTTAGCTCCACGATTTGAGCCTAGATTGTAGGCTAACCCAATCGATTTTTGTTTGATAATTTGGTATCTTAGGTAAGATTGACAGATATGACCAATTGGTTTTTAATTGGGAGCTACTTAACCAGAATGCATTGTTATCGAGTTAATGGCATATCCCTTCCACTAGTCTCACTTATCTGGCCATTTGGGTCGATCCAGTTCTGGTTTGAGGTGGCTAACGATTCGAGCTAACCCATGCCACTAAGTTAGTCATAATTATTATTACTAAGTTAAGTCATGTCTAAAAGATCTAAATCAAATTCTCCTAAGAAAATATTAAGTCATAGGTCTTCCATCATTGTAGATGTGCGGACCTTCCTAGGGTTGATTGTTCTCAGCTAGTTATAGTGGTTCAATTACACCGAAAAGATGCAACCATATCTAATAGGCATTGGATGCTACGAGTTGGAGGATGGGTTGGGCTCAATATTTTGGATATAGTGAGGGATCCAATTAGAAATCCAATTTGTGCAAATGGTGGGTCTGACTTAACTAAGGAGAGGAGCAATATTTTGAGCATGGTGAGCTTCATGAATTAGAGATCAGGTTTGGGTGCACCATGATTAGAGAAGCATTGGACAAGAGTTATCCACTCATCAATAGATCCATTACTAATATCTGTTAGGTGAGGTGGTCAGCCAGTCGGTAGGACCGCACCACCCACTAGAAGTCTATGATCATGGAGATTTTCACAGCTCTGCCAAGGGAGTGTAGGGATCCGAGAAAATAGTGAAAGCCTAATTTTTTATAAATAAAATTTTTAAATAAATTGATTAAGTCTAATTATAAATTCTAACTAGAAACTTTGACTCTCTATTGGAAAATATCTACGTCAAATTGAAGAAACCAGATCTAGGGTTTCAGGACTAGATCTTGAAATTTTTTCAAGATTAGGCAGCGAAAGACTAAAATAAACTAAAATTTATTTATAAAAAATAGAGAATCCCTAAATCTAGGATTCTATTACATGATTATAGCATGAGATTAAATAAAAAATTAAAAATATAAGGAAGAAGAACATGCTGATCACATCAACATGCATCTACACTACATCTAATGCAGGTATGTAATAACAAATTAGATCTATATTATCTATGCAAGTTAGATGTTCTAACTTACTGATTCGGGTTTGAGGATAATGCTCTGAGCCGTACACACATCCAACCTCTAAGAGATATCCACATGAGCCCACAAATCCTAATCAGAAGTCCTATGCAGGAAATTAGCACATTATGCTAGTACTATGCTGATCCTTCTTCGATAGTCAATCCAATGCTTTCTTTTTCTAGATTTGGGCTCCTCCAAAGAACAAAAGAAAGAGGAGAGATTTTAGATCTAAGACACTCTCATATAATCTCAAAAAGAAGAGGAGAAGAGAAGAACAAAACAACCCTAGAAGAAGACCCTCTTCTTCTTCTCTGTTCTCTCACCTAGACATCTAGAATGGTGTCAATGAAAACCCCACGCCCAAGAGGTCTCTCATCCAGGTATTCACACACCCAAAATCCCTCTCCAAGTTCTAGAATATGTCCAAAAATTAATCCAAAATTTATCCTATATAATGAGACATAGAGGAGTCCTTGTTGGGTCAAATTCTTAAACTAGGAAAGAACAAATATGGCAACTAGTTGGGGCACCCAACACTTAGGCACCCCCTCCTTTGTTTTAGGCGTAGACCACCTTCAATTATCATATAAAAATCTTTCTTTTCCACTATAAAAAATAGAGAGAAAATAGGGAGAGGAGGGTGGCATGCATGGGAGGACTTTTAGTTTTCTAAAACTCTATTCAAAGATAATTCAAATCAAATTCAAACTTCCTAATTTAGATCCAGTCCATAACTAATTGCCATATTGGAGAGGGAGAGAGAGGGTGGGCATGTGTGAGAAAGCTAGGAGAAGAGATTTGTCATCAAAAATAAAAGAGAAAAGGACATGGGGGCATGGGATATGGGTGGTGCAAGCAAGGTGGATCCTAGTCTTACGAGGATTCCATATTTGATTTGGTCAAATATGGTTTCTAAAACTAAATCAAACCAGAATTAATTTAACCTAAATAAATTACATCCTAAACTAATTAAGGACTTAACTAAATTAGATTTAATTTTAATTTAATTTTCTAATTAAATTAAAAAATTGGGTTGACCCAACTCCTAGTTGAACTAGGACTAGTTCTTCTTTGCACTTGGCTTATACAATAAACTAATTGGACTTGATCTAATCAAGCCCAAACTAAATTTAATTAAATTATATTTAATTAGACATAATCTTAGCCCTCTAGTTTAATCAAATTAAACTAAATAGAAATCAAATTGCTAATCAATTCTCTTGCATTATTTGCACTAGGTTAAACATCAATCATATTGATCGTTTAATCTTAGAATGATTCTCAATCATTGATCAACCATCCACTCGGATCATGAACTCTAATGTGTGTGAGCCTATAGGTCTAAACCTAAGCCAGTAGCATAGAAATAAATTTTTATACTAGTCAAAGTGACCATCTAGCAATGTACCTGATGGTCGGATAGGTCGAATGTGTAGAACAACATCCTTAGAACCCATGTGGATATAGTTTTCATATAATTCATCCTCTTAACCAAAATGCTCATAGAACACCTCAGAGTTCAACTGTCAACTTTGATCAGACTATCCACATTATATTTCAAAATACCAAATCCAACTTATGGATTATACTGACCAAGATTTTGCTATATTGAAATACAGTGATACATTCTTTTCCAACTCTTGGAGTGCTTAATCTATTTTGATCACACATCGACTTTGCAAGTACTTGACTATGCCCAGAAGCCTTTCATTATTGAATTAAAAATTTAGTTAGTCCGATACCAAAGCACGGTAAGTTGCTTGCAAGCTACTAAGGTGATCTCAGGTCTAAGGAACACTTATACCTTTATCCCATCAAAGATATTCTCGAAAATAGAATGCTCTAGAGTTGGTCACGTTCAGTGATGATGTACCTTTACATCTCACCTTTATGCTATACCAGTATCTCCACACTCCTTAGTTAAGAGGACAACCAACCAATATGGCATACAATGATCTATGCTTGATACGTGCTGTCATCGTTATTAGTAATCTATCATTTGATCGTGAATAGTTTTAAGAACTAATTGATAAATCCTATTTTTATTAAATCTAAATAGTCCTAAGGACTTCATCACAATAATGAAGTTCGTTAGAAGATGAAAACTTATGATAAAAAATGATAAAAATATATTTTATTAACTAATAAATTAATTATAATTATAATGTGGCTCAACCGTCAACAGGCTGATGATTGACTTTGAGATATATTTTTCAATAACTTTCACTTATCCTAAAGCCACTTGGCATAGTATCTAATACCCATCTTTGACTTGTGGTTGTCGAACTCCTTTATCACCAAGGCTTTAGTGAAGGGGTTGGCTAGGTTCTTCTTTCCATCGATCATCTGAAGGTTGATGTCAACTCGATCCACGAAATCCTGGATGAGGTGGAAACGGTGCAAAATATGCTTCATCTACTTGTGTGCCTTTGGTTCCTTCACTTGAGCTATGGCACTAGTGTTATCATTGTAGAGCAAGATCGAACCATCTAGGTGTTAGATGTGCACCCTAGAAGCCAAATTGGCTAAACACTTGTAATATACTTCTAAAGGTAATTTTATAATTTTGAATATAAATTAATTAAAGAATTATTTTCTATTATAGTGTGTACTTAAAGTATCTATGATACATCCTTTGGGTTATTGATAATGATAATTTATATTTTCAAGAGTTAAAATTTTAGGACATGAATTTTCATAATTAACTCATAAACTGCTCCCGACTGTAGGATCATCATGAGGATGGTAATCAATACGGAAGGTTGGTGTATGATCACTTTTTTAGGATAGATGTATCTTGAGTCTATGATGTGGAGACATCGGAGCAAGAGTATAGATACTTATTAGAGAATGAGGGCACTAAGCATGACCACCTCGTGCAGTCATAAGGAAGTCTACCTTCTCATCGATGATCGGCTCGATGATATAGTGGTGTGTCTGGTTCTTTAACTTAAGGTGCATCGACAGTTTACCTTGAGGGTGTTATAGTTTAATTACACCATAACTTGATCTCCTAGCTATTCGAAATCTTGAGGTGTATGTTGGCTATAGCATGTTCATTATAGGAATTGGATTGCACCGATAAGAGATCTATCTACCTTGGTAGATGAGTAGCCCTATGATAATCATGAGGTTGAGTCCTTAAGCCCATGGTCATGGTAGAATGAAGATAATAGAAAGAGTTTCTATTAGGATTTCACATTGAACTTGAATCGAATGATTAATTCATATGATGGATGTTGGGTTTATTGAGTTCATCTTAACTCTAATCCTATCAGGGCTCAAGATAGAAGAATCCAATCATACAGATGGCTACACTGAGATGTTCGCTTTCAATTTTGATGGGTTACCACCATATACTGCTAGGTATCACTGGTAGATTTTGAGAGCAATTAGAATGATTTTGATGATCGATCATTCTAATTGTATGAATCAGAAGAGTTCTGGTCCATCAAAAGAAGTTTTGATGATGTCGATGATAGAGATTGCGACATGTCTCATTACCATATGAAACTAAATCTATCTGAGTCACAAAGATAAAGGTTTAGGTCTAGATGTCATCAATTGAACGAACCCAGTTTGATTGATTTTGATTAGATCCAATCAGGTTCAAGGCAATCATGCTAGCACATGATTAAGCCTAGCTTTCTCTTTCTATAATTTTTTTGATTCATCGCAATTGAGTCAAATTTAATTTGACTCATTTTTGTATCTTGAATGGATTTATTTTCATCTAATTAAAATAAGTTTAGATTAGATTAATTGTAGAAATTAAATCCATTCCTAGTGTAATTGGACTAGGGTCAAAAGTTGACCTATTTGAGAGAATTGAGGGTCACCAGATTAGATACTTCTAAAAAATTATTTAGATATTATTTTGATCTATTTCTCAGATATGTGATAGGGCTTGAGTCATGCTATGAGTGTGCCAAATTTTGTGATTTATGGTGGTTTTTTGAGTAAGTTTTGGTAGAGTTTGATTTGGATCAAACTCTTGAGGGATGAGTCCTAGGCGCAATGGACTCTTCCTTATCTACTCATGTTGCCCACTTTTTGAATCATTTTTGATGAAAAAACTAGATGGGATCTGGTGGATTCAAATGGTGAATATGTCCTAGAGTCCCAATGATAAAATAAATTGGTTATTTGATCAAAGAGGGACTCTATATGGCATTGGGATTAAAAACCTTTCTCATACCAAAGAGCATTCATCACACAAAATAATTTCCATGCCCAAGTGCTGCCACCCATACCATATCCCACGCTACCTCTATCCTCTCTCTCCCTCTCTTCTACACACCTAAAAGGTTAGGCATAAATCTGAGTAGAAGGTCCAAGGTTTTTGGCATAAGTTTCAGAATTTACGTGATGGTGATCGTGAGATGGATGAGCTACCTTCAAAAATTATTTTGAAGGGTCTATAGATTAGATTCAGATCTAATATTTGGAGGAGAGATTTGCGAGGAGAAGATGTTCAAATCCTATCCATGTGGATATTGGTAGATGCCAGGTGCGTGCATGGCTCCTGTTAGGATTTGATGCCTCAAATTCGATCCATAGTAAGAAGAGAATCAATTTTTAGCACAACAGTCAAGCCGGCTTTAATATGCAGTCGAGCTGATTCTCTCAGCCAGATGATAGCAGGAGTCTAGGGCAAACATAGTTGAGCCAGCTCAACCCCTGACCGAGCCGGCTCGACGGAGGCGAATAAAACATGATGGGGTTTTTTCTATTTGGACTTGGATTGTGATTAATCCAAGGGGTCTATGGGAGTAGCGCGTGGACCATAGGATCTAGCAGCCATGAAGAATTACGATCATGATTTGAAGGTCAAAAAATATTTCAAGACTCCAACAAGAATATCTTCGACCATATTAGGAGAATCAATCTTGTTAGGACTCTTGTGAACTATTGAGAAGAGGATTCTCATCTTATTTAAAGGGCTGAGATGTTGTGGAGTAGAAAAGATGGTGCATGTGGTGTGAGAGGCACATGAGAGGCTCAGAAAGCCAATGAGAGGAGCTTGACAGAGCATCGAGTATGTGCAGCTCATGAGAGAGAGAAGCAATAGGTGCATAGCATCCGACAAGGAGGCTGTGAGGGTAGAGCAACTTGTAGCTTCTATGGATCTCCTTAGAATTTTGAGAGAGCTTTTGTGAGGGTAGCTTCTAGTTGAGAGATATTTATGTATAGTGAGTTGAGAGTTGGTGCTCTTCTCTTGTACCTATTTTTCTCTTTCATAGTGAAGCTTTGCATGCCCCATGGAGGTGAGCCTTTAGGTTGATCCACGTATTTGATTGTTTTCTTATTTTACGTCTTCCTTCTTTCTGCCATAATAATTTGGTACTAGATCCTTAAGAAGTGGTATCAGAGTAGTTGATATTCTAATAGTTTGATATCAGAGCGAGTTGATACCATAATAATTGGTATCAGAGCCAGATTGTACCAAAGTGTAGATTATTATAGTGGATAGAGATTGAAGAATATGGAGAAGACAAACATAATCAAGATGGAGATCAATAGGTTCGATGGAAAGGGCAATTTCTTCTTATGCCAAGCAAGGGTAAAGGATGCTCTCATCCAACATCAGTTGATCGATGCTCTCTTGTATGACGAGATGCCAGCCACCATAGAGGTAAAAGATTGGAAGCAGATCCAGATACAAACGGTGAGCACAGTCCACTTGTACCTATGGATGATGTGGTGATCCATATACTTGGTGGGACTTCTTTGATGGTGTTGTGGTCGAAGCTTGAGGAGTTGTACATGGCGAAATCACTCACCAACATGCTATTCCTTTGAAGATAGCTCTACCAGCTATGGATGGACGAAGGCCAGAGCATGTGGGAGCATCTATCCAACTTTTAGAAGATCCTCACCAACCTCCTCAACATTGGTAAAAAAATTGAGGAGAAGACAAGGATGTTGGTCATGCTAGTATCTCTCCCTCCTTCATATGAGTCCTTGGTGATCGCTCTTCTAGTGGAAAAGAGCACCATCAAGATGGACGAGGTCACTTCAGCGATACTCCAAGTTGAGGTTCTTAGGAAGAAGAACCCAGCTTCAAGCTCAGATGGCAGCAGCTCAACTTTGGCAATTTCTGAAGGAGCAAGAAGTAGTTGATGGAGCAATAGAGGATTGCGAGGAGGATGATCCAGGTCCAAGATGAGGGATCCTAGCAAGATCAAATGCTATACAGGTGCGACGAGTTGGAGCATCGAGTAAAGGATTGCCCACAACTCAAGGATTAGATGAGGGCTACTACAGCGATGGCTAGTGGCAAGTCAGAGGATGATATCCTTGAGATATTTGATGAGGTATCTAGTTCTTCTTAGCAGTGGATTTAGATTCTGCATGCACATATCATGTTTGTTGCAAAAAATAGTAGTTTGACTCCCTAGGGAGTAGTGATGGCACTATTTATCTGTTGGATGGATCGAGCTGTGCGATTAGAGGCATCAGAATGGTCAGCTGGAAGACACATGATGGTGCAGTAAGGAGATTAGGAGAGGTCTAATATATATCCAATTTTAGGTAGAATCTTATCTCACTAAGCAGACTAGATTTAAACAACTACAGGTTGGTAGCTGGTAATGGAATCCTGAAGGTCATGCATGGTGATAGGATGATATTGAAGGAAAAGAAGAAGACAAGAGGACATTACTATCTAGTAGAAAGCCCAGTGCGAGGTAGAGCTTCAGGAGCCAGAGGAAGCCTAATGCAAGGTGGAGCTCTAGGTGGAGATAGATCAGGCACGAGATGGAAAACTCAAAAGGATGAGAGGTGAGGTCGCAGAGTGAAGTTCCTATTTTCGTAGGAGAATTTCTCGAGCAGTTCTTTGGTCAAAGTGGACACAGCCCATGATAGAGGTGGGATCGAGCGGCTTAGCTCGACTCCCATGTTTGCCTATCCATGATCAGTAGGCATGCCCCAGGGCATGGGGGCAAGATGGATTATAAGCTCTCAAAGTTAGGTGAAGGCCAAATATTGAGTCGAGATGGAGATTGTAAGGATTTGTTGCCTTGAATTCGATTCACAGTAAGAAGAGAATTAGTTTTCAGCATAGCAGTCAGACCGGCTCTGATATGTAATCGAGCCAGCTCGAATTAAGATCGAGCTGGCTCAAACCATAGTCAAGCCAGCTCTCTCAGGTAGACGATAGCATGAGTTCGACAAGATGCAGTCGAGCCAGTTCGACCCCTGAACGAGTCGGCTCGATGGAGGCGAACAGAATACGATGGGATTTTTTCTTTTTGGACTTGGATTATGATTAATCCAAGGAGTCTATAGGAGTTGTGCATGGACCATAGGATCCAGCGGTCATGGAGGGTTGCGGTCGTGATCTAAAGATCGAAAAATATTTCAAGACTCCATCAAGGACATATTTGACTCATATTAGGAGAACGAGCCCTATTAGGACTCCTGTAAACTGCTGAGAAGACGATTCTCATCCTATTTAAAGGGCTGAGGTGCTGTGAAGCAGAAAAGATGGCACGTGTGGCATGAGAGACATGTAGAAAGACTCAGGCACCATTGAGAGGAGCTTGGTAGAGCATCGAGTACATGCAGCCAATGAGAGAGAGAAGCAACAGGTGCATAGCATCCGATGAGGACGTTGTGAGGGTAGAGCATCTTGTAGCTTCTATGGGTTTCCTTGGGATTCTGAGATAGATTTTATGAGGGTAGCTTCTACTTAAGAGAAATTTGTGTACGATGAGTTGAGAGTAGGTGTTCTCCTCTTGTACCTACTTTTTTCTTTCATTGTGAAGCTTTATATGCCCCATGGAGGCGAGCCTTTAGACTGATCTACGTACTTGATTATTTTTTTATTTTATTTTTTTCTTCTTTCTATCATAATAATTTATTACCAGATCCTTAACAAGCAGTATTAGAGTAGTTGATATTCCAATAGTTTGATATCAGAGCAAGTTGATACCATAATAGCTCCTTCCAGAACCTCATGAATAATCAGGATCATCGTAGGATAATTAGATTACCCAAATCAAGTATTTAAAATTAAATCTAATTTAATTTAATTTTAATTTTTAATATCAAATTATCATAATTAGATCTAAGAACTCTTAGATCTGATATGATTATAGAAATTTTCATAGAAAGTTTTGCTTCAGATCTAATCAGATCTGGATGATCCTACGGTAGAAAATCAGATTTTTCTTCAACTGGTATCAAAGCCAGGTTAGCGATTCTTTAGATCTATTTTAGATCTAATTTAATTTTTATTTATGATCTAATATTGATAGATTTTAGATGTCATATTAGATGTGATTAGATCTAAAATCAAAAAATTAAAAATTATATGGTTTAGATCTATAATGTATGAGATGCATGACTAGACTAGAAATAGAATAGTTCTATGTATAGTCTAGTATGATCATGTTATTAATTTAATTAAATATAATTTTAGATCTATTTTATTTTTATTTTTTTGATGTTATAATTATTGTAACCATATCTAAAAAATAAAAATATAGTTTTTAATTTTTAATTTATTCATATGAGATATGAAAGTTGCATGCTTAGACTAGTTATAGAATAGTTTTATAAAATATCTAGAATAGTTTTATTTTTGATATGATCAAATATAAAATTTTATTTTTTAGATTTAATATATAATATTTTAGATTTGAAAGCATGCATGGTTGATTGAGTTTTGATACATGAAATGTGTGCAAGACATGTATAGGTCAGATCTTTTGTATATGTGATATAAGATTTAGATCGAACTAGTTTTATTTTAGAAAATATATTTTTGATTAAGGCGTTCCCCTTGGCCGTCCGATCATAAGAACAAAGTAGGTTTAAAGACCCTCTCCTCTCATTTGATAGGGTGTTCTTATGATGTGTAGGGGTGCTGCACGTTCATCCTTAATAAAAAATTAAAACTTATTTTCTACAAAATCCTAGATCCTAAAATCCTAAAATTTTGTTACATGTTTTATTTATGAACCCAAAACTAAATTAAGAATTAAGATTATGAAATTAGTTAGGTCTAAAAATTATGAATTTTCATATCTAAAACATCTTCATAAAATTGGGCTCGGACTTGGGTAGCTCAATTAGGTCTAACAGTTGATCAAATCGAATCAAGAGTTGGTTAGGTGGGATCAAAGAAAGCTTAGAATTGACCAGCCTAATAGGATTAAGTCTGGGTCATGATTGAATCACATTGAGATGTGACTCGATCAAGTTAAGACCTAATTTTGCTTCATGGTTCGAGCTTGGATTTTAGGCTAATCTGATTGATTTTGATTTGATAATTTGGTGTCTAAGATAAGTCTAGCAGATACAAATGATTAGTTCTTAATTAGGAGCTACTTGATCTGAATGCATTCTTATCGAGTTAATGGCATATCCCTTCCATCTGTCTTACTTACCTAGTTCTGATTTGAGGTGGCTAACAATTCAAGCCAACCCATGCCACTAGGTTAGTCATAGTTATTATGACTAGGTCAAGTCAAGTTTAAAGAGACCTACATTAAATCTTCCTAAGAAAATATTAAGTCTAAGATCTTCCACCATTGTAAATATGTGGGCCCTTCCTAGGGTTGATTGTTCTCGACTGGATACAGTGGTTCAGTTGCACCAAAAAGATGCAACCATATCTATTAGGCATTGGATGCTATGGGTTGATGGATGGATCGGACTCAATATTTTGGATATGATGAGAGACCCAATCAAGAATCCAATTCATGCAAATGATAGGTCTGACTAAACTAAGAAGTGGAGCAATATTTCGGACATGGTGAGCTTCATGAATTAGAAATTAGGTTTGGGTGCACCATGATTAGAGAATCATTGGATAAGAGTTGTCCACTCATCGGTTGATCCATCATTAATAATTGTTAGATGAGGTGGTGAGCCAGTTGGTGGGACCGCACCACCTACTAGAAATCAATAATTATAGAGATTTTCGCATCTCTACCAAGAGAGTGTAGGAATTTGAGTAAATAGTGGAAGCCTAATTTATTTAAAAATAAAACTTCTAAATAAATTGGTTAAGTCTAATTATAAAATCTAACAAAAAACTTTGACTCTCTATAGAAAAATATATGCATCCAACCCACTAGGCCATATCCTGGACACCCATAGACTGACCCGACCCAACTACAAGGATTGGCTCCAGAACTTCAAAATAGTTTTAGATTTTGAGAAGTTGACTCATGTGTTAGAATAGGATCCGCCCACTTTACTAGCACGTCCGTCCGTCAATCAAAGAGCATCTTTGGAAAAATGGATTGATGAAAATAACAAAGCTAGGTATTACATTTTGGGCTCGATGTCTTATGAGCTCCAGTGCCAACATGAAGATATTAAGACTAGCCACCAAATGTTGGCTCACCTACAAGAGTTGTTTGGTGAACAGAGCTGCACAACCAAATATCAAGTCACTAAGAGATTTTTCAAGGCTCAGATGCATGATGGACAGTCGGTCCAGAATTATTGTCTGATGATGATCAAGGACTTAGAAGAGCTTGAGAAGCTCTGTGTCAAGTTAGATTAGGATCTATAGATTGATATAATTTTACAGTCTTTGACTGATGTGTATGGACAGTTCATCATGAACTACCATATGTATAAACTTTAAAATACCTTGGCTGAACTTATGAATATGCTGGTTACTACTGAGCTCTCTATGAAAGGTTCAAAGGGCTTAGCACTTGTTATGGAGCAGATTTCTTCTAAGAGAGAGTCTTTTGGAAAGAAGAAGAAGTCCGTGAAGAAGCAGAAGTAGATGGTGGGAAGAAGAAGGCAAAGTTGAAGAAGAAGATTGCTGATAAGAAAAAATATTTCCATGCAATATAGACGGCCACTGGAAGTAGAACTGTCCTCTTTATCTGGCCAACCTAAAAAATAAGGAGGCAGGTCCTTCTAGAGGTATGCTCATTATAGAATCTAACCTTATGATTCCTTCTATATCTAGTTGGTTGCTTGACTCTGGTTTTAGTGCTCACTTATTCATTCTATGCAGAGTCTTGAGGATAGCAGGAGGTTGAGGGATGGTGAGATGATCCTACATGTTGGAAATAGAGTAAGAATTGCTGTTATAGCCATGGGAACCTACCCTCTTCGATTACCGTTAGGATTAGATCTAGTTCTTAGAGATTGTTTTTATGTGCTTGTAGCAAGCAAAAATTTGATTTCTATTTCATGTTTAGCATAAGAAGGCTATGTAATTAATTTTCTTAAGGACCATTATAATATTCTTTATGAAAGAAATAAAATTACAAGTGATTTTCTTATAAATGATCTCTATCAGTTACATATTGATGTTTTTATTTTCAATATCGAGCAAAATGTGAATGATATTGGATCAAAGCAACCTAGGGATAGTCTAAATGATAGGAATCTTTGGCGTCTTAGGCGAGGTCATATTGTTGAAGACAGGGTTAACAAATTAGAGAAATCTGGGCTATTGAGTTCGTTGACTTTCGAGTCATATCTGATTTATGAATCATGCCTTCAAGGCAAAATGATCAAGCTTTCTTTTATAGGACATGAGGAAAGGGCCACAGACCTACTTATCCTGGTACACACAGATGTGTGTGGCCCATTTGATGTATCGATCATGGGCAATTATGTCTACTTCATCATCTTTATCGATGATTTATCATGATATGAGTATGCGTATTTGATGCGACATAAGTCTGAAGCTTTTGAAATGTTCAAGAAATTCAGACTCGAAGTAGAAAAATAAACAAAAAAATCCATTAAGGTTCTTCGATCAGATCGAGGAGGCGAATATCTTAGTCGAAAATTCTTAGACTATCTTAAGGACAATGGCATAGTCTCTCAATGGACTCCACCTGGAATGCCTCAACTAAATGAAATTTCAGAATGGAGAAATCGGACCCTATTAGATATGGTCTAATACATGATGAGTTTCACAGACCTTCTTGAGTTTCTTTGGGGACATAGTCTGATGACCGCTATATATTTACTGAATAGGGTTTTCTCTAAAATTATTCCTACCACACTATATGAGATATGGCATGGTTAGAAACCAAGTCTGAGTCATCTTAGAATTTGGGGTTGTTTGGCTCATGTCAAAAAACAACAAGCAGACAAATTAGAGTCTAGGTCATTTAGAGCTTGGTCTATTAGATATCCTAAATGAAAGGAATATGCCCTCGAGCCAATCAAATTTTATTTATTTATTTAGGCTATTTTTTATCTTCCAAACTCATGTAATGATATTTTAAAATAAATAAAGGCTTTTTCATCATATGCAGTGTCTTATTATTTATTTAAGATTATGATGAACCCCATAAATTAGGGCTATGATTTTAGGATTACGATGAGATTAGACTAGTGAGACCTAAAATCTTAAAATCCTAATTTAAATCATTTCTAGTCAATGGAACATTGAGTTGGGGATCAATATTTTTCAGTAAGACTAGGACATCCTTTGTATGCTCGATTGAGATGGTGATTAATCTCATAATTAATTGTGTATGACACTAATACAAGAATATGGGCGCTCATTAGAGAATGAGTTCACCGAATTGATCCAAATTGAGAATATCTAATGGAGTCTTATCTACATAGCAATAGATGGTTCTCATAGTGGAATTATGCATGTAATCCTTTGATCCGAAACTACCATAGAACCTTATATATATAAATCCATATTTTGGTTCATACTCATTCATGATGCAGTTATGCATGGGTTGATCTAGATATGGTGGATTATATATGAAGGTTGTGAGTACGTTAACATGAAATCGATCATTCCTGGTAAGAGGAAATTGCATCCTACCTGCTTCAAACAAATGATGATTCAGGAAGACTTTGATCAAAGCATGATGAAAATTAAAAATTATTTTTAAATATTTCATTAAATAAATCATCATCATAAGATTGAAAGAGAAATTAATATGATATTGGGATTGACATTTTTCCAAACCTAGAGTTATATTCAAGATGTAGGGAGATCGAAGGATCTAGTTGCATGATAATTTTCACTAAAGGGTTTTTTTGGTATTTTCATCAAAATTTTACATCTTCCGAGAAGTCACAATATGTTGCTAGACGTCAATCATGTTTTGTGGTTTTGATCAAATTAAAATTTTAATTTGTTCATTAAATTAGAAAGTGTTCTAATTAAGTCAAATTGGGTAGGCTAGTTTTGACCTAAATCGGTTTGGTTGAGTTCTAACCAAATTAGGTCAAATCAAATGAGATTCAAACTTAGAGAAGAAACAACCTTTATCTTATCCATGCGCCACCTCAATTTGTGTGCCCATATTTCTTCATGAGAAATGGTTCTCATGCTTCATTCTCCATGCACAAGATACTCCATGCCTTCCCTTCTTACACCATTCTTTGTTTGAATAAAATTGGTTGGCATTTGAATTCAAAACATGTTTGAATTCAAATTAATAACCAACCCGTTCTAATCCTCTCACGCATGCTCTCCACTATTTTGGCAAAAAATAAAAGGAAGAGAATTTTGGACGTATGATAAATGATCTAAAAAAAAGGGGAGGACTTCCATGAGCCTCTGGGTGCATGAGAAAATATTTTTAAAAAATTGAGAGAAAGAAAAACAATGAGAGTTGGGCATAGGGTTTTCAAGGTGCATATGACCTAGGACTTTAGAACCTGGGATTTGGGAAGCAATTACGTAAACTACAAGAGTTGGAAGTACACAAAACTTCAGAGAGAACCTCCTCTACCTCTCTACTACATCTATCAGCAATCTAGAGCATCCGTGAAGCCCATAGATGAAGATCGAAGTCGTTCAATCGAAATAGCTCCTGAAAGACTCTAGTGTCGAGCTAGCACTCATGGGGAGCCGATTAGGATCTAGAGCCTCATATAGATGATTCATGGAGGCCAGACATCTGTGTGGCTACATCATGACCAGCTGATCTCCTCGACAATGATCAGATCATGGCAATCGACTACCCACATGAGGTATAGTGCTCAGAAAAATTAGATCTAATTAGTAGTTTATTGCACTATTTTAATTTTTTAGATCTGATATGTATGCATTTATATCATATTTAGATCCTTAGTGTAGGGTTTATTTTCTAATATGATCAATAATTAATTAATTAGATTAATTAATTTTCTATTATATTTTAGCTATTCTTGAAAATATTTTTGAAAGTAGCACTGCAAACCCTTCACTAGTTCCTTTAGTGATTTCATCAAATACCATCCCTCTGTACTGCGATAATAATGGTGCCATAGCCCTTGCTAAGGAGCCAAGGTTTCACCAAAAATCCAAGCACATCGAGTGACGATACCATCTCATCCATGATTACCTCAAGAAGGGATACGTCAAGGTCAAGAGAGTCGACACAGCAGACAATATGGCTAAGCCAGTAGAAGATCAAAGCCCACTTTGAGAAGATCAAACTTAGATTTATAGTCAATTAGCTTTAGGTCAAGTGAGAGTTTGTTAGATGTGTGCCCTAGAAGCTTGATTGGCTAAACACTTGTAATACACTTCTAAGAGAAATTTTATAATTTTAACTATAAATTAATTAATCGATTACTTTTTATCATAGGGTGTATTTAATGTATCTGTGATACATCCTTTGAGTTAATGGTAATGATAATTCATATTTTTAAGAGTTGAAAATTTCAAACATGAATTTTTATAATTAACTCATAAACTTCTCCCAATCGTAGGATCATCACGAGGATGATGATCAATCCAGAAGGTTGGCGTATGATCGCTTTCTTAGGATAGATGTATCTTGAGTCTGTGGTGTGGAGACATTAGAGCAAGAGTACAGATACTCGTTAGAGAATGAGGACACTGAGCACGACCACCTCGAGCAGTCATAAGGAAGTCTACTTTCTCGTCGATAACTGGTTCGATGCTGTAGTGGTGTGTCTAGTTCTTTGATCTAAGGTGCATCGATAGTTCATCTTGAGGGTGTTATAGTTTGACTACACCATAACTCAATCTCCTAGTCATTCAAAATTCTGAGGTGTATGTTGGCTATAGCATGTTCGTTGTAGAAATTGGATTGCACCAATAGGGGATCTATCTACCTCGAAAGATTAGGAGTAGCCCTATGACAATCATGAGGTTGAGTCCTTAATCCCATGGCCATGGTAGAGTGAAGATGATAGAAAGAGTTTCTATTAGAATTTCATATTAGACTCGAATCGAATGATTAATTCATATGACGAATGTTGGGTTTGACGAGTTTACCTTAACCCTAATCCTGTCGGAGTTCAAGATAGAAGAATCCAATCATACAGGTAGCTACACCAAGAGATTCACTTTTAGTTTTGATGGGTTGCCACCATATACTACTAGGTGTCACTGGTAGATTTTGAGAGCAATTAGAATAATTTTGATGATCGATCATTCTAATTGTATGAATCAAAAGAGTTCTGATCCATCGAAAGGTTTTTCGATGATGTCGATGATAGAAATCATGATATGTCTCATTATCATATAGAACTAAACCTAACTAGATCACACAAATAAGAATTTGGATTTGGATGTCATCAATTGAGCTAACCCAGTTTGATTGATTTGGATTAGATCCAATCATGTTCAAGGTAATCGTGCTAGCACACGATTGAGCCTAGCTTTCTCCTTTTGTAATTTTTCTAATTCATCGTAACCAAGTCAAATTTAATTTGACTCATTCCTATATCTTGCATGGGTTTATTTTCATCTGATTAGAACAAGTACAAATTAGATTAATTATAGAAATTAAATCTATTCCTAGTGTAATTGGACAAGGGTCAAAAGTTGATCTATTTGAGAGAATTGAAGGTCACCGGATCAGATGCTTTTAGAAAATTTTTTAGAAATTATTTTGATTTCATTTTTAGATATGTGATAAGGCTCATATCATGCTATAGGTGTGCCAAATTTTATGATTTATGGTAGTGGTTTGACTAACTTTTGATACAGTTTGATTTGGATCAAACTCTTAAGGAAAGAGTCCGAGGCGCAATGGACTCTTCCTTATCTACTCATGTTGCCCACTTCTTGAATCATTTTTGGTGACAAAACTAGATAAAATCTGGTAGTTTCTTATGGAGAATAAGTCTTAGAGTCCCAATGATAAAATAAATTGGTTATTTAGTCAAAGAGAAACTCTATGTGGTGTTGGGATTAAAAACCTTTCTCATGCCAAGGAGCATTCATCGCACAAAATAATTTCCATGCCCAAGTGCTTAAGCCCATACCATATCCCATGCCCCCTCTATCCTTTCTCTCCCTCTCTTCTACATGCCTAAAAGGTTAGGCATAAATCTAAGCGGAAGGTCCAAAGTTTTTGGCACAAGATTCAGGATCTATGCAATGATGTTTGTGAGATGGATAGGCTGCCTTTAGAAATTGTTTTGATGGGTCTATAGATCAGATTCAGATCTGATCTTTGGAGAAGAGATTTGCAAGGAGAATACATTTAGATCTTGCCTAGGTGGATACTAGTAGAGATCAGGCACATGCATGGCTCCTTTCAGAACCTCAGGAACGATCAGGATCATTGTAGGATAATTAGATTACCCAAATGAGGTACTTAAAATTAAATCTAATTTAATTTAATTTTAATTTTTAATATTAGATCACCATGATCAAATCTAAGAACTCTTAGATTTGATCAGATCATAAAAATTTTTGTAGAAAATTTTGCATCAGATCTGATCAAATCTGGATGATCCTGCGATAGAAAATTAGATTTTTCTTCACTAGGAAGGATGCTACTTCGAGCTCAGTGACAAACTTCCTTAACCACATAGCTTTCTTTATGGCATCTGATGCTACGATGTACTCTGCTTTGCAAGCAGTCTGCCATAGCATGCTGTTTAGATCTTTTCCAGTAGATAGCTCCACCATTTAGAGTAAAGATATATCCCGACATGCTTTTGCTATCATCATGGTCAGATTGAAAGCTAGAGTCTGTACACCCCATGAGTTTTAGATCTGACTTGCCATAAACCAACCATTGGTCCTTAGTATTTTTTAAATACTTAAGGATGGTTTTAACCACTTTCTAGTAGTTTTCCCTTGGGTCAGACTGGTATCTACTCACTACTCCTCATGAGTATGCCACATCTGGTCTCGTACATGTCATGGCGTACATGATCGATCCCACTACTGAAGCATACGAGATTCTACTCATACGCTCTCTCTCTTCAGGAGTTGTCGGATGATCCTTTTGAGAGAGAAAAATTTCAAGACCTATCAAAAGATAGCCTTTTTTAGAATTCTTCATGTTGAACCTCTTTAGCATAATATCTATGTACGTGGACTGGAATAACTCAAGCATCCTCTTAGATCTATCCCTATAGATCTTCATCCCTAGGATGTAGGATGCTTCACCCAAGTCCTTCATGGAGAACTATGATGACAATCATACCTTTTTTCCTATAGTGCGAGGATGTCATTCTCGATTAAGAGAATATCATCTATGTACAAGATAAGAAATACCACTACTGGACCATTTGTCTATTTGTAAATGCAGGTCTCTTCTCCATTCTTAACGAAGCCATACATTTTGATCAT
Organism: Cocos nucifera; assembly: GCA_006176705.1. Taxonomy (NCBI): domain Eukaryota; kingdom Viridiplantae; phylum Streptophyta; class Magnoliopsida; order Arecales; family Arecaceae; genus Cocos; species Cocos nucifera. The sequence continues at coordinate 378,391 of QRFJ01000043.1, read as the reverse complement.
CCTATCAAAATGCATGTTCCAACTTCGAGATGCCTGCTTCAATCCATAAATGGATCTCTGAAGCTTGCACACCTTGGACTCATCTATAGATGTAAACCCCTCAGGTTGTATCATAAACACCTCTTCAATCAGCTCTCCATTTAGAAAAGCTATCTTCACATCTATCTACTAGATCTCATAATCTAGATGGGCAGCTATCACAAGCATTATCCAAATAGATTTGAGCATTACCATAGGAGAGAATGTCTTATCATAGTCAATACCATAACGTTGATGATACCCCTTAGCAACCAAATGGACTTTATAGGTCTTCATCTTTTCATTTGTGCCCCTTTTTCTTTTGAAGACCCACTTACACTCAATGGATTTAATCCCTTTAAATGGGTCAATCAATGTCCACACATCATTAACCTTTGTGGACTTTATTTCAAATTTCATGGCCTCAAGCCATTTCTCGAAATCAGATCTCTGCATAGCATCCATATACATGATCGAATCCTCATCATTCTCATCGAGTTTGATGGGATCACTATCCCAGACCAAGAAATCATAGTATCTATTCGGGTGATGCGGTACTCTATCCGATCACCTTAATGATGCAGGTACACTAGGCTCTGGATCTGATCTAATCAAATCCAACTCAGGTTCAGCAATAGGTGTCGGTTTTTCTACCTGTTTAACTTCATCAAGTTCAACCTTAGAGGTAATAGTTTCTTCATCAAGGAATTTCTTTTTCAAAAAGATTTTCTTAAGGCTAATAAATACTTTTTATTCATCAACATGTTAGAAATAGTATCCTTTGATCTTTTTTGGGTATCCTATGAATGTACACTTGTCTGACCTAGGTTCAAGTTTATCTGTAACTAATTATTTGACATAAGCTGGGCACCCCTAAATCCTAAGGTGTGAAAGTGCTGGCTTATCCACATCTCATATGGAGTCTTAACTATAAACTTACTTGGAACCCTATTCAACAGATAGCAAGCTGATTCGAGTGCATTTCCCTAGTAGTATATCGATAAGCTGGTAAAACTCATCATGAATCGGACCATATCTAATAGAGTCTGATTTCTCCTTTCAGACACCATTATGCTGTGGTGTTCCTAGAGAAGTCCATTGAAAGAGAATCCCATTATCTCCTAGATATGTGAGAAACTTACTGAAAATGTATTCCCCTCCTTGATCAGACTAAAGGTTTTAATACTCTTTTCAGTTTATTTTTTTACTTTACTTTTAAATTATTTGAACATTTTAAATGAATTCGATTTGTGTTTCATCAGATAGATATATCCATATCTGGATAGATCATCTATGAAAGTGATGAAGTAGAAATATCTACCTCTAGCAGTTATGCTCATTGGTCCATATACATCAGTATGTACTAGACCTAAGAGCTCAGTAGCTCTCTCATCTTTTCAAGTAAAAGATAACTTGGTTATTTTACCAAGAAGACAGGACTTATAGGTTGGAAGTGATTCACAATTACTGACTTCGAGGATTTTCTCTTAAGTCAACCTATTTATCTTGTTCTTGTTTATATGACCTAGCCTACAGTGCCATAAGTAGATATCTGACACACTATCTAATCTAGGATGCTTTTCAGTTGAATAGACTGTATTAATAGGTTGTGATAGCATATACACACCATTGTTCCAATGTCCATAGAAAACAATAACACTATTCATAATGATATTACAAACTTATTTTTTTATTAAAATTTTATAATCATTTTTAGCCAAAAGGCCTATAGAAAAAACATTTAAAAAGAAACTAGGATAGAAATAACAATCATTAAGACTAACAGTATGGGACTCAAATATAAGTTTTAGGATTCCTAAAGCTAGAACTGGAACTGGTCTTCCATCATTAATGTTCAGGAATCTTTCACCTTACTCAAATCTCCTACCGACCTACAATCTCTGTAATGAATTATAAATATAGTAAGGGCTATCGTATCCAATACCTAGTTAATAATATCACAAATAGAGAAACTGCAAGGAGTTATCATAAAAATACCTTATCTAGCAACTACTTGCTTCTTTTTCTTCCTATTCGAATCTAAGGAGGCAATGTACTAAGGACAGTTTTTCTTCTAGTGCCCCAGCTTCTTGCAAAAGAAGCATTCAGCTTGACTCTTATTTGGCTTGATCTTCCTGATTTGGTCCTACATAGAAATCCCAGCTTGAACTTGCACCTTCATTGCTTTCATCTTCTTGTTCTTCTTTCCTTTTCTAAAGGGTCAAGAACCAAAAGACGAACCTCCCACTAAGTTCACCTACTCTTTGTGGAGTTGGTGATCCTTCTCAAAGTTTTGAAGCAACCCTAATAACCCATGGCAGCAACTTCAAGCTTTGTCATTCTATAATGAGTGAGGAATGGAAGATAGGACTTGGGCAGCAAGTTCAGTATTACATCTTTTCTAAGCTACTTTTGCAAGAGAAAGTCGAGCTTGCTCAATCGCTCTATCAGCTCGATCATGTATAGTACATGATCAATGATAGAGGCTCCATCCAGCATCTTGGCATTGAACATGGCATAACTAGTCTTGTGCCTTTCAACATCATCGGGTGTGCCAAAGAAATTCTCCAACACTTGAAGCATATCCTTTGGCTGAGCTATCTCGAATCTGTGATTGAACTCGTTGCTCATAGCAGCCGGCATAATGCAGTGCACCATGGTTCTATCATTGAGCCACTTCTGATAAGTATCTCTGACTATTCCACGTGCATTGATAGGTGGCTCCTCAAGTACAGGATCCATCAGTGCATATAGGATCCGATCATACTCTAGGACTATCTTCAAATTTTGGTACCAGCTATCGAATTTGGATCCCACCAATTTATCATTATCCAATAATGATCGGAGCGATAGGAAAGTAGCCATACCTGCATAAAAAAAATTATAATCTAATTAATAATTGATTCATTAAATCTAAAGATTTGGACTTTACCTTAGACACCAACTGGTTTAATTAGTCTTGATTAGATCAACCTAATAGTTCGTGCTAGACGCATAGCCAAGAATCAAGTATATCTTGGGTCTCGTTAAAAACATGGACTTGACCAACTACAACTATTATAATTGATCTAGAGAATTCTTGACCTAATCTAAGACAATAATTGATTAGATTTAGTAAATTCTCTAATTAAGTCCATTCTTTAATATAATCCTAGGTCTAATCTAATTAATGGATCTAATTTCTACTAAACCATTTAACCTAATGTGTTATGATTTATGTCTTAGGATCTTTAATTCACAATCCTAGATCCTAATCAAACAACTTCTTAATTCATAATTAAGTTTCGGGCTTTGGATTGGGGTTCGGCTTTTCAAAAATGATTTTCATGTTTGTAAAATATTTTTACAAGATAGTTCTACCAACCAACTTACATGTTTGATTCATAATCAATATGCAAGTAAGATAAGCATGAAACTACTTTAGATCTAATCTAAATAGGTTCATGTAATTAAGATAGTTTCAATTTCAATCAATCATAAATTACCTTAGATAAAATCTAATATATTTATGATAATTAAAATTAGATTAAAATATTTTTAATTAAATTATAAAATTTTATAGATCTAATCTAAAATTTTATGATCAATATTTTAGGACAATACGTACTAGGACAATCTCTCTACTATAAGGGATAAACCTTACAGCAGGACAACCTTATAATCAGTCCGTGCAATCTAAAATTTTTATTCTTAGATCTAAAATTCTTTTAAATTTAATAAATTATAAATAATATTAGATCATATCAAATAAATTTATGATAAGAAATAGATCTACATAAACTAGGACAACCTCTCCACTGTAAGGGGTAAATCTTACAGCATGACAATCTTATAATTAGTTCGTGTAATCATGATTTTTAATTTTAGATTTAATAATTAGATTATAAATAAGATATAGTCAAAGAAATAATCTAAATATGCACATATAATCATGTAATAATCAACCTAGGCTCGGATACCAATTGAAGGAACCAGATTTAGGGTTTCAGGACTAGATATTAAAACTTTTTCAAGATCAGACAGTGAAAGACTAAAATAAATTAAAATTTATTTATAAAAAAATAGAAAATCTTTAGATATAAGATTTAATTATATAATTATAGCATGAGATTAAATCAAAAATTAAAATATAAGAAAGAAGAACATGTTGATCATATCAACATGCATCTACACTACATCTAATGCAGGTATGTAATAATAGATTAGATCTATATTACTTATGCAAGTTAGAAGTTCTAACTTACTGATTCAGGCTTGAGGATGATACTTCGAGCTATACACATGTCTGGCCTCTAAGAGATGTCCACACAAGCCCACGAATCTCGATCAAAAGTCATATGCAGAAAATCAGCACAGTATGCTAGTACTATGCTGATCCTTTTTCGATAGTCGATCTGGAACTTTCTTCTTCTAGATTTAGACTCTTCCAAAGAACAAATGAAGAGGAGAGATTTTAAATTTTAGACACTCTCAAATAATCTTAAAAGGAGAAGAAAAAGAGAAGAACAAAACAACCCTAGAAGAAGACCTTCTTCTTCTTCTCTGCTCTCTCACCTGGACACCTAGATTGGTGTCTATGAAAATCCCACACCCAGGAGGTCTCTCACCTTGGTATTCACATTCCTAAAATCCCTCTCCAAGTTCTAGAATATATCCAAAAATGAAGATAAAATTCTTCCTATATAATGTGATATAGAGGAGTTCTTGTTGGGTCAAATTCTTAGACTGGGAAAGAACAAATATGGCAACTAGTTGGGGCACCCAACACTTAGGCACCTCCTCCTTTGTTTTAGGCATGGACCACCTTCAATTGTTGCACAAAAACCCTTCTTTTCAATCAAACAAAATAGAGAGAAAATAGGAAGAGGAGGGTGGCATGCATGGGAGGAGTTTTAGTTTCTTAATACTCTATTCAAAGGTAATTCAAATCAAATTCAAATTTCCTGCTTTTGACCCGGTCCACAACTAATTATCATAAAAGAGAGGGAGAGAGAGGGTGGGCATGCATGAGAAAGCTGGGAGAGAAGATTTGTTGCCAAAAATAAGAGAGAAAAGGGCATGGGGGGCATGGGATATAGGTGGCGCAAGCAAGGTGGATCCTAGTCTTACTTGGATTCCATATTTGGCTTGGTCAAATATGATTTCTCAAATCAAATCAAACCAAAAATAACTCAACCTAATTAAATTAGATCCTAATCTAATTAAGAACCTAATTAAATTAGATTAAATTAGATTTAATTCTAATTTAATTTTTTAATCAATTTAGAAAATTAGATTGATCCAAGTCCTATTTGAACTAGGACTAGTTCTTCCTTGCATTTGGCTTATCCAATAAACCAATTGGACTTGATCCAATCAAGTCCAAACCAAATCTAATTAAATTATATTTAATTAGATTAATCTCAATCCTCTTGCTTAACTAAATTAAGTTAATTAATAATTGAATTGCTAATCGATCCGCCTACAACATTTACACTAGGTTAAACATCAATCATATTGATCGTTTAACCTTAGAATGATTCTCAATCATTGATCAACCATCCGATCAGATCATCAACACTATTATGTGTGACCCAATAGATTCGAACTTAAGCCAGTAGAATAGAAATAAATTTCTATGCTAGTCGATGTGACCATTTAGCAATGGTACCCAATGGCCGGATAGTTCAAATGTGTAGAACAACATCCTTAGAATCCATATGGATATAGTTTCCATATAATTCATCCCCTTGACCAAAATGCTCATAGGACACCTTAAAATTCAACTGTCAACTCTGATCAGGCTATCCATATTTTATTTTAAAATAACAAATCCATCTCATGGATTATCCTGGCCAAGTTTTTGCTATATTAAAATACAGTGATACATTCTTCTCCAACTCTTAGAGTGGTCAATTCCATCTTGATCACATACCGACTTTGCAAGTACTTGACTATGCTTAGAAGCCTTTCGTTACTAAATTAGAAATTTAGTTAGTTCGGTACCAAAATATAGTGAGTTGCTTGCAAGCCACTGAGATGATTTCAGGTCTAAGAAAAACTTATACCTATATCCCATCAAAGACATTCTCGATAGTAGAATGCTCTGGAGTTGGTCACGTTCAGTGATGATCTACCTCTACATCTCACCTATATGCCATACTAGTATCTCCACACTCCTTAATTAAGAGGATAACCAACTCATATGGCATGCAATGATCTATGCTCGATAGATGTTATCATCCTTATTAACAGCCTATCATTTGGTCTTGAACAATTTTAAGGACTAATTGATAAATCCTCTCTTTATTGAACCTAAATAGTCCTAAGGACTTCATCATAACAATGAAGTTTGTTAGAAGATGAAAACCTATGATAAAAAATATCAAAAATATATTTTATTAATTAATAAATTAATTATAATTATAATATAGCTCAACCGTCAATAGGCTGACGATTAGCTTTGGGACGTATTTCCCAACACAAGCCCACTAGCCCAAATTCTCAACACCTATAGACTGACCAAACCCAATTATAAAGATTGGCTGAGAAACTTCAAAATTATTTTGGATTTTGAGAAGATGACCTATGTATTGGATCAGGATCCTCCCACCATACCAATACGTCTGGCCGCTGAATAGAGACCATCTCTGAAGAAGTGGATGAACGATGATAACAATGCTAGGTACTATATGTTGGGCTCAATATTAGATGATTTATAGTGCCAACGTTAAGATATCAAGACTGCTCGTCAAATGTTGGCTCACCAGCAAGAGTTGTTTGGTGAGCAGAGTCACGCAGCCCAGTATCAAGTCTCTCAAAGACTTTTTAAGGCTCAGATGCGGGATGGGCAGTCGGTCCATGATAATTATTTGATAATGATCAAGGATCTAGGGGAGCTTAAGAAGCTCGGTATCATGCTAGATAAGGAACTATAGATTGATATGATCCCGCAGTCCTTGACTGATTCATATGTATAGTTCATCATGAACTTCTATATGTATAAACTACAATGTACCTTAGCTAAACTTATGAACATGCTGGTTACTACTGATCTTTCAATGAAAGGTTCAAAGGGCTCAGTTCTTACTGTGGAACCAACTTTCTCTAAAAGAAAGTCTTTTGGAAAGAAGAAGTTTGCGAAGAAGCAAAAGGTAGAAGATAGAAAAAAGAAGAAGGGAGAACTGAAGAAGAAGACCCCTAATAAAAAAAAGTATTTTCATTACAACACTGACAGCCATTGAAAGCAAAACTATCCTTTATACCTGGCCAGCCTAAAGAACAAGAAGAAAGTGGATCCTTCTAGAGGTATGCTCGTAATTGAATCTAACCTAATGATTTCTTCTATATTCAGTTGGGTGCTTGACTCTAGTTCAGTGCTCACTTTTGCATTTCTATGTAGAGTCTTAATGAGAGCAGAAGGCTAAGGGATGGTGAGATGATCCTGCATGTCAAAAATAGAGCAAGGGTTGCTATTATGGCCGTGGAAATTGACCCTCTTCGACTACCATCTGATTTAGATTTAATACTTAGGGACTATTATTATGTGCTTGCAGCAAGCAAAAATTTAATTTCTATTTCTTGTTTAGCATGAGAAGGTTATGTAATTAGCTTTCTTAAGGACCACTATACTATTCTTTTTAAAAGAAATAAGATTACATGTAGTTTTTTAATTAATGTTGAGCAAAATGTGAATGCCATAGGATCTAAGCGACCTGGGGATAGTCTAAATGAAAAGTATCTATGGCACCTTAGGCTATGTCATATAGCAGAAGATAGAATTAATAAATTAGAGAAATTTAGACTAATGGGTTCACTGACTTCTGAGTCATATCTGATTTATGAATCATGTCTTCAAGGCAAAATGACCAAGCTCCCTTTTATAGGACATGGGGAATGGGCCACAGACCTACTTGCCCTCATACATACAGACATGTGCGGCCCATTTGATGTGTCGACCAGAGGTAATTATGTCTACTTCATTATCTTTACTGATGATCTATCTCAATATGGGTATTTGTATTTGATGCAACACAAGTCTGAAGCCTTTGAAAAGTTCAAGAAATTTAGACACGAAGTAAAAAAGCAAATCAAAAAATTCATTAAGATTCTTCGATCAGATCAAAGAGGCGAATATCTTAGTTGAGAATTTGTAGACTATCTCAAGGATAATGGCATAGTCTTATAATGGACTCCACCTAGAATACCTCTACTCAATGAGATTTTAGAATGAAGAAATTAGAGCCTATTAGATATAGTTCGATCCATGATGAGCTTCATGGACCTTCTTGATTTTCTTTAGGGACATAGTCTAATGACCGCAATCTACTTACTGAATAGGATTTTCTCTAAAATCGTTCCTACCACACCGTATAAGATACCGCAAGGTAAGAAGCCAAGTCTAAGTCATCTAAGAATTTGGGATTGTTCGGCCCGTGTGAAGAAACAGTAGGCGGATAAATTAGAGTCTAGGTCATTTAGAGCTCATTTTGTCGGATATCCTAAAGAGTCATTAGGATATTAGTTCTATCTTTTGGAAGACCATAATGTGATTGTAAGTCGACATGCCATTTTTTTTGAAAAATAGTTTATTCAAGATGGGGACATCGAGAGATAGATTAGACTCGAAGAGAAGGTCTTCAAAGAACAACGAGCTAATGAACCTGAGGAACCCAGTTAGTCTCAACTAATCCAAACACAATCTTCTCCATCTCGTAGATCAGGTAGGATTTTCCATCCTCTAGAGAGATACTTAGGTACCATTTTAGAGGATGTAGAGAAAATATTCCTCACAGAAAATGATATTCATGGTGATGATCCCAAAATCTATGATGAAGCAATATCAAATATCGACTCTAAGAAATTGTTAGAGGCAATGAAGTCAGAGATTGACTCAATGTGCTCTAACCAAGCTTTACCTTGGTAGATCTACCTGAAGGTATTGTACCTATTAGATATAAATGGATTTTCAAGAGAAAGATTGATGCCGATGAAATTGTAGAGACATTCAAGGCTAGGTTAGTAGCGAAAGGGTATAGTCAGCATGAAGGCATTGACTATCAGGATGCCTTTTTGCTGGTAGCCATGCTAAAATCCATCCGCATACTACTTATTATTGCAGCCTATTTCAATTATAAAATATGACAGATGGACATAAAAATGGCATTCTTAAATGGATATCTTGAGGAAGATATCTATACGGAACAGCCGCTCAACTTCACATCTAGTGATAATGATCACAAGGTTTGCAAGCTACAAAGGTCCATATATGGACATAAGCAAGCATCTCGGAGCTGGAATGCTCATTTTAATGTTGTGATCAAATCATTTTATTTCATAAAAAATGATGAGTCTTGTATCTTCAAATAGGTCGGTGGGAGCACTATTGTCTTCCTTGTATTATACATAGATGACATTCTCTTGATTGGGAATAGTATTCCCATGTTGACATCCATCAAAATGTGGCTGTCAAAAGAGTTTTCTATGAAAGACCTAGGAGAGGCATCCTTCATATTAAAAATAAAAGTTTATAGAGATAGACCAAATAGGATGCTAGGTCTATCATAGAAGATGTACATAGAGAAGGTGCTGAAGAGGTTCAGCATGAAGAACTCTAAGAAAGGATTGGTGCCCTTCGGACATGGCATTCATCTCTCCAAGAAGATGTGTCCCAACACACCTGAGGAGATTGAATGCATGAGCAAGATCCCTTATGCTTCGATAATAGGAAGCTTCATGTATGCCATGTTGTGTACATGACCTGATATCATGCATGTTGTAAGTATCATGAGTAGATATCAGTCGAATCTAGGCAAAAAGCATTGAACTTCTGTGAAGTGTATCCTTAAGTACTTGAGAAGGACTAAGGATATATTTTTGATCTTTAGTAATGGAGAACTCCAGATCTAAGGGTATATAGACTCAGACTTTATGTCTAATATAGATGATTGAAAGTCGACATCTGATAGTCTATTTGTATGCAATGGTGGTGCTGTTAGCTAGAAGAGTTTCAAGCAGACAGTGATCATAGACTCAATAATGGAAGCTGAGTACATCAATGCATCAGAAGCTATGAAAGAAGCATTCTGGTATAAGAAGTACATCGCAGAACTTAGAGTGATGCCATCGGATGCCGCCCCTCGGTACTGCGACAATAATGATGCCATAGTCTTAGCTAAGGAGGCGAGGTCTCACCAGAAGTCAAAGCATATCAAGCAGCGATATCACCTCATCCGCAATTACCTCGAGATGGGTTACGTTGAGGTCAAGAGAGTCGACACCGCAGACAATGCAACTGATCCACTGATGAAGTCGTTGAGCCAATAGAAGATCGAAGTCCACCTAGAGATGATGCAACTTAAATTTATAGCCAATTGGCCTTTGGTCAAATGGGAGTTTGTTAGATGAGTGCCTTAGAAGATAGATTGGCTAACACTTGTAAAACACTTTCTAGAAATATTTTTATAATTTTAATTTAAAATTAATAAAGAATTATTTTTTTCTATCATATTGTATGTAAAGTGTTTGTGATACATCCTTCGAGTTAATAGGCATGACAATTCATATTTTTAAGAGTTAAAAATTTAAGACATTAATTTTCATAATTAACTCATAAACTACTTTCGATCGTAGGATCATTATAAGGATGACGATTAATCCAAAAGATTGTTGTATGATCACTTTCTTAGGATAGATGAGTCTTGAGTCTACTATATGGAGATACCGAAGCGAGAGTATAGGTACTCATTGAGAATAAGGGTACTGAGCGTGACCACCTTGAGCAGTCATAAGGGAGTCTACATTCTGATCAATGACTATGCTCGATGCTGCACTTGTGTGTCTGGTTCTTAGACCTAAGGTGCATTAGTAGTTCACCTTGAGTGTGTTATAGTTTGACTACACCATAACTTGATCTCTTAGCCAGTCGGAATCCTGAGATATATGTTAACTATAGCATATTCACTATAGGAACTAGATCGCACCAAGATGGGATCAATCAACCTCCATAGAGGACGAGTAGTCCTATGATGATCATGAAGATCAAGTCCTTAAGCCCATGGCCATGGCAGTATGATGTAATAGAAAAGAGTTTTCTATAGGATTTGACATTGGACTCAAGTCAAATGATTCAATCATAAGATGGGATGTTGGGTTTGATGAGTTCACCTTAACCCTAATCCTATCGGAGCTCATGATAGAAGAACCCAATCTCACAGGTAGCTATATCCAAAGGTTAGCATTTGGTTCTGATGGGTTGCCATCATACACTGCTAGGTGTCACCGGTGGATTTTGAAAATAATTAGAATGATCTTGATAATCGATCATTCTAATTGGGTGAATCGAAAAAGTTTTGATCCATCAAAAGATGTTTCGATGATATCGATGATAGAGATCGGGACATGTCTTATTATTATATTGAACTAAACCTAACTAGGATACACAAATAAGGATTTCGGTCTGGATGTCATCAATTGAGCTAACCCAGTTCAATTGATTTGGATTAGATCCTATTAGGTTAAAGAAAATTGTGCTAGCACATGATTGAGCCTAATGTTCTCCTTCTATAGTCATTTTGTTCAAGTCAAATTAGATTTGGCTCACTTGGGAACCCTATCATAGTTTGACTAGAGTTTGTCCAGATTAGAAAAGTATTGTCCTAACCTGATCTAGGCTTGTCCTAATCCATTGGATGGGAACAAGACAAGACCTACTAATTCTTAGAACTTTCAGGACAAGGGTCAAAAGGTTGAATCGAATGCAGGAGAGAAAGGATAGGGGAAGTGCACCCCTTGGAGATTTTCTAGGGGCTATCCTGGTCAAGGATTTGCTAAATTAAAATATAATTGAACACAACTCCTAAGTCGAAGTGGTCAATCCCTTCTTGACTCACACACACCAACTCCTTAAGTACTTGACTGTGCCTAGCAATCTTCCATCACTGAATTAGAAATTCAAATAGTCCAACACCAAAGCATAGTGAGTTGCTTGGAAGTCACCATGGTGATCTCAGGTCGGAGGGACACTTATACCCATATTCCATCAGAGCAAATCTTGATAGTAGAAAAGCTCTGGAGTTGGTCACGTTCAGTGTAGATGTACCCTTACATCTCACCTATATGCCATACCAATGTCTCTACACTCCTTAGTTAAGGAGACAACCAACCTCTATGGTACACATTGACCTATACTCAATAAATGTTGTCGTCCTTGGTAACAACATATCATTTAATCATGAACAGATTTAAGGACTAAATGATAAATTCTTCTTTATCGATTCTAAATAGTCTTAAGAACTTCATCACAACACATAGGAGTTTATTAGAAGATGCAACGAATTATGATGAAAAAATTCTAAAATAACTTTTATTTATTTATTAATTTATATATAAATATAAAATTAGCTCAACTATCAGTAGACTGATGATTGGCTTTGGAACACTATTTTCAACAATCTTCCACATGGACTAAAGTCAATCGATGCAGTATGTAATACCTATCTTCGACTTGAAGTCATCAAACTCCTTCGTCGCAATGGTTTTAGTGAATGGATCGACTAGATTCTCAATCTCATTGATCTTCTGAAGATCAACATCACCTCAATCCATGATCTTCCGGACTAGGTGGTAGCAGTGCAGAATATGCTTTATCCACTGGTGTGCCTTTGGTTCCTTCACTTGAGCAATGGCTCCAGAGCTATCATAGAAGAGCAGAATTGGACCATCAAGAGAGGGTGCTACTTCGAGCTTAGTGATGAACTTTCTCAGCCACACCACTTCTTTAGCAGCATCTAATGCAACACATACTCCGCCTTGCAAACTGAGTCATCTACAGTGTCTTACTTAGAACTCTTCCAGTAGATAGCTCCACCATTAAGGATAAACACATATCTCGATATACATTTGCTATCATCGTGATCAGATTGGAAACTAAAATCCATAAATCCCACAAGTCTCAAGTCTGATTCACCATAAACAAGCTACTAATCCTTAGTATTTCTCAAATACTTTAGGATGGTTTTAACAACCTTCTAGTGGTTCTCTTCTGGATCAGATTGATATCTACTCACTACCCCAATGAGTATGCCACATCCGATCACGTACATGTCATGGCGTATATGATAGAACCCATTGCCAAAGCATATGAGATTCTACTCATATGCTCTCTCTCTTAAGGTGTCGAACAATCCCTCTTTGAGAGAAAAATTTCATGGCCTATCGATAGATAGCCCTTCTTGAAATTCTCTATGCTGAATATTTTTAGCACAGTATCAATATACGTGGATTGGGACAATCCGAGCAACCTTTTAGATCTATCTCTATAGATCTTCATTCTTAGAATATAGGAAGCTTCTTTCAGATCCTTCATGAAGAACTATGACGATAGCCAGATCTTTATTCCTTGTAATGCAAGGACATCATTTCCGATTAACAAAATGATATTCACATACAATACTAGGAATACAACCACTAAACCATTAGCCCACTTGTATATGCAGGGCTCTTCTCCAGTAATATGTCTTGATCATCCTATTAAAATATATGTTCCAACTTTGAGATGCCTACTTCAGTCCATAAATAGACTTTTGAAGCCTACATACCTTAGACTCATCTATGGATGTGAACCCTTTTGGCTGTATCATATACACCTCTTCGTCCAACTCTCCATTTAGGAAAGTTATCTTCATATCCATCTACCAAATTTTGTAGTCCAGATGGGTAGCTATCGCAAGCATGATCCGAATGGATTTGAGCATTATCATAGAGGAGAATGCCTCTTCATAGTCAATACCATAATGTTGATGATACCTCTTGGCAATCAGACAAACTTTATAGATCTCCACCTTTCCGTCTGTGCTCCTTTTTAAAGACCCACTTACATCCTATGGATTTTATCCTTTTGGGTAGATGAACTAATGTCCATACATCATTGACCTTCATGGACTCCATTTCAGATTTCATGGCCTCAAGATATTTCTTAGAGTCGGATCTCTGCATTGCATCTATGTACATGATCGGATCCTCATCATTCTCATCAAGTTTGACAAGATCACCATCTCGAACCAAGAAACCATAGTATCTATCCAACTGACATGGTACTCTACCAAATCATCTTAAGGGTGCAGATTCATCAGTCTTTGTATTTGATCTAATCAAATTTGATTCAGGTTTAGCTACTTGTATTTTCCACCTACCAAACTTTCTTAAGTTCAATTTTAAAAACATTAGTTCCTTTACAAAGAAACTTTTTTCTAAAAAGATTGTCTTAAGGCTGATAAATACCTTTTGTTCATCAGTGAGGTAGAAATAATATCCTTTGATCTCTTTTAGGTATCCTATAAAAACACACTTATCAGATCTAGGCCCAAGTTTGTCCATTACTAAACGTTTGACATAAGCCGGACACCCCTAAATCCAAAGGTGTGAGAGTACTAGCTTACGCCTTATCCATATCTCATATGGCATTTTGGCTACAGACTTACTTGAAACTCTATTTAGACTGTAACAAGTTGACTCGAGAGCATGTCCCCAGAGGAAGATCGGCAGACTAGCAAACCCCATCATGGATTGAACCTTGTCCAAAAGGATCCAATTCCTCCTTTTAAATACACCATTATGCTATGGTGTTCCAAGAGAAGTTCATTATTAGAGAATCTCATTCTCTCCTAGATATGTCAGAAACTCACTGAAAAGGTACTCACGCCTTCGATCAGACCAAAGAGTTTTAATACTCTTCCCAATTTATTTTTCTACCTCATTATAGAATAGATTGAACATTTTAAACAACTTTGACTTATGCTTCATTAAGTAGACATACCCATATCTCGATAGGTCATGCATAAATATTATGAAATAGAAATATCCATCTCTAGCACTTGAGCTCATGGGTCTACATACATCAGTAAGTACTAGAACCAGGAGTTCACTATCTTGTTCATCCTTTCAAATAAATGGTGACTTGGTTATCTTACCAAGGAGATAGGACTCACAAGTCAGAAGTGATTCACAATCACCGAGTTCAAGAATTCCTTCTTGAGCCAACCTGCTAATTCTGTTCTTATTGATGTAACCTAGCCTATAGTACCAAAGATAGATATCAAACACATCATTTATTCTATGGTATTTATCGAAGGATTGGACCACATTATCAGGTTGTGATAATAAATAAATATCGTTAATCAATTATCCAATACAAACTATAACATCATTCAAAATGATATTAGAATAATTTTTTTTATTAAAAATTCATAACTGCTCTTGGCCAAAAGGCCTACAAAAATAACATTTAATAAAAAATTTGGACAAAAATGACAATCACTAAGAATAACTCTATGAGAATTGATTACAAGGTTCATGATTCCTAAAACTAGAACTAGAACTTGTCTTCTATCTCCAACATTTAGGAACCTCTCACCTTCATCAAATCTTCTACTGACCTGCAAATCCTACATCGAAGTATAAATATGATAAGGGCTTTCGGTATCTAATACTTAAGCAATAGTATCATATATAGAGAAGTTACAAGATATTATCATATAACTACCTTGCTCAGCAACAACTTACTTCTTCCTCGGTCTGTTCGGGTCAAGGGAGGCAATGTACTAAGAAAAGTTTCTCTTCCAATGCACCTACTTCTTGTAAAATAAACACTCCACTTGGCTCTGGTTGGGCTTGCACTTCTTGGTCTGACCTTATGCGGACGTCCCAGCATGCGGCTGCACCTTCTTATTCTTTTTGTTCTTCTTCCCTTTTGTTGCCCAACTATGCAACCTAAGAGGGGGGTGAATTAATTTTTTTTTTAAATTTTAAAATTAATTTAAAATTATCAAGATTATGTGATGATATGCAAGTTGTATGTGGTGAGTGATTAAAGTAAGGTGAAAAAAATAGTAAGAGAGCAAGTATTTAACAAAATAAAGATGGAAAGAGAGAGCAACACACCACAAAAAAGCAAGATTTATAGTGGTTCGATTGCAACCTTGCACCTACATCCACTCCTTAAACTCCTACTTGAGAATTTAAATCCACTAACTACATTCAAACTAAATACACCATTGAGAATCTCTAACCCTAGCTATCCCAAGCTAGCATGCTTGTTTTTCAGGTACGTACAAGCCAACCCTACACATTCTGATTCTAGGTTCGGAGAGACCTTTTCAAGTTTTGGAATCCTTCCAAAACTTAAAATAATACAAAATAGAGTATAGGTGTTAATAACAATGAAATACAAGTTTAGCTCCCTTAATGAGTAAATAAAATCTTTAAAATACTTTTCACAATAAAGGAGGAAGCTTTTTTTATTTTTCTCAAGATTGTTGGAGACTTAAATGAGCTTTTGAGAGATTGGTGAACTTAAAATGAAAGCTTCTTTGCTTGAAGAGGATTTTTTACTTAGGGCTGAAATGAATGCTTGAATCTTTTATTTTTTTTCTTGTTTTTGAGCTTTTGTATCTTCAATAAGTGTTAGAGAAAAATCTAGACAAATTTAGTACCATTGGAGGGCTTTAAATATGCATTAAATGCGACCAAAATGGATTGAAAAATAGTCATTATAGAGTTTTTTCATCGCAGGGGGTCGATCCTAGGATGGACCTATATCGTAGAGGTCAACTGAGGTCGACCCCTAAGATAGAAATCCAAAAAACTCATGTTCTATATTTCTGGCCTTCGAAACAGTAGAGGTTGACCCTTAGCACAAGAACACCATGCCAATCAGCCAGTTTTAGCAAGGGAAGACCTAGGGATCGACTCTTTTTTTCAAAATTTATTTTCTTCTAATTAAAGCATCTAAAAATCATGGGACTACCTCCAAAAGATCAAAAATCTTCTATACTTGCTCTTGAGGCTTTCGAATCAAAACTTGATAAAATTATGATTTTGTCCTTGAAATACCATAAATCTTTTTCCAAGCCAAAATCATTAGTAATCTCCTCAAATGCTTTGTAATCATCAAAATTAATTCTTAGAGTAACAATCTTTTTCTTTTTGATAATGACAAAATACTTGATCAAAAATAAAATATAGCATATATGAAGCATTGATTAAGAATTTTAAATTTATGAAGATACATCACTTGAACATTATAGCCAATCATTTGAACTATACTGTGATGATTACATATGATCAAGCATTTGAGTAATTTGCAAAAAGAGTAGTTTGAAAATTGTTTAGAGAAATTTTGAATTACTTATTTTTTTTGTCAATTTTGCTTATTGCTTGCCCAATTTTATTTCTCTACTCCTCCTTTTTGACATCATCAATTAGGATCTTGAGGGATTTTTAAAGAAAAAGAGAAAAAATCTCTCCCTTACATTATTTCATCTATTTTCCTATTAAAACAAGTGTTTATAAAGAAAATGTATAGAGCAATCATGTAGGGCAAGCACGATAGTTTTTACAGCATATTATAATAGAAATCTTAAACCATTCATAAGAGTTAACTCTAACATCATCCAAATGATATCATCATATATATAGACATTCCACACACAACAAACTAGAATATAAGGTCATCAAAATATATAAGTGTTAGAACATAAGGCTACATAAGTCATCAACACATATAGAAGTCATGGGTATCCAAAAAATACAACCAACCATGACTTAACCATCAATACATATAGATAACTAAAAGATACAAGGCTGGAGGTCACAGCTAAACTAATACACAAATGACTAACATATAGATGACTAAACTAGATCTAGTAGAGGTCACGGCTGGAGGCATCAAAATCAGATGAAGAGTCAGAAATGTGATGAGGAGTATCAAGATTAAATCCATGGGCACATCCTCAACCATGTCTGCCTTGGCCATGAGTAGAAGTACTAACATGAGCAGGGTGGCACAAGCAGGAGTGGCATGAATAGGAGGGCGAGAGGGTCCAGCCACGAAGAAAGATGAGGTCTAAGATAGAAGAATAAGTCAAATGCAATCAAGCTATCCCACTACTCTCGACAAGGACTGCATGAGTGTACCAATAGTAGTAGAGACATCCTCACCAGATCCTCTAATCTCATCCCTCAAGGATTGAACACCAGAGTCCAGAGCATGATGAAGACTATCACCCTCCACCAACAAAGCAGAAATTAGGAGAACAAACTTGCTGGACTAAGGGATCCCCAACCCCATCACCTACCTCTGAAGATCCAACACTCTCCTTGTCAATCTTAGTACTAAACCTTCTAGCTCCTCAAAATGAGCCAACATCATAGTAAGCATCTGAAATACTATCATAATATGTGGAGCCATTGACTGGTCTGGTAGAGGATCAGCCTGAGATCTCTCCCCCTGAGAGAAGCTCAAAGTGCCCTTACTGGCCATCTACTGAGACAAATGGTCAACAATCTGCTGTGATATACAGTTAGCAATCTACTAAGATACAAGATCGATGATCATCCTGAGCTGATCATCTATGAATCTGATAGCTATATCTCTACTCCCAGATGATGGTATAGATGCATCCCTCCTCACAGATGTTGAGGGACCAGCCTCATGATCAGATACAAACTAAATATCAAGAGATGCTCTATGATCACGAGGAGATGAAGAGAATCCCTCCTCCTCCTCCTCTGCTCCCTTAGACTAACCACCATCAGTCTTTGAAAATCTCATGTGGTGCAATGCATGATGGTTGATGGTATCGGTGTGTCATAATCTGGCGACTGCCTCCCCCTCAAAACTAACTCTAAACCCCTAAAGATCAAGGTGAGGGCCATACCATAAGGCGAGTGAGCCTTAAATCTGTTCAGGGTCTCTCTCATGGCCTCAATCATCAGAACAAAGAGGTTTAGTGGGGACTTAGTGATCACATGGTACATAATGCATATGTCCCTACCAGATAAGAGATCATGTCTATCACTCCTAGGGACAAATAACTTGGTGACCATGTGGTGCAATAGTCTCATCTCCACAGAAAGAATTTTATCTTCTAATTTGTTCAAATTTCCTTCAAACTCTCTTCCTAAAATAGCTCTTAGTCCCTATTCCTTACGAGTAAGTTCCATTTCTTTGTATCCCACACAAGGTAAATGTAAAATTTTTTCTAAATGGACTGGATCAAGTACAATCTCAATATCCTTAACAAATGATTTTATTGTTCCATTGGAGTAACTTAGATTCAAATAAAATTCTCTAACCAAATCAACATAAGCATTCTCCCTCAACAGACAGTAAAACTTCCATCCCTGACTTTTAATTTTTGAAACAACAAAAAATCCTCTTTCTCAAAAAATCCAAAGTCTATATTCTTCCCTGGTTCAACTTTACAATCAAAAAGGGGGACCTTACTTGGAGTGAGAGTTGATGGTGAGGAAGCTGGAGCAGGACCGGTAGTAGGGGTTGGAGCAGGAGAGGGCTCGGCTGCCATCCTTTTTCAGCGAGCTTCTTCCACTAGACTGCGAACGAACTTCTTCCTCTATGGCAACTTCATCTTGGGCACCATTCTAAACACAAGAGGCTTGCTACTAGTTCAAGACACTCAAGGAGAGGTAGAGTGGAAGAAGATTTTGGAGGGAGAGAAAAGATTTGGAGGAGAATGGCCGATGGTGGGTTTGGGGCGAGGGTTTGCTAAAGCTTTGAAACCACCCAAAATGGGAGAAACTGGAGATGGATTTGGCTTCCTTACTGGCAATTTGGAGGGGAGAATCTGGTGGAATGGAGAATTTGGTGGACTTTTGCCAATTTTAGGAAGAAGAAAAGTAGGGTTTTTGGCTTGGTTGGGATGGTGAACAGAGGAAGAAGAAGGGTCGACTTGTTCAGCTGATTTAATTCACAAATAAACTAAGCCGCCTAAAGGGTTAGATGAAAATTGACTAAAATGCCCTAGAGTTGGCCTCTAGGTCAACCCATGGCACAGAAAAATCCAAAAAATGATGAGAAAAATTCTAGAAAAATTTGAGACTTTGAGGGTAGAATTTTATTCATTTGATTGATCAAAGAAGTTATAAATTTGAGCCTTTTAAAGGTTGAAAGATGAGAATTAAGCTCAAGATTTGGTTCAAGGTGATTTTGATAGAAATAAACTTGGAATCAAAAAAAAATATTTAGGCCAATGGATCAAGAATTCCTAATTCTCTCCTAATTTTACAAAATCTATCCTCACTTAAAGTCTTAGTAAAAATATCAACCAATTATTTTTTAGTACAAATATAATCAAGAATTATGTCATTATTTTGAATATGCTCTCTTATGAAATGATGTCTTATTTCAATGTATTTTGACTTGTATTGAATTAGGTTCTTAGTTAAATTTATGGCACTAGTATATCCAATCTTATTGGATTTTTATTTAATTTGATGCCAAAGTCCTCAAGTTGTTGCTTAATCCATAAGATTTATGCACATCAACTTCTGATTGCAATATACTCAATCTCGACCGTAAACAGTGCCATCGAATTTTTGCTTCTTGCTAAACCAAGAGATTAAGTTAACTCCTAAAAATTGATAATTTTTACTAGTATTTTTTCTATCTAATCTACATCCAACAAAGTCTGCATCTGAATATCCTATTAAATTAATTGAAGAGTCCTTAGAATACCATAATCCTAGAGTTTATGTACCTTTTGAATATTTAAGAATTTTTTTAATAGCATTTAAATGTGATTCTTTTGGATTTGATTGAAAGAGAGTACATAGATAAATACTAAACATGATATCTAGTCTACTAGCAGTTAAATATAACAAAGAACCTATCATGCCTCTATAAAATTTTAAATCAACACTTTTACCTCCTTTATCCTTGTCAAGCTTACATGATGGGCTTATGGGGGTACCAATGGCTTTAGAGCTCTCCATTCCAAATCTTTTGAGTAGCTCTCTTATGTACTTGCTTTGGGTGATGGAGATTCCTTTCTTTGTTTGCTTTATTTGGAGTCTGAGGAAGAACGTTAGTTCACCTTTCATGTTCATCTCGAACTCTTCCTACATGAGCTTAATAAAATCTTGACATAAAATTTTATTAGTAGATCCAAATATAATGTCATCAATATATATTTGTATAACTAAAATATCATCATGATCTCTTTTAATGAAAAGGATTGTATCTATATTTTCTCTTAAAAAACTATCATTAAGCAAGAATATACTTAACCTTTCATATCAAGCCTTAGGTGCTTGTTTTAAATCATATAATGCTTTGTTTAATTTGAAAACATGGTTAGGAATGGCATAGTTTTCAAAACTGGATGGTTATTCTATATAAACTTCTTCAGCAATATAACTATTTAGAAAAGCACTTTTGACATCCATTTGAAATAATTTAAAGTTCATAAAGCAAGCACATGCAAGTAAAAGTATAATTACTTCTAATCTAGTAACCGGTGCAAAAGTTTCATCAAAATCAATTTCCTCTTCTTGATTATAATTCTTTACAACTAATCTTGCTTAATTCCTAACTATATTTCTATTTTCATCCAACTTATTTTTATATACCCATTTTGCACCAATTAGTGGATGATTTTTAGGTCTTGATACTAAGATCCATACATTATTTCCTTTTAATTGATTAAGTTTCTCTTGCATTGCATTTATCCAATTATAATCTTTTTTGGCTTCAACTATGTTTTTAGGTTCAAAATGAGAAACGAATGCAAAATGATTGTATGCATCTCTAAGTGAAGAACGAGTTCTTACCCCATGTGTGGGATCATCAATAATTAATTTTTTAGGATGATTGTGATCATTCCTTCATTCTCTTGATAGATCATTTGTATCTTGATGTTGTTCTTGTTGTTCTTCACCTTCATCCTCTTGTTTGTTCTCATGTTCTTCTTTATTTTGAATTATTGAGTCCTTTAGGATGAGCTCCATCATCCCTTCTATAAGAGGATCTGCATCATCAATACCTTCACTCTTTCTTAACAGAAAATCATTAATCTCATCAAATACAACATGTATTGACTCCTCTACTACTAAAGTTCTTTTATTGAATACTCTAGAATATTTACTAGAAGAGGAGTAACCAAAAAAAATAGCTTCATTGAATTTAACATCAAATTTTTATAATTTTTCTTTACTATTGCTCAAAATAAAACATCAACAACCAAAAATATGAAAATATGCAATGTTTGGTTTTCTTCCTTTCCAAAGCTCATAAGGTGTTTTCTTTAAAATTGGTCTAATTAGGGCATAGTTTAAAATATAATATGCTGTGTTAATTGCTTCCATCCAAAAGTATCTTGGGAGGTTGCTTTCATGTAGCATGGTACAGGCTATTTCTTCTAAAGTTCTATTTTTCTTTCTACTATCCCATTTTGTTGATGTATTCTAGGTGCTAAAAAATTATGGTCTATACCTTTTTCACTACAAAATTTTTCAAAGTCTTGGTTTTCAAATTTGGTTCCATGATTACTTCGAATATTTTGAATTAAAAATTATTTTTTATTAGTAACTTTTTGGTAAAACATTGAGAAAATATGAAAAGTTTCATCTTTATGTGCCAAGAAGAAAACCCATGTGAAACGTGAAAAGTCATTGATAATTATAAAATTATAATATTTTTCACCTAAGCTTATAGTTCTTGAAGGACCAAACAAATCTATGTGCAATAGTTCAAATGGCCTAAAAGTTGAAACTATATTTTTAGATTTGAATGAAACTCTAGTTTACTTACCTAGTTGGCATGCATCACAAATCTTATCTTTTTCAAAATCTAACTTAGGTAAATCAATAACTAATTTATTTTTAATAAATTTTGAAAGTGAATGCATGCTAATATATGCAAGCCTATGGTGCTAAAGCCGACTAGTCTCATTAATTTTAGCATTCATAGCTACTAAGCATTGCATGTTTATCATGGAAAGATCATTCAAGTCTACCATATAAACATTACCATGCCTATTCCCAATAAATTTAATGCCATCATCATTGGATCTAGTTACAATGCATAATAAAGGTTCAAAAAAGGCTTGGTACCCTTTGTCACAAAATTAACTAATACTTAAGAGATTATATTTTAAGCCATCTACTAATAAAATATTTTCAATATATTTGGAGGGAGTGATACCAATGTTACCTATGTTAATGATCTTTTCTTTGCTATTATCTCCAAAGGTGACCATTTCTCCATTTTTAGAATCAAGTGTGATGAATTAGGACTCATCACCAGTCATGTATCTTGAGCACCCGCTATCAAGATACCATTTTCGTTTTGCTTCTTTGGATGCAAGACACACCTATATACAAAAATCAAGTTTTGACTTTAGGTACCCAAGTTTTCTTGGATCCTTTTTGGTTAGTCATAATGGTTTTTTTTGGAACCCATTTTCTTTACATTTGAATTTTCAGATTTGCTAGAGAAGCATGTATAGGATTTATGTTCTACTTTACCATATTTAAAGCACAAAAAATTTAAAAACTTGTTGCTTGATGAATTCACAAAAATATTTTCTAAAAATTTTTATTTCTTTAAGGGATTGTAACCAAGATCGGTCTTGTCAGAAACGACCTTTTGATTTTCAAGTATCATTTGTAGTTTGTTTGAGCTTAAAGTAAATTTTTCTGCTATTGGTTTGGGCTTGTCAATTTCATTTTTCAAATTTAGATTATCTTAAGTTAAAGCTATTTTTTTACTTGAAATACTTTCATTTTCTTTTAGTAAGGATTGATTCTTTAACTTGAGTTCTTTGTTTTTAGCCCTTAACTTCTTTAAATCATCTACTAAATCATAAAAAGCTTCTTGAAGTCTTTAAAAGTAAGTTTATTTGAAGTTTCAGTATTTACCTCATTTTCATGTGTCATAAGGCACAAGTTGGCTTGTTCATGTGACTCTTCTTATTCAGAGCTCGAATCATCACTATCACTCCATGTAGCCTCTATAGTCTTTTTCTTGTATTTCTTGGGGCCCTTCTTGAGTTATGGACATTCAAACCTAAAGTGCCTCAACTTCTTGCACTCATAGCATATTAAGGGTTGCTCCTTATGTAGGTGGCCTCCTTCTCATCCTTTATTTTTTTCTTCAAAAATCTCTTGAATTTTCTAGTGATGAGGGCTAATTCTTCATCTTGATCTTTATCTTCTATTTCATCAGATTTCTCATCTAGTTGAGTGGTGGCTTTGGATGCGATTATCTTCTTGACATCTTCTTCTTGATGTTGCTTCATGCTTAGCTTATGTGTCATAAGCAATCCTAGAAGCTCCTCCAAAGATAATATGTTCAAATCTTTGGCTTCTTGGATTGCGATCACTTTGGCCTTCCAAGTCCTTGGTAAAGATCTAAGAATCTTTCTCACAAGATCGCTGTTAGAATAAGACTTACCAAGACTTTTTAGACCATTAATAATATCTATAAAATGAGTAAACATTTCAGTTATTGATTCATCATGCTCCATTTTAAAAAGTTCATATTTGTTCACAAGCATGTTAATATTCGATTTCTTAACTTAATTAGTACCTTCATGTATTACTTCTAGCCTATCCCATATTTTTTTAGCCAACATACATGTTGAAATGTGATTAAATTTATTAGCATCCAAAGTACAATATAAAACATTCATGGCTTTAGCATTGAGTTAAGCCATTTTTTTAACAACCTCATCTTATTCTCTTTCGAGTTTGGTTGATTCTACACCATCAATTATCTTAGTGGGTGTGTGAGGTCCATTAACTATGATAGTCCACATATTATAGTCAAGTGCTTGAATGAAAATTCTCATCTGTGCTTTCCAATAGGTGTTGTTTGATCCATTGAAAAGTGAAGGATGGTTTATGGACTGCCCTTTGGCTAGTGAAGCACCAACTTAAGTTGCCATAGATCTTTAGCTTTTTGATGGTTAAATCAAAGTAGGACTAGAGCACCATGCTCTGATACTACTTGTTGCCCAGCTATACAACTTAAGAGTAGGCAGTGAATTCAATTTTTTAAAAATTTTAAAACTAATTTAGAATTACCAAGATTATGTGATGATATGCAAGTTGTATGTGGTGAGTGATTTAAGTGAGGTGAAAAAAATAAATAGTAAGATAAAATATATTTAACAAAATAAAGATGGAGAGAGAAAAAGCACACCATAAATAAGCAAAATTTATAGTAGTTCGGTGCCAATCTTGCACGTATATCCACTCCCCAAGCTCCTACTTGAAAATTTAAATCCACTAACTGTATTCAAACAAAATACACCATTAAAAACCTCCAACCCTAGCTAACCCAAGCTAGCATGCTTATTTTTCAGTTACAAGCCAGTCCTACACAATCCAATTTATGGTTTGGAGAGACCTTCTTAAGTTTTGGAATCCTTCCAAAACTTAAAACAATACAAAATAGAGTATAGGATTTAATGATCATGAAATATAAGTTTAGCTCCTTTCATGAGCAAATAAAATCTTAAAAATACTTTTCACAACAAAGAAGGAAGCTTTTCTGATTTTTTTCAAGGTTGTTGGAGATTTGAATAAGCTCTTGAGAGGTTGGTGAACTTGAAATGAAAGCTTGTTTACTTGAAGAGGGCATTTTGCTTAGAGCTGAAATGAATGCTTGAATCTCTTATTTTCTTTCCTTCTTTTTAAGCCTTTATATCTTCAATAAGTATTAGAGAGAAATTTGGATAGGTTTAGAGCCATTGGAGGGCTTTAAATATGCATTAAATATAGCCAAAATGGACTAAAAAATAGTTATTGTAGAGTTTTTCCATTGCAAAGGTCGACCCTAGGGTCAACCTCGAGGTTGACCTCTGAGGCAAAAATCTGAAAAACTCATGTTCTATGTTTTTGGCCTTCAAAATAGTAGAGGTCGACCTCATCCTCAAAGATAGAAATTGGAAAAACTTATGTTCTGTGTTTTTGGCCTTCGAAACAGTAGAGGTTGAACCCTGGCATAAGAACAGCATGCCAATTAGCTCATTTCAGCAAGGGAAGACCTAGAGGACAATCCTTTTCTTCAAAATTGATTTTCTTCCAATTTAAGCATCCAAAAATCATGGGACTACTTTCAAAAAATCAGAAATCTTCTATACTTGCTCTTCAAGCTTTTGAACTAAAACTTGGTAAAATTATAATTTTGCCCCTCAAATACCATAAATCCATTTTCAAGTCAAATCATTAGTAATCTTCTCAAATATTTTGTAATCATCAAAATTAATTATTAAAGCAATACCTTTCTTAAAGGGTCGACAACCAGAACAAGACCCTTCCACTACATTCACCATCTCTTTATGGAGCTAGTGACCCTTCTTAATGTTTTGCAGCAACACCCATATGCCATGGTAGTTCACTACAGGCTTTATCATTCGAAAATGAGTAAGAAAAAAGAGGATAAACTTGGGCAAAGAATTCAGGATCACATCCTTCCCGAGCTGCTTGGATAGAAAAAAATTTAGCTTACTCAAGTGCTCAATCATCTCAATCATATACAATACATGATCAATGATTGATGCTCCATCCCCCATCTGAGCATTGAAAATGGCACAATAGTCTTGTGCCTCTCAACATCATCATGTGTGCCAAAGGAGATGTTCAATATTTGAAGCATCTCCTAAGGCTGGGCATTCTCAAACCTGTGGCTAAACTCGTCATTCATCGTCGCCACCATAATACACCAAATAGTGGTGTGGTCATTGAGCCACTTCTGGTAAGTATCTTTGACCACCACTTTAGCATTCTGCACTAGCTCCTCAGGTGCCGAATCAATCAAAATATACAAGATTTGTTTATGCTCTAGGATGATTTTCAACTTTTGATACCAGCTATCGAAGTTGGGTTCCATCAATTTGTCATTATCCAATAATGATCGGAGCGATAGGGTAGTGGTCATAGCTGCATTAAACGAAAACCAAACCTAATTAGTATACAAATTAATTATCTTAAAGACTTGGACTTTAGCCTAAAGGTCTTCCCATTATTTTATATGAATTGGTAGCCTCTACCTCCAATTTGAGGAATTACTTTAATTTCTTAGTGGGTAGTAGAATCCACACAGACTACACATGAGCCCAACTTTGGTTGGTCAACCCATATGCATCTATTGATAGGCTCATAACCAATTATTTCTATAAATAACTTTTAGTAATTTAATTTTGCTCTGAAAATCTAATCAATAGGCTTTGGCTTCTACTAAAAGATCTAGTTAGGTCCAACCATTAACATGATCATATTTGGTGCATCTAACTAATAAATGATAAGGCCCGACTTTGGTCGGCCAACCTGACCATCGTTAGAAAGACAACCAATTCATCATACTATGAATGATAATTTCATTAGTTAATAAGCACCAAACCTTTGGGCCTCCAATGATTATTAAGCTAATGGATCCATTATCACTCAACTTAATGGGAGGCTATGACTTAGTTATCACCATAACTTTATGATTTTTAAGGATCTAATAATTTTAAAGAATTTGATTAACTCATTTTAAGAAGAGGAGAGAGAAGACTAACTAATCATTTTTGATCCTTTCATTGACTTTTCCAAGTCAGATCATAAAGGACCTAATTAAAGCTGGCATTAGGAGCACCTTATTCAGAGCTCGAATCATCACTATCACTCCATGTAGCCTTCATAGTCTTTTTCTTGTACTTCTTGGGGCCCTTCTTGAGTTATGGACATTCGAAGCTAAAGTGCCTCAACTTCTTGCACTCATAGCATATTAAGGGTGGCTCCTTATCCTTCTCCCTGTTATGCTCCCCTTTTGTAGGTGGCCTCCTTCTCATCCTTTATTTTTTTCTTCAAAAATCTCTTGAATTTTCTAGTGATAAGGGCTAATTCTTCATCTTGATCTTTATTTTCTATTTCATCAAATTTCTCATCTAGTTGAGTGGTGGATTTGGATGCGATTATCTTCTTGATATCTTCTTCTTGATGTTGCTTCATGCTTAGCTCATGTGTCATAAGCAATCCTAGAAGCTCCTCTAAAGATAATATGTTCAAATCTTTGGCTTCTTGGATTGTGATCACTTTGGCCTTCCAAGTCCTTGGTAAAGATCTAAGAATCTTTCTCACAAGATCGCTGTTAGAATAAGACTTACCAAGACTTTTTAGATCATTAATAATATCTATAAAATGAGTAAACATTTTAGTTATTGATTCATCATGCTCCATTTTAAAGAGTTCATATTTATTCACAAGCATGTTAATATTTGATTCCTTAACTTAATTAGTGCCTTCGTGTGTTACTTCTAGCCTATCCCATATTTTTTTAGCCAACCCTAGCTAACCCAAGCTAGCATGCTTACTTTTCAGGTACAAGCCAATCCTACACACTCCGATTCAAGGTTTGGAGAGACCTTCTCAAATTTTGGAATCCTTCTAAAACTTAAAACAATACAAAACAGAGTATAGAATTTAATGATAATGAAATACAAGTTTAGCTCCCTTGATGAGCAAATAAAATCTTAAGAATACTTTTCACAACAAAGAAGAAAGCTTTTCTGATTTTTCTCATGGTTGTTGGAGACTTGAATAAGCTCTTGAGAGGTTGGTGAACTTGAAATGAAAGCTTCTTTACTTGAACAGGGCATTTTGCTTAAAGCTAAAATGAATGCTTGAATCTCTTACTTTCTTTTCTTCTTTTTAAGCCTTTATATCTTTAATAAGTGCTAGAGAGAAATTTGAATAGATTCAGAGCCATTGGAGGGCTTTAAATATGCTATAAATATGGCCAAAATGGACTAAAAAATAGTCGTTATGGAGTTTTTCCATCGCAAAGGTCGATCCTAGGGTCAACCTCAAGGTCGACCTTTGAGATAGAAATCCGAAAAACTCATGTTCTATATTTTTGGCCTTCAGAACAGCAGAGGTTGACCATAAGGTCGACCCCTAGCATAAGAACAGCATGCCAATTAGCTTGTTTCAGTAAGGGAAGACCTAGAGGTCAATCCTTTTCTTCAAAATTGATTTTCTTCAAATTTAAGCATCCAAAAATCATGGGACTACTTTCAAAAAATCAGAAATCTTCTATACTTGCTCTTGAGGCTTTTGAATCAAAACTTGGTAAAATTATAATTTTGCCCCTGAAATACCATAAATTCTTTTTCAAGTCAAATCATTAGTAATCCCCTTAAATATTTTGTAATCATTAAAATCAATTATTGAAGCAATACCTTTCTAAAAGGATCGACGACCAGAACAAGACCCTTCCACTACATTCACCATCTCTTTATGGAGTTGGTGACCCTTCTTAAAGTTTTGCAACAACATCCATAAGCCATGGTAGTTCACTGCAGGCTTTGTTATTTGAAAATGAGTAAGGCAAGAGAGGATAAACTTGGACAAAGAATTTAGGATCGTATCCTTTTTGAGCTGCTCATGTAGAAAAAAATTCAGCTTACTCAAGCGCTCAATCATCTCAATCATGTACAATACATGATCAGCAATTGACACTCCATCCCTCATCCGAGCATTGAAAATGGCATAACAGTCTTGTGCCTCTCAACATCATCATGTGTGCCAAAGGAGATGTTCAATATTTGAAGCATCTCCTAAGGCTAGGCATTCTCGAACCTATGACTGAACTCGTCATTCAACATCGCCACCATAATACATCAAATAGTGGTGTGGTCATTGAGCTACTTCTGGTAAGCATCTCTGACCACCAGTTTAGCATTCCAGTCTGGCTCCTCAAGTGTCGGATCGGTCAAAACATATAAGATTCGTTTATGCTCTAGGATGATTTTCAACTTTCAATACTAGCTATCGAAGTTGAGTCCCATCAATTTGTCATTGTCCAATAATGACCGGAGCGATAGGATAGTGGCCATAGCTGCATCAATAGGTAGTGGCCATATCTATCACAAGCATGATTCAAATGAACTTGAGCATTACCACTGAGGAAAACATCTCATCATAGTCAGTACCATAATGCTGACGATATTCCTTGGCAACCAAACGGGGTTTATAGGTCTCCATCATTTCGTCTGCACCCCTTTTTCTTTTGAAAATCCACTTAAATTCAATAGATTTTATCCCTTCAGGTGGATCAACTAGTGTCCATATACTATTGACTTTCATGGACTCCATTTCGGCTTCCAGCCATTTATCGAAGTCGGATCTCTGCATGGCATCCATGTAGATAATCGGATCCTCATCATTCTCATCGAGTTTGATAGGATCACCATCCCAAACCAAGAAACCATAGTATCTATTCAATTGATGTGGTACTCTACTGGATCTTATAGGTGCCTCTACAATGGGCTCTGGATTTGATCTTATCAAATCTAGTTCTACAGATTCATTAGAATGTGTCAGTTCTTCTACCTATTGAACTTTAGCAAGCTCAATATTAGAAGCAGTTGTTCCTTCCATAAGCAACTCTTTTTCCAAAAAGACTGTCCTATTGCTGATGAACATCTTTTGTTCTTCAGTAAGGTAGAAGTAATAATCCCTAATTTTTCTTGGGGTATCCTATGAACAAGCACATATTAGATCTAGGTCCAAGCTTTTCCGACTGCAAATGTTTGACATAAGTCGAACATCCCCAAATTTAAGGTAAGAGAGTATCGGTCTACACCCAGTCCATATCTCATATTGAGTCTTTGCAACAGACTTGCTCAAAATATTATTCAAAATAAAACAAGTAGTCTCAAGTGCATACCCTCAGAAAGAAATAGGCAGACTTGCAAACTCCATCATGGACCGAACCATGTCCAACAAGGTTTGATTCCTCTTTTCGGATACATCATTATGCTGTAATCTTTCAGGAGGGGTCCATTATGAGAGAATCCCATTCTCTCCTAAATATGTCAAAAAATCATTAGAAAGATATTCACCTTCTTGATCTGATCGAAGAGTTTTAATACTCTTTCCAAGTTAGAAAGATATTGCTGATGAACATCTTTTGTTCTTCAGTAAGGTAGAAGTAATAATCCCTAATTTTTCTTGGGGTATCCTATGAACAAGCACATATTAGATCTAGGTCCAAGCTTTTCCGACTGCAAATGTTTGACATAAGTCGAACATCCCCAAATTTAAGGTAAGAGAGTATCGGTCTACACCCAGTCCATATCTCATATTGAGTCTTTGCAACAGACTTGCTCAAAATATTATTCAAAATAAAACAAGTAGTCTCAAGTGCATACCCTCAGAAAGAAATAGGCAGACTTGCAAACTCCATCATGGACCGAACCATGTCCAACAAGGTTTGATTCCTCTTTTCGGATACATCATTATGCTGTAATCTTTCAGGAGGGGTCCATTATGAGAGAATCCCATTCTCTCCTAAATATGTCAAAAAATCATTAGAAAGATATTCACCTTCTTGATCTGATCGAAGAGTTTTAATACTCTTTCCAAGTTATTTTTCTATCTCATTTCGATGTCGTTTGAATATTTTAAACAAATTAGATTTACTCATCATAAGATAGGCATACTCATATCTAGATAGATCGTCAGTAAATGTAATGAAGTAGTAGAACCTACCTCTAGTACATGTATTCATAGGTCTACATACATTAGTATGTACTAGATCCAGAAGCTCAGTGGCTCGTTCACCCTTTCCAATAAAAGGTGATTTGGATATTTTACTAAGAAGGCAAGACTCATAGGCAGTCAATGATTAACAATCATTGATGTCAAGGATATGCTCCTTAACTAACCTATTGATTTTATTCTTATTTATATGACGAAGCCTATAGTGCCAAAAATAGGTATTGATGACATTATCTAATTTCAGGCATTTATTTGACGTGTATATTATACTATTAGATTATGATAATATATAAATATTATTTCTTAATTATCCTTATATTACTGTAATATCATTCATAATGATATCATAATAATTTTTTTGATCAACAAACAATAACGATCTTGGGCCAAAAGCCCAATAGATATTATGTTCATCATAAAGGATGGACAATAATGACAGTCACTTAAAATGACACTATTAATTTTAAAAACAAGCTCAAGAGTTTTTAATGCTAGGACTGAAACTTTACTTCCATTCCTAACATTAAGGAATCTATTATTGTTCACAAATTTTTTACTAATTTGAAGTCAACATGTAGTAAATTGCAAATGTGAACTGGACTCCTGATATCTAATACCCAGGTAGATGTACCACAAATAGAGAAATTATAAGGTGTTATCATATAACAACCTTGATCAGCAATCATTTGTTGATTTCTCCTGTTAAGCCAATTCGGATCAAAAGGATAATTTCTCTTCAGGTTTGCCTAATTAGGGTGAACACTATACTCCTCGTAATTAGGTCCTAAAAACTTGTCACTATCCAATAGTGAATGGAGCAGACTTACACTAGTCATTCTATTTATCTAAAATAGAAACATGAAACCTTATTAGTACTTCAATTAATTAACCCTAAAGACTTGGACTTTAGTCTAAAGGTCCTTCCACTATTTTAATAAATTGGTAGCCTCTACCTCTAATTCGATGAATTAGACTAACTCTTTAGTGGATACTAGAATCCACATAGACTACAAATGGGTCCGAGAAAAACTCTGGCTAATCCATGTGCATCTATAGGTAGGATCATAATTAATTATTTTTTTAAATAATTTATAGTAATTAGATTTCTTTCCAAAAGCCAATTCAGTAGGCTATGGCCTCCACTAAAAAGATCTGGTTTGGTCCAACAATTAACATGATTGAGTTTGGTGCATCAAACAAATGATGACCAGACTTGAGAAAGCTTTAGCTAACCTGATCACCGTTAAGAGAGTGCAACCTAATCATCATATGATGGACAACAATTCCAATATCTAGATGAACACTAGGTGTAAAGCACCTCCAATGTCCACCAAAAAATTGGATTCATTACTATTCACCTTAATGGGAGGAGGCAATGACTCAGTTATCGCTATAACTTAGTCATTTTTAGGGATCTATAACTTAATCATTTTTAAGGATCTAATAATTTAGAGAATTTAGATTACATATGATTTAAGGATAGAAACGACATGGAGCAATTAACTCCTATTGGCTTCACTAAGTCAAATCCTCCCACTGACTTCACCAAGTCAATAGGTTAGGATTAAGATCAATATACGTCTATAGGCACCTAATTTAGTCTTACTGATTGAAATTAATCAAACTAATTTCTAGTGACATGGGTCAACTCGAATCACCAAGTGATCTAATCAAATTCTAATCGACCATATCAGTCAGGTAAGTAAGATCAGTGAAAGAGATATGCCATTAACTTATCAAAGATCGAATCAGTGCGAGTAGCTTCCAATTAAAAAATACTGATCTTCACTACCAAACTTATCTTAGACACCAACTGATTAATTGGGTTTAATCTGATCAACCTAGTAATTTCAGACTCAACCATGAAGCCATGAATCAAGTCCATCTTGGTCATTGTTAAAGATATAGACTCATCCAACTACAACTATTGAAGTTGAATCTAGAGAGTCCTTGACCTAATCTATTCAATATTTAGTTAGATTTGATTAATTTCTCTAATTTAGTCCATTCTTCAACTAACCTTAGTTCTAACCCAATTAATAGATCTGATTCATCTAACACTTTAACCCACAGTTTTGTGCATTTATCTTAGAATCTTTAATTCATAATTCTAGATCCTACTAGATAATACTTAATTCTTTTAATTAAGTTTTGGACTGATGGGTTGGGGTTCGATATTTCAAAAATATTTTTTAAATTTTGAAAGGTTTTCAATTTTCTCTTGAAGAGTTATCAGATAATTCTTTTTCGAGAGAGTAATTCCATGGCCTATCGAGAGATAGCCCTTCTTGAAATTCGCCATGCTAACCTCTTCAGCATGGTATCAATGTACATGGACTGAGACAACCCAAGCAATCTTTTAGATCTATTTCTATAGATTTTTATCCCCAGGATGTAGGAAGCTTCTCCCAAGTCCTTCATGAAGAATTGCGATGACAGCCAAACCCTTATTCCCTATAGTACAAGGATGTCATTCTCGATTAAGAGAATGTCATCTACCTACAATATAAGAAATATTATTATAGAACCATTAGCTCATTTATCAATGTAGGATTTCTCTCCATTCTTAATAAAGCCATACATTTTGATCACTTTATCAAAATGCATGTTTCAACTCCATGATGCCTGCTTTAATCCATAGATGGATCTCTAAAGCTTGCACACCTTGGACTCGTTTGTGGATGTGAAACCCTAAAGCTATATCATATACATCGCTTCGTGCCACTCTCCATTTAGGAAAGATATCTTCACATCCATCTACTAGATCTCATAATCTAGATATGCTACTATTGCAAGCAACATCCAAATGGACTTGAGCATTGCCACTGGGAAAAACGTCTCATCATAATGAATTCCACCTCCATCAATAGTTATGATCCTCCTGATCTGAAACCTTCTTGGGGCAGCCTCCTATGGAAATAAGAACTTCACACTATGATGCTGCCTCTCATCCTTCTGTGTCTCCTATCTTATGCCCAATCTACCTCCACCTAGAGCTCCATCTTATACTAGGCTTCCTCTGGCTCCTGAAGCTCCACCTCATACTAGGCTCCTTGCCAGATAGTAATGTCCTCTTATTCTCTTCATTTTCTCTAGAATAATCCTATCACCATGCATGACCTTTAGGATGTCATCACTAGCTAGCCACCTATAGTCATTTGAATCTAGTCTGCTTAGTGAGATAAGATTCCACCTAAAATTAGATATGTATCGGACCTTCCCTAATTTTATTACTGCACCATCATGTATCCTCCAGCTAACCATCTCGATGCCTCTGATCACATAGCTTGATGCATCCAACAGATGAACAGTGCCCTCACTACTGTCTAGAGAGTCAAACTACTCTTTACAACAAACACAATATGTGTTTGCTGATAAATGTGTTCTAAAATCAATCATCTAAGTTGTAGATGATTGAAACCTATATATGAATTATCTAATAATAATAGTTATTTGGCTGGTTCATCATAAAAGATCTATCTTCCCTAAATGAATTTCTAAATTATGATAAAATCCTTAGAACCATAATCAATTAATAAAGGAGGATTTATCAGATGGTTCTTAAATAGTTCATGATCAAATGATAAGTTATTAACAAGAATGATAACTTATCGAGTGTAAGTCACTATATGCCATATGTGTTGGTTGTCCTTGTAACCAAGTAATGTGGAGACACTAGTATGGCATCCAGGTAGGATGTAGGAGTACATCTACACTAAATATGATCAATGTAGTACTATACTATCAAGAATAGCTAGCTGAGATTAATGGGTATAAGTGTCCCTTCGATCTGAGATCACCATGGTGACTTGCAAGAAACTCACTATACTTTGGTGCTGGATTGCCTATATTTCTAATATAGGTTTGAAAGCTTTCTGGGTATAGTCAAGTACCTATGAAGTTGGTGTGTGAGTTAAGATGGGATTGATCACTCTTGATTAACTTCAGGAAGAGAATATCTCACTATATTTTAATTTAGCAAAATCTAGATCTGAGTAATCCTCGTAAGGAGTTACGGGATTTGCAAAATTTTGAAATACAATATGGATGACTTATATGAGTGCTGATAGCTAACTTGATGTCATCCTGAGCATTATTGATCAAAAGGATGAATTATACGATAATCATATGCCAGGATTCTAAGAATGTTGCTTTGCATATGTTCAACCTATCCAGACATCGGGTACCATTACTAGATGATCATTTTGATTGGTACAAGAATTGATTCTTATGCTACTAACTTTGGTTCGAACCAATGGGGTCACACACAAAAGAAGTTGTAACCTGATTAGATGGTTGATCAACTATTTAGAATCATTCAAAGGTCAAACAATCAATACGATTGTAGTTGACCTAATGCAAGTATTGTATGAGGATGGATTAGCAATTAGATTGCTAATTGGCTCAATCTGATTGAGCAATCAGGCTGAGATTAAGTCTAATTAAATTAAATTTAATTAAAATTAATTTGGACTTAATTGGATTAAGTCTAATTAGTTTATTGGAAAAGCCAATTGCAAAGAAAAATAATTTTTAGTTGGACTAGGACTTGAGTGCACTTAATTTCTAATTTGATTAAAAGTTAAATCAGATTTAAATATAATTTAAATCTAATTTGATTAGGCTCCTAATTGGATTAGGATTGTTTATTAACTTGGTTGACTAGAAACTATTTTAAATTGGGTTCAAAAGGTTTTAACCTAGTCAAATAGGAAGAGTCCCAGTTGGACTGGGACTCTCACTCTTCTCCCTTGCGCCACCTAAGGAATAATCCCATGCCCCAAATTTTATTTCTAGACCTTTACATGAATTTCCCACATCTTAAGAAAGATTTCCATGCCCACTCCTGGTTGGTTTTGGAATAAAATTTGAATTAGTCAAAATTGGAATGTTGTTGCACATTTGATTCTATTTGATAGAATCCTAGATCTCCAAGACTCTTCTTCCTTCTTATGCAAATATTTCCCACGCCCACCAAATTTTGTGTGCCATTTTATTTCTCTTTTTGGGCATCTTTTTGCTGGGTATTCCATGTACAAAATTTGGGGTGGCGACCAACTCATAAAGTCTGAATTAGTTAAAATTGGAATGTTGTTGTGCATTTGATTCTATTTGATAGAATCCTAGATCTCCAAGACTCTTCTTCCTTCTTATGCAAATATTTCCCACACCCACCAGATTTTGTGTGCCATCTTATTTCTCTTTTTGGGCATCTTTTTGCTGGGTATTCCACATACAAAATTTGGGGGGGGTGTCCAAGAGTTGGAGGCCACCCAAACTACTTGTTTTTGAATCCCTACGAAATCAGACTTTGACCCATTCTTCCTTATTTGGTGGTGCCTAGTTTTAATTGGTTTGAGGACGTGATAAACCCTAATTTTTCCATATAAAAAATAGAGAAAAGAGGGAGGGGGATGTTGGGAGGTTGGTTGCCTACTTCCTAGGGCATGGAGACTCCATCAAGACATCAAGTTGTTGATGCCTTGAAGAAAGAAAGGTAAGAGTAAACTGCTGTCCCTTAGAGATTTCTTTCTAACCCTTTCTTGTTTATTTTTGTGTGTTTTTTCTATGAGAAAAATTTGAAGGAGAGAGGGTAAGAGCATGGAGGATGGATGCCCTAAGAAGTTGGAGCATGGTGGTCCTCTTTGGACATGATCTGATCATGTCCTGATGAGAGAAGAAGAGAAGAAAGGTTTTTTCTTAGTGTTCCTTTAAAAACCCTTCTCAGACCATGTCTTAATGAGAGAAGAAGAGAAGAAAGATCTTCTCTTAGGATTTCTTTGAGAATTTATCTTCTCTATTTATTTATGATATTTTTCTACAAGAAAAATAAAAAATGTAAGATCTGAAAACATAAGAAAAATATAGAGGAGAAGGTCTCCTCTTGTCCTGATATGTAGATGTATTTAGGGTATCAATCGTTGATGTCCTAAAAGAGAAGATTTGTCTTCTCTTAGAGCTTTTCTCATATGTTTTTATTTCTGATTTTTGAGAGATCTAAGGGTTGGATTTCTTTCTTATTCCTCCTCTTATTCTTCATCTCTTGAAGTATCTAAGAGATCTAAAGAATATTCTTTTAGATTTACCATCACGAGGGATCTGTGAGAAGCTAGCACTTCGAGCAGATCTTTGTTCGACAAACCTTCGATTTGTGTTGTAGCCTTGTGTGGACTATCTGTAGAGGTCGGACGCATGTGCGGCTCCGAGCAATAAGGGCAACATCAGGACTTGATCGTGGTATTCTCGACCCACACGAAGGTAAGAGATTTGATCTCTTCTATCATCTAGATGTGATCTAGGATTTGATCTAGAACTATTCTAGATCTAGGATACTGATCTGATCAATAATAAAGTATTTTAATTTTTAGATTTATGTATGCATTATGACATGTTATAGGTCCTAGATGTAGGATTTAGTAATTAGATTATATACATTAGTAGATTAAATTGTTTAATCTACATCTTCCACTGTGATTTACTTCAAAAATATTTTGAAATACAAGCATGAAATCCTGTATGATTTCCAATAGTGCATGCAACCTAAAATCTACTATTGAGAAGAAGTAAATACCTCATCAAATATCACTAGGACATCATCCTTTGACTCGCCACTAGCCATTGCTGTAGCAGCCCTCATCCGATCCCTGAGCTACAGGCAATCTTTGACATGATGCCCCAACTCATTACATTGGCAGCATTTGATCTTGTTGGGATCCCTCATCTTGGACCTGAATCTTCCACCTCACAATCTTTTGTCACTCCATCTGCTATCACCTGCTCCTTCAGAAATCACCAAAGCTGAGCTGCCACCATCTAAGCTCGAAGCTGGGTTCTCTCTCTTAAGAACCTCACTCTAGAGAATCATCATAATGACCTCATCCATCTTGATGGTGCTCTCTCTACTAGTAGAGCAGTCACTAGGAACTCATACGAAGAGGAAAGCGATACTTGCAAGACTAATGCCCTGGTCTTCTCCTGAATCTTCTCACCTACACTGAGAAAATCTATGAGGATCTTCTAAAAGTGGCTGAGATGCTTTTGCATGTTTTATCGCTTGATCATCTGTAGTTGGTAGAATTGCCTTCAAAGAAAGAGGGTGTTAGTGAGAGACTTCATCATGTATAACTTCTTGAGCTTCGACCATAGCACCATCGGAAAAGTCTCACCAACTATATGGATCACCACCTCATCCATCAGGTACATGCGGATGGTACCTACCATCTACATCTGTAGCCACTCTTAGATCCTCTCCTCTATGGTATCTAACTTTCTTGCATTTAAGAGAGCATCGATCAATCCATATCCTCACTTGCTAGAGAGAGAAATTGCTCTTTCCATCAAACTGGCTGATCTCCATCTTGATTATGCTTGTTTACTCCAGCTTCTTTGATCTCGATCAATACCCTCTTAATCTGGGCAACCACTTGTGCTAGTATCACCTAGCTCTAATACTAATTATTAGAGTATCAATTCACTCTGATATCGATTATTGTGAAGTCTGGTCAGGACACCACTACCTCAAAACCTTCTTCATACTGCTTGCATTACACTCGATTACATGTGGATACTACAATAGAAAGAAAGAATAATAAAAGATAGGAGATAGCTCATAATCAAGTATGTAG
Source organism: Cocos nucifera (assembly GCA_006176705.1). Lineage (NCBI taxonomy): Eukaryota > Viridiplantae > Streptophyta > Magnoliopsida > Arecales > Arecaceae > Cocos > Cocos nucifera. The sequence goes on along the minus strand of QRFJ01000043.1, from coordinate 339,422 downwards.
ATTAGACCAAGGTTTATCTTCATGGGGTGTGCAAACTTCACTATGAGAGAAAGAAAATCAAACAAATACAAAAGAAATTTATCACTTAAACCTTGTACAAGAGTCACTCAACAAAAAATTTCAAAATTCTCATAAAAGCTCTCTAAAATCTCTCAAGAAGCCTCTCAGCACCTTTAAGACATCATCAGCTCTCCAATGCAATAAATAATTCATCAATCAAAATTTTATAGAGTCCAAAAATATGAAAATAGTGTTTTAGTAGGAAATCTAGTCCCAAACACACCCAAGATCAATTTCTATCCATCCAATCATGATTGGTCACACCAAATCCATCGAATCATGCAAAAAAACTTTCTAATCAAGCCTAAATTACTCCTGAGCCATCTAATCATGATCAGAAGCTCTTCTAGCCATCGGATCGTGCAAAATAGCAGCCCATCATGCTTAATCAAAACTAGATCTATTTTAGACCATTCGATCTGATCGGCTCGAACCAGAACAATCAGATTGCGATTGATCCATGAAAAAGTGCCATGGATCATGTGAAATGGATGGAAAATGCCTATCGAGCCCACATGTAGGGGTGTGAGCCAACGGTCCATTATGGACCGCACTCCATCTTGGTCGCCTGCGTGGCCTACGCCCACGCAACCCACGCAACCCGCATGCACTCGTGCACATGAGCTGACCTAGCATATGGCTAGCCCAGCACCACCATGCACTGTCGACTTGGGCCATGCCACCACCAGGTGATGCTGGCCTATGGGCCCCTCCAGTGGGCTCGAGGACTACCAACCTATATGGCACATAATGACCTATACTCGATAAACATTGTCATCCTACTTAACAACATATCATTTATTCGAAAATAAATTTAAGGACTAATCAATAAATCTTCTTTTTATCAAATCTAAATAGTTCTAAAGACTTCATCACAATATAGCAATTCATTAGAAGATGTTCATTTAAGATAAAAAATACTAGAATAAAATTTTATTCATTAATAAATTATTTACATTTACAAAAATAACACAACCATCAATAAACTGATGATTGACTTTGGAACATATTTTTTAACAACTTTCACTTGTCCTAAAGCCACTCGATATAGTATTTAATATCTATTTTTGACTTATGGTCATCAAACTCCTTTACTGGCAAGGCTTTAGTGAAGGGGTCAGCCAGGTTCTTTTTTTTCTCAATCTTTTGAAGATCGATGTCATCTTGATCCAGGATCTCTCAGACCATATGGTAGTGGCGCAGTATGTGCTTTATCCACTAGTGTGCCTTTGATTCCTTCACCTGAGCGATGGCTCCAGTGCTGCCATAGTAGATTAGGACTGGACCATTTAGGAAGAATGCCACTTCGAGCTTGATGATGAACTTTCTTGGTCACACTACTTTCTTCATAGTATCGATGCTGTGATGTACTTTGCTTCACAAATAAAGTCTGCCAAAATGTACTCTTCTAGTAGACGGCTCCATCATTTAGGGTAAAAAGATAACCCAACATGTTTCTATTGTCATCATGGTTAGATTGAAAGCTAGAGTTTATAAAACCCATAAGTTTCAAATCCGACACACCATAGATCAACCACTGGTCTTTAATATTTCTCAAATACTTAAGAATAATTTTTACTGAAGGAAAAACCCTATTTTTTGGATCAGGTTCGTTCAAATCTAACTTGATCAAGAGGGATATTTCAAAATTTTTTCTCTTAGATCCAAATCAGATCTGAGACTCTTCAGATCTAATTTTATCAATTTGATAAAATAAAAATAAAAATAAATTAAATTAAATCTAATTTAATTGTACCTTAATCCTATTATCCTATGATGATCCTGAAGTTTGCTTGAGGTTCTGAATGTAGCCACGCAAGCATCTGGCCTCTATCAGTATCCACTCAGGCAAAATCTGGAGATCCTCTCCTTCTCAATCTGTACTCCAAAGATCAGATCTGTATTTGATCTTGAAGGTCTTCAAAATACCTTTTGAAGATCAAGTGTTGTCTCTTGCAGCAGTGCTGCCTTCTTCTTTCTTGTCTCCTTTCTCTTGCTTGGATCACACCAAACTCGAGCCCAAAGCTTCTTGGGTGTGGAGAGGAGAGATAGGATCTGAAGGTGGCATGGAGAGAGAGGGAGAGAAGCCTTGTGGCATGAGCAAAGGATAGAGGATCTCAATCCTAGGCGTAGATAGGGTTTATAGAGACCCTGCTGCACCATGCAGTGCCACATCATCTCGGCCAATCATGGCTCTTTATGCCATTAGATCTAAATCTGATTGATGGGATGACATCGTCTAATCCAATCAGATTAGAGTCCCTCATAAACCTCCTTAGGTGGCACCAAGATTGGTCAAAGAAGACTCTTTGGCGCCACCTTAGTATAAAGCAATATGCAACTGGGGTCCCATCTGTATGGGACTCCAATCCTTATCCACTTTGGACGCACACCTCCTTAGGCATGCGCCCCTTGCCTTTCTACTATTTAGCAAGGGGAAAAGGGTCAAAGCTCTCTCCTATGGGTGCATAACATATGGGTAGATGTCTGAGTGTCAAAAGTCAATATTTGACCAAAGTCCAAAGACAAGATTTAGCAGGTGACGAAAAATGGCAGGTGTTGTCTCAAATTTATCTCATAAATTAAGACAACCCTTTTCTGACTTGGAAAAGCTCTAGTCAAACCAAGTAAAGGTTCCTAAGTGGTTCCAAATACATTTGGCTCAGTCGAGACAACTTTTAATGATTGTTGAAGGAGAATATCAGGCTCAATCATGTGCTAGCATGATTTCCTTGAACCTAGTTAAATCTTATTCAAATCAATTGAACTGGATTAGTCCAATTGATGATATCCAGATCCAAACCCTTGTTTGTGTGACCTAGTTAGATTTAGTTTCGTATGGTAATGGGATATGTCATGATCTCTATCATCGACATCATCAAAATACCTTTCGATGGATCAGAATTTTTCTGATTCAGACAACTAGTATGATCGATAATCTAAATCATTCTAATTGCTCCCGAAATCCATCAGTGATACTTAGCAGCATATGGTGGTAACCCATCAGAGCTGAAAATGAACCTCTCAATGCAGTTACCTGTGTGATTAAGTTCCTCCATCTTGAGCCCCGATCAGATTAGGGTTAAAGTGATCTCATCAAACCCTAATTTCCGCCATATGAATTAATCATTCGATTCAAGTCCAATGTGAAAATCCCAATAGAAATGCTTTCTATTATTTTTATTCTGCCATGGCCATGAGCTTATGGACTTGATTCTCATTATCATCATAGGACTGCTCCTCATCTACCGAGGTAGATAAATTTTTTATTGGTGCAATCCAATTCGTACAATGAACATGCTATAGCCAACATACACCTCAGAATTTCGAATGGCTAAGAAATTGAGTTATGGTGTAGTCAAACTATAACACCCTCATGGTGAACTATCGATGCACCTCAAATCAAAGAATCAGAAACACCACTGCAGCTTCGAGCCAGTCATTGATGAGAAGGTAGACTTCCTGATGACTGCTCGCGGTGGTCATGCTTAATGCCCTCATTCTGTAACTGATACCTATACTCTTGCTCCGATGTCTCTACACTGTAGACTCAAGACATTTACTGTAAAGAAGCAATCATACACCAACCTTTCGGATCGATCACCATCCTCATGATGATCCTACGGTTCGGAGCATTTTATGAGTTAATAATAAAAATTCATATCTTAAATTTTCAACCCTTGAAAATATGAACTATCATTACCACTAACTCAAGGAATGTATCACAGACACTTTCAAATACACATTATGATAGAAAATAATCCATTTTATTATTTATAATCAAAATTATAATTTTGTCCTTAGATGTGTATTATAAGTGTTAGCTAATTCTGGCTTCTTGGGCACACATATCTAACAAACTCTCACTTGACCTAAAGCCAATTGGCTACAAATCTAAGTCCCATCTTCTCAAGGTGGGTTTCGATCTTCTGCTGGCCCAATGACTTTATGAGTGGGTCTGCCACATTATCTACGGAGTTGACTGTCTTGACTTTGACATAACCCTTCTTTAGGTAATTGCGGATGAGGTGGTATCGCCGCTCGATGTGCTTGGATTTCTGATGAGACCTTGGCTTCTTAGCAAGAGCTATGGAACCATTGTTATTGCAGTACAAAGGAATGGCTTCACTCCAATTTTTGTGGTAAATTTTTTATACCAGAATGCCTCGTTCGTAGCTTCTGACGCAGCAATGTATTCTACTTCCATGGTGGAATTTGCTATCACTGTCGATTTGAAAATTTTTCAACTGACAGCACCACCATTATACACAAATTGACTCCCAGATGTCGACTTTCGATCATCTATATCAGACATAAAATTCAAGTCTGTATACCCCTAGACTTGAAGTTCTCTATTACCAAAAATCAACAACATATCCTTAGTTCTACTCAAGTACTTAAAGATACATTTCATAGAAGTCCAGCATTCTTCTTCTGGATTCGACTGATATCTGCCCGTGACACTTACGGCATGGGCTATATTAGGTCGTGTACATAACATGGCATACATGGGGCTCTCTATTGCTGAAGCATAAGGGATCTTGCTCATGCATTTTATCTCCTTAGATGTGCTAGGGCACATCTTTTTAGAGAGATAAATGCCATGTCTGAAAGATACCAAATTCTTCTTGGAGTTTTCCATGCTAAACCTCTTTAGCACTTCCTCTATGTACATCTTCTGTGAAAGACCTAGCATCCTATTCGGTTTTTCTCTATAGACCTTAATTCCTAGAATGAAGGATGCTTCTCCTAGGTCTTTCATGGAGAATTCTTTAGATAATCATATTTTAACTATGGTCAACATGGGAATATCATTTTCAATAAGGAGGATATCATCTACGTACGGTACGAGGAAGATAATAGTGCTCCCACTGACCTTTTTGAAGACACATGGTTCCTTCTTATTTTCGATGAAACCAAATAATTTGATCACATCATTAAATCAAGAATTCCAGCTCCGAGATGATTGCTTAAGTCCATATATGGACCTCTGTAGCTTACATACTTTATGATCAACATCACTAGATGTGAAATCTAGTGGCTGTTCCATATAGATATCTTCCTCAAGGTATCCATTTAAGAATATTGTTTTCACATCCACTTACCATATTTCATAATTGAAATAGGTTGCAACAACAAGCAATGTGTGGATGGACTTTAGCATAGCTACTGGTGAAAAGATATTCTGATAGTCAATGCCTTCACGCTGACTATACCCTTTTGCCACTAATCTAGCTTTCAATGTCTCCACATTCTCATCTGCACCAATCTTTCTTTTGTAGATTCATTTACACCCAATAGGTACCATACCTTCTGATGGATCTACCAAGGTTTAGACTTGGTTTGAGTGCATTGAGTCAATTTTTGACTTCATTACCTCTAACCATTTTTTGAAGTCGATATCTGATATCGCTTCATTATAGATTTTGGGATCATCACCATGAACTCCATTACCTACGAGGAATATTTTCTCTACTTTCTCTGAGATAGTACCTAAGTACCTCTCAGGAGAATGGAAAACCCTTTTCGATCTATGAGGTGGAGGAGGTAGTGATTGTATTGGCTTAACCTAATTTGGTTCCATAGGGTCCTTAGCTCATTGCTCTTGTGAGACTTTCTCCTCGACCTTGATCTGCTTTCTAATACCGCTATCTTGAATAAACTATTTTTTATGAAAGATGGCATGCCGACTCACAATCACATTGTGGTCTTCTGGAATGTAGAAATAATATCCTAATGACTCTTTAGGATATCCTATAAATCAAGCTCTAAAGGACCTAAAATCTAACTTGTCTACTTATTGTCTTTTGACATGAGCTGGACAACCCCAAATTCTGAGATAACTCAAACTTGGTTTCTTACCATATCATATCTCGTACGGTGTGGTAGGAATGATTTTAGAGAAAACCCTATTTAGTAAATATATAGCAGTTAATAGACTATGTTTTCAAAGAAAATCAGAAAGGTCTGTGAAGCTCATCATGGATCAGACCATATCTAATAGGGTCTGATTCCTCCATTCTGAAACCCCATTGAGTTGAGGTATTCCAGGTGGAGTCCATTGAGAGATTATGCCATTTTGCTTGAGATAGTTAAGAAATTTCTGACTAAGGTATTCAGCTCCTCAATCTGATCGACGAACCTTAATAGATTTTTCAGTTTGCTTTTCTACTTCATGTCTAAATTTCTTGAACTTTTCAAAAGCTTCAGACTTATGTCTCATAAGATATACATGCCCATACCGAGATAAATCATCGGTAAAGGTTATGAAGTAGACAAAGTTGCCTCTAGCCGACACATCAAATGGGCTGCACACATTAATATGTACCAGGGCAAGAAGATCCATGGCCCTTTCTCCATGTCCTATAAAAGGGAGCTTAGTCATTTTGCCATGAAGACATGATTCATAAATTGGATATGCTCGAAAGTCAATGGACTCAATAGCCTGATTTTCTCCAATTTGTTAATCCTATCTTCTGCTATATGACCTAGCCTTAGGTGCCATAGATACCTATCATTTGGACTATCCTTGGGTCATTTTAATCTTATGGCATTCATATTTTGCTCGATATTAAAGATAGAAACATGAATATGTAACTGATAGAGACTGTTAATGAGGAAACCACTTGCAATTTTATTTTTTTCATAAAGAATATTACAATGGTCCTTAAGAAAACTAATTACATTGCCTTCTTGTGCTAAAAATGAAATAGAAATTAAATTTTTGCTTACAGCAGGCACATAATAACAATCTCTAAGTACTAAATCTAAATCAGATGATAGTCGAAGAGGGTAGGTTCCTATGGCCACAGCAGCAATCCTTGCTTCATTTTTGATGCATAGGATCATCTCACCATCCCTCAACCTCCTGCTATCCTCAAGATCCTGCATGGAAGTGCATAAATGAGCACTAGAACCAAAGTCAAGCATCCAACTGGATGCAGAAGAAACCATAAGCTTAGATTCAATAATGAGCATACCTCCAGAAGGACATGTCTCCTTCTTATTCTTTAGGATGGCTAGGTATATAGGGCAATTCCACTTTCAACGGCCATCAGTATTACCATGAAAATATTTTTCTTTATCAGTGACCTTCTTCTTCGGCTCTATCTTCCTTTTCTTTCCACCTTCCATCTTCTGCCTTTTCACAAACTTCTTCTTTTCAAAAGATTTTCTCTTGGAATAAGTCTATTCCATAGCAAGTACTAAGCATTTAGAATCTTTCATAGAAAGCTCAACAGTAACCAGCATGTTCACAAGCTTGGCCAGAGTATTCTAAAATTTATGCATATGGTAGTTCATGATGAATTGTCCATACGCATCAGTCAAGGATTGTAAAATTATATCATTCTATAGATCCTGATCTAACTTCATTTCGAGCTTCTCATGCTCTTCCAAGTCCTTAATCATCATCAGACAATGATCTTGGACTGACTTCCCATCATGTATTTTAGCCTTAAACAGTCGTTTAGTGATCTAATATTTGGCTGCACGACTCTGTTCACCAAACAACTCTTGTAGGTGAGCCAACATTTGGCGGGCAGTCTTGATATCTTCATGTTGGTGCTGAAGCTCATCAGACATTGAGCCTAATATGTAGTATCTGATCTTGTTATCTTCATCCATCCATTTATCAAAAGATGCTCTCTATTCAGTGGACAGTCGGGCTGGTAAGGTGGAGGAATCCTAGTCTAATACATGAGTTAACTTCTCGAAATCCAAAATAATTTTGAAGTTCTAGAGCCAATCCTTGTAATTGGATCCTATTAGTCTATAGGTGTCCAGAATATGGGCTAGTGGGTTAGATGCAGACATTTTTCTATAGAGAGTCAAAGTTTCTAGTTAGATTTTGTAATTAAGACTTGAAAATTTATTTAGGATTTTAATTTTTAAACAAATTAGTTCCCACTATTTTCTCGGATCCCTATACTTCCTCTATAGAGATGCAAAAATCTTCATGATTAATAATTTCTAGTGGGTAGTGTAGTCCCACCAACTGACTCATCACCTCACCTAACAGTTATTGATGATGGGTTAGCCAATGAGTGAACAACTCTTGTCCAATGATTCTCTAATTATGGTGCACCTAGGCTTGGTCTCTAATTCATGAATCTCATCATGTTCGAAATATTGATCCACTCCTTAGTTAAGTCAGACCCACCATTTGCATAGATTGGATTCCCAATTAGGTCTCTCACCGTATGCAGAATATTGGGCCCAATCCATCCTCCAACCCATAGCATCCAATGCCTAATAGACATAGTTGTGTCTTTTTGGTGCAACTGAACCACTATGACCAGCTGAGAATAATTAATTCCAAAAAAGGCCCGCACATCTATAATGGTGGAAGACCTTAGACTTAATCTTTTCTTAGGGAGATTTGATTTAGGTCTCTGCAAACTTGACTTGACATAGTCATAACCATTATCACAAACCTAGTGGCATGGGTTAGCTCAGATTACTAGCCACCTCAGATCAGGACTGAGCCGACAAATATGGCCAGGTAAGTGAGATCAGTGGAAGGAATATGCCATTAACTCGACAAGAATGCATTCAAGTCAAGTAGCTTCCAATTAAAAATCAGTCGATCGTATCTGCCAAACTTACCTTAGACACCAAATTATTGAGCCAGAACCAATTGGATTATCCTACAATCCAGACTCTAACCACTAAGCCTGATTAGGTCTAAACTTGATCGATCACTCATGTGACTCGATCTTGATCCAGACTTAATACTATTAGGCTGGTCAATTTAAGCACTCTTGATTCCATCTAACCGACTCTTGATTCGGTTTGATCAACCACCAGACCTAATTAAGCTACCTAAGTCCGAATCCAATTTTGTAAATATATCTTAGATTTAAAAATTCTTAATTTTAGACCTAATATATTTCATAATCTTAATTTTTAATTAAGTTTATGATTCATAAACAAAACATGTAAATAAAATCCTAGGATTTCAAGATCTAAGATTTTACAGAAAATAAATTTTTTGATTTCTGATTAAGGATGAATGTGCAGCACCCCTATACATCATAAGAACACCCCATCGAATGGAAGGAGAGGGTGCTTAAACCCTACTTCATTCTTATGATCGGACGGCCAAGGGGAACGCCTGAATCAAAAATATGATGAATCTACAAAACTAGTTAGATCTACATATATATCACATATATAAAATTGATCTAACTTAAAAACATGTTTTACATACATCTCATGTATCATATCATTTTTTAGATCTATATTACCTCATAAACATCTAAAAAAAAATTTAAATTTGATCATATCAAATTAAATTTATTCAAGACAACTTTGTAGAACTATTCTACAACTAGTCTAAACATGCATCTATCATATCTCATATGAACAAAATTAAATAAATTTATTTTTTATTTTTTAGATCTAATTATAATATTTATAATATAAAAAAATAATAAATAAATAGATCTAAAATTATAATTAATCAACTTAAAATTATGATCTTCCTAGACTACACAGAATAATTCTATTCCTAGTCTAGTCATGCATCTCATACATCTTAGATCAAGATTATTTAATTTTTTTAATTTTTTATTTTAGATCCAATTATATCTAATGTGACATCTAAAATTATCTAATTATCAAATCAAAATTATATTAAAATTAAATCTAAATAATTATGGAACCTGGCTCTGATACCAATTGAAGGGAAAACCCTATTTTTTGGATCAGATTCATTCAGATCTGATTTGATCAAGAAGAATATTTTTTAAAAAAAAAATTTAGATTCAAATTAGATTTGAGACTCTTTAGATCTAATTTTATCAATCTAATAAAATAAAAATAAAAATAAAATAAATTAAATCTAATTTAATTATACCTTGTTATGGGTAATCCTATTATCCTATGATGATCCTAATGTTTGCCTGAGGTTTTGGATGTAGTCATGCAAGCATCTGGTCTCTATCAGTATCTACTCAGGCTAGATTTATAGATCTTCTTTTTCTCAGTCTGTACTAGAAAGATCAGATCTGGATCTAATCTTGAAGGTCTTTGAAGCATCTTTTGAAGATCGGGTGTTGTCTCTTGCAGTAGTGCTACCTTCTTCTTTCTTGTCGCCTTTCTCTTGCTTGGATCACACCAAACTCAAGCCCAAATCTTCTTGGACATGGAGAGGAGAGAGAGGATCTAAAGGTGGCATGGAGAGGGAGGGAGAGAAGCCTTGTGGCATGGGCAAAGGGCAGAGAATCTCAATCCTAGGTGTAGATAGAATTTATATAGACCCTACTGCGCCATGCAGTGCCACATCATCCCGACCAATCACGACTCTTTATGCAATTAGATCTAAATCTGATTGATGAAATGACATCATCTGATCCAATTAGATTAGAGTCCTTCACAAACCTTCTTAGGTGGCGCCAAGACTGGTCAAAGAAGACTCTTTGGCGCCACCTTAGTATGAAGCAATAAGCAACTGAAGTCCCATCTGTATGGGACTCCAATCCTTTTCCACTTTGGGTGCATGCCTCCCTAGGCGTGTGCCCCTTGCCTTTCTACTATTTAGTAGGAGGACAAGGGTCAAAGCTCTCTCCTATGGGTGCATGACACATGGGCAGATGTCTAAGTGTCAAAGGTCAACATTTGACCAAAGTCCAAAGACAAGATTTAGCAGGTGACGAAAAATAGCAGGTGTTGTCTCAAATTTATCTTATAAATTAGGACAACCCTTTTCTGACCCGAACAAGCTTCAGTCAGAACAAGTAAAGGTTTCTGAGTGAGCCTAAATGCATTTAGCTCAGTAGAGACAACTTTTAATGATTGTTGAAAGAGAATATCTGGATCAATCGTGTACTTGCATGATTTTCTTGAACCTAATTGAATCTTATTCAAATCAATTAAATTGTATTAGTCCAATTGATGATATCCAGATCCAAATCCTTATTTGTATGACCCAGTTAGGTTCAGTTCTGTATGGTAATGAGATGTGTCATGATCTCTATCATTGACATCATCGAAACACCTTTCGATGGATCAGAACTTTTTTAATTCAGATAACTAGTATGACTGATCATCCAAATCATTCTAATTGCTTCCAAAATCTACCAATGACACCTAGCAGCATATGGTGGTAACCCATTAGAACTAAAAATGAATCTCTCGATGTAGTTACCTATGTAATTAACTTCCTCCATCTTGAGCCCCGATTGGATTAGGGTTAAGGTGATCTCGTCAAACCCTAATTTTTGTCATATGAATTAATCATTTGATTCAAGTCCAATATGAAAATCCTAATAGAAATATTTTCAATTATTTTCACTCTATCATGGCCATTGGCTTGTGGACTTGATTCTCATGGTCATCATAAGACTGCTCCTCATCTATCGAGGTAGATAGATCCCCTATTGGTGCAATCCAATTCCTACAATGAACATGCTATAGCCAACATACACCTCAGGATTTCGAATGGCTAGGAGATCGAGTTGTGGTGTAATCAAACTATAATACCCTCAAGGTAAACTGTCGATGCACCTCAAGTCAATGAACTAGACACACCACTGCAGCTTTGAGCTAGTCATTGATGAGAAGGTAGACTTTTTGATGACTGCTCGAGGTGGTCACACTTAATGCCCTCGTTCTTTAATGAGTACCTGTACTCTGACTCTAGTGTCTTTACACCATAGACTTAAGACTCATCTATCCTAAAGAAGCGATCATACATCAATCTTTTGGATCAATCACCATCCTCGTGATGATCCTATGGTCGGGAGCATTTTATGAGTTAGTAATAAAAATTCATGTCTTAAATTTTTAATTCTTGAAAATATGAACTATCATTACCATTAACTCAAGGAATGTATCATAGACACTTTCAAATACACACTGTGATAGAAAATAACTCATTTTATTATTTATAGTTAAAATTATAATTTTGCCCTTAGATGTGTATTACAAGTATTAGCTAATTCTAGCTTCTTGGGCATACATATCTAACATTTACAACCTTCCAGTGTTTCTTTCCTAGATCAGATTGGTATCTACGCACTACTCCTAGTGAGTATGCCACATCTGATCTCGTATATACCATGGCGTACATGATAGATCCCACTACCGAAGCATATGGGATTCTACTCATATGTTGTCTCTTTTTAAGGGTTGTCGGATAATTCTTCTTAGAGAGAGAAATTTCATGACCTATCAGAAGATAGTCTTTCTTGAAATTCTTCATATTGAACTACTTTAGTATAATTTTTATGTACTTGGACTGGGACAACCCAAGCAACCTCTTAGATCTATCCCTATAGATCTTCATCCCTAGGATGTAGGATGCTTCACCCAAGTCCTACATCTTGGAGAACTAAAGTGACAGCCATACTTTTATTTTCTAAAGTGCGGAGATATCATTTTTGATTAAGAGAATATCATCTATGTATAAAATAAAGAATACTACTATCAGACCATGTGCCTACTTGTATATGTAAGGCTCTTCTCCATTCTTAACAAAGCCATACATTTTGATTATCATATCAAAATATATATTCCAACTTCGAGATGCCTATTTCAATCCATAAATAGACCTCTGAAGCTTGCACACCTTATAATCATCGATGGATATGAACTCTTCAGGTTGTATCATATACACTTCTTCAGTTAGCTCTTCATTTAGAAAAGTTGTCTTCATATCCATCTACTAGATCTCATAGTGCAGATGGGCAGCTATCGCAAGCATAATCTAAATAGATTTGACATTGCCATTGGAGAGAATATCTCATCATTGTTAATACCATAATGTTGATGATACCCCATGGTAACCAGACGGACTTTATAGGTCTCCATCTTTCTGTTAATTTTTCTCTTTCTTTTGAAGACCCATTTACATCCAATGGATTTAATTCCTTCAGGTGGGTCAATTAATGTCTACACATCATTGACCTTCATGGATTCTATCTCGGATTTCATGGCCTAAAGCTATTTCTCAAAATCAGGTCTCTGCATTGCATCCATGTAGGTGATCGAATCCTCATCATTCTCATTGAGTTTGATAGGATCACTATCCCGGACCAAAAAACTATAGTGTCTATCCAGCTGATGAGGTACTCTACTGAATTATCTTAATGGTGTAGGTACACTACTGTCTGCATTTGGCTACTAACATTAGCTTTTCTAGTTGTTGAACTTCCTCAAGTTCAACCTTAGAGGCAACAGTTCCTTCACTAAGGAATTTCTTTTCAAAAAAGATTGCCCTATTGCCAATGAATACCTTTTGCTCTTTAGCATGGTAGAAATAGTAACCCCTAGTTTCTTTAGGGTACCCTATAAACACATACTTATCGGACTGAGATTCAAATTTATCTTTATGCAAATATTTGACATAAGCCAGATAACCCCAAACCTGAAGGTGAGATGGTATAGGCCTACGTTCAGTCTATATCTCATGTGGAGCCTTTACAATAGATTTACTCAAAATATTATTTAATATAAAACATACAGTCTCAAGAGCATAACCCCAAAATAAAATAGGAAGACTAGCAAACCCCATCATGGATCGAACTATGTCCAACAAGGTTCAATTCCTCCTTTGCAACGCACCATTATGCTATGGTGTCTCTACAGGAGTCTACTGTGAGAAAATCTTATTTTCTCCTAGATATGTTAAGAACTCACTAAATAGGTATTCACCTCCTCAATCTAATCAAGGAATTTTAATACTTTTTTAGTTTATTTTTCTACTTCATTATAGAATTGTTTGAACATTTTAAATGATTCAAACTTATATTTCATAAGATAGAAATGTCCATACCTAGATAGGTTGTTAGTAAATATAATAAAATAGTAATATCCATCTCTAGCACTTATGCTCATAGATCCACATACATCAGTATATACTAGATCTAAAAGCTTAGTGGCTCTTTCATCCTTTTCAGTAAAAGATGACTTGATTATTTTTTCAAGAAGACATGACTCACAGGTTGGAAGTGATTCACAATCACTGACTTCGAAAATTTTCTTTTGAATCAACCTATTTATCCTATTCTTGTTAATCTGACCTAGCCTATAATACCATAGGTAGATATCAGAGATATTATCTAATCTAGAGCATTTTTTAGTTGTGTACATTATACTCATAAGGTGTGACAAAATGTAAATATCATTTTTTTGCTATCCACACATTATTGTAGATGGGATGCATGCAGGGTTTCTAGCTCTACTTTCAAAACATTTTCAAAAATCAAACATAGTAGAATTAAAAATTAATCTAATTAATTTTGCTAGAGCTATAGATCTAATCTAAAAACCTAAATAACCAAGATCTAATATAACATGTATGCATGAAAATCTAAAAAAAAAACAACATCAGTAGTAAAATGATTTTACTACTTTACGTGTTCAGAACATGTTACCTTTATGCAGGTAGTCGATCACCGCAATCAAATCACTACTAAGAAAATTTGATCATCACAATATAGCCACACGACATGTTTGGCCTCTACAGATGGTCCACATGAGGTTTTGGTCCAAGTTGGTTCCTTCTGAGTGCTAGCTCGATGTAGAATGGTCTTGACGACTGAATCTTGATTGAATGCTTTGATCCTCCTCCACCGAATCTTTGGATGCCCTAGATCAGCAGCAGAGAGAGATGAGAGGCTGAGGAGGTACTCTAGAAAATTTCATGAAGATCTGACGCTCAGATCTCATGAAACTCCTTCTCGAATCCTAGGTTGAAACCTTGGGATAGCTTTCACCAAAAACCCTTATGCCCTCTCTTTCTCCTGGTTTTTCTTCTCTCTAATTTTTTTTATTTTTCTCACATAGGGGAGAGGCTCACATAGATAGTGGGGAGGATTTCTCAAATGTTTTTCCTATCCAAAAAATCCACGCAATATATAGAGAGCGAACAAATAAGGAGAAATGAAGGGATTTAGATAAGATGGTTGGTTTATTCATACTCAAATTTCATTTGAATTTTAATACCAACCAATCCTTTCTTATCCAAATGTGGTGTGGGAAAGGAGCGTCCAAGCTATCTATTTCGTGGAAAATATTCATGAGAAACCTCTTTCTCATGGAGAAAATATGGCACAAGGAAGAGTTAAGTGGCGCATGAGAAGACTAGTCAAACTAGTCTTAAAACTTCTCATCCAATTGAACCAAACTAATCCAAATTGGTTAGATCCAATTAGACCAGATTAAATCCAACTAATTTAGACTTAATTAGGCTTAGTTAAATACTAATCAAATTAGAAATTAATTAAGTCCAACCCTTGATCAAATTAGGGATGAAACCTCCTTAGCAATTAGGTCATCTCATAACCTAATTGGGTCAAATCCAATTGAATCCAATTCAATTGAATTTAATTAAAAATAATTACTCAATCAAATTGAGTTAATTAGCAATCAAATCACTAATTAAACCTCTCATAAACTTAGAGTCCAAATCTAGTGGGTGTCTGAGAAATAGAGTCCCATCAAAATGAAACTCTTGATCAAAGAGTCCCAAACCAGTGGGAATCTTGATTTCGGTGTCTGAAATGAGTGAAACTCATGATCATAGAATCTCAGACTAGTAAGATTCTCGATCATAGAGTTTTAGATAAGTGAAACTTAGAGTTTTAGTTGTTAGAAGAGTGCCCTAGAAGCCAGATTGACTAACACTTGTAATACAATTTCTAGGGGCATTTTTATAATTTTAACTTAAAATTAATAAAGTGATATTTTCTTCTATCACATTATGTGTAATGTATCTATAATACATCTTTTGAGTTAATAGGCATGATAATTTATATTTTTAAGAGTTAAAAATTTAAGACATGAATTTTCATAATTAACTCACAAACTATGCCCAATCGTAGGATCATCACAAGGATGGTGATCGATCAGAAAGATCAATGTACAAATGCTTACATAGGATAGATGAGTCTTAAGTCTATAGTATAGAGATACCAAAGCAAGAGTATAAGTACTTATTGAGAATGAGGGCACTGAGCGTGACTACCTCGAGTAGTCATAAGGGAGTCTACCTTCTCATCGATGACCAAGCTCGATGCTGCAGTTGTATGTCTAGTTCTTAGACCTGAGGTGCATCGATAGTTCATCTTGAGTATGTTACAGTTTGACTATACCATAACTCAATCTTCTAGCCATTCAAAATGCTGAGGTATATGTTGGCTATAGCATATTCATTGTAGGAATTGGATCGCATCAAGATGGGATCTATCAACTTCGATAGAGGAGTAGTCCTATGATGATCATGAAGATCGAGTCCATAAGCCCATGGCCATGGCAATGTTATGTAATAGAAAAGAGTTTTCTTTTAGGATTTTACATTGGACTCGAATTGAATGATTGAATCATATGATGGGATGTTGGATTTGATGAGTTCATCTTAATCCTAATCCTATTGGAGCTCATGATAGAAGAATCCAATCACACAGGTAGCTAAATCAAGAGGTTTGCATTTGATTCTGATGGATTGCCACATATACTACTAAGTATCACTGATAGATTTTTGGAGCAATTAGAATGATATTGATAATCTATCATTCTAATTGGATGAATCGAAAAAGTTTTGGTCCATCGAAAGGTGTTTCGATGATGTCAATGATAGAGATCGTGATATGTCTCATTACCATATAGAACTAAATCTAACTGGATTATACAAATAAGGATTTAAATTTGGATGTCATCAATTGAGCTAACCCAATTTGATTAATTTAGAATAGATCCAATTAGGTTCAAGAAAATCATGCTAGCACATGATTGAACCTAACATTCTCCTTCTGTAGTCATTTTGTTTGAGTCAAATTAGATTTGTCTCATCCGAGAATTCTATCCTAGTCTGACTGAAGTTAGTCTAATTTAGAAAAGTATTATCCTAACCTGATCTAGGCTTATGCTAATCCATTGAATGGGAATAGGACAAGACCTACTAATTCCTAGAACTTTCAGGACAAGGGTCAAAAGGTTGACCAGAATGCAGGAAAGAAAGGATAGGGGGCATGCACCCCCTAGAGATTTTCTTGGGGCACATGCCGCTATGTGTTTTCATGAGAGATGAGAGGACACACGCCCCCCTAGGAATGCATCTATATGGATTAGGGAGTTGACCCAATCAAATTTGATTTGACTAGGTCAAAGAGTCTTGATGAGATCAAAGACTCTAGAAATTTGTTGCTTGCGCCACCCTCCTCGCTATCTATTTTGTGTGGTATTTTGTGGGGAATTTTGGGTGACAAAAATCAGATGAGATCTGGTATTTGGTGTGGAGATCAGGTCTACAGTCTATAATGATCAAGCAAGCTAGTTGCTTGATGCATTGGGACACAAGAGTTGGCGCAGGAGTCTATTTAAAGACCCTGCACCCTAGGGTTTGCATTCCCTTATCTCCCATGCCAAAGTGCTACCGCCAAACCAATCTCCACGCCTCTCCTACTACTCCTCTCTTCCTTCTCCATTCCTATACCAGGTTAGGTGTTGGTTCAGAGATCAAGTGTTGAGGAAAGCTGAAGCAAAGATCAAAGACCGGGTTTCTACATCAAGTGACAAGGTGCTGCCTTTGAAGATTCATTTGAAGGCTTCATAGATCTAGACTTGATCTGATCTTTGGAGATCAGATCTAGAAGAAGGCACCAACCCAAATGGACTATGGTAGAGGCCAGGCACATGCATGGCTAGATCTTGAGCTTTGGATGCGGTAGATCTGAAGAAAATAGATCTAGGCTTTCATGATCAGATTTTGAAATTTTTTCAAAACATGCAGCGGAAGAGATGAACTAATCATATTAATTCATAATAAAAAAATGAAATTGCCCTAGATCTGGGATCCTATCATGTGATTTAAGCATCCTATTAAATCTAAAAATAAAAAATAAAAAAGGATGATGTTAATCATGTGACCTTAGAAGTGGCACTCCCAAGTCTTGAAAACATGAGAAGGTAGGTCATGGAAAAATGAGAGCGAGCTGGAAGAGGAATCAGTCTCAATAGTAAAGTTCAAAAATTGGATCGACTCACTTTGAGACAAAGCCGGCTCAGTTGGAAACTGGATTGGCTCAGTCCAGGACTGGATTGGCTAGGTCTCAGAGAAAAATTCAGACAGAAAGCAGCATTTTTGGGCTGTTGGCATGGTACACAACTGGGTCCACTCAGTCCAGGACTGGGTCGGCTAGGTCTTAGAGAAAAATTTAGATAGAAAGCAGTATTTTTGGGCTATTGGCATGGTACACAACTTGGTCGGCTCAATTTGGGATTGAGCTGACCCAATTGCAGGTTAGCTGGCTCAGTCTAAAACTGGGCCGGCTAAGTTATCATAGGTTATTATTTTGTGTACGTGGGTTGTTTAGATTTGAAAAGTTTTTCCATGAGCTTGGACCTGACCCTTTGTAAAGTATATATATACTGAAAATAGGTCAAGATTGTTAGAGTACTGAAATATACTGAATAAAGCTCTTTTCTTCCAAAAATCTCTTCTTCTCTTCTTCTCTATTCTTTGATTTATTTGATCATGCTTCCATAGAGATATCTATCAAGTACTTTCTTGATTGCTTGGCTAATCATCGACGGCCATGTCGATCCATATGGGAAGAGCGTATATTTCCAACATTTGGTATCAGAGCAATATTGCATGAAAGAAAGGAAGAAACCTAGGGTTCACTACATCCAAGATCTGTTGCACCAGGTTTTATCCTAAAAATTTCTAGTTTGCTTCGTGGTTGTCTCTAGATTGATGTGAAGATTATTTACATGGAGGAACGGTGATACAAAAGTTTGGAAAGAGGATCTAGGGCTAGTTAGATCTTCTATGAAGGATAGTTTTACTGGTGTGTGATCATGAAGGGTGTTAGGGATCTGTTCTTGACTTGTTTGAAATCATGAGATCAAGTGGATTCAAGGTAAATTTTGAGAAGTTCGACAGCAAGGAAAACTTTAACCTATGGTAGCAAAGAGTAAATGACTTATTGGTTCAGTAGAGGATCTACAAGATCTTGACAAAAGAAAGGCTAGGAAAGATCAGTGCTGAGGATTGAAAAGAGTTAAAGGAAATTGCTTTTAGCATAATTTGGATGTGCTTGGCCGATCAGGTTTTGTTCGAGATTTGCATAGAGACTATGGCGAAGGGGCTCTGGGAGAGACTGGAGAACACATACATGGGGAAGAACATGATGAACAAGCTGTGATTAAAGAAATAGCTATATAGTCTGAGGATGCCCGAAGGCAGAGATCTTGTTGCATATATCCAAAGGTTCAATTAGGTGTGTTCTGAGGTGATGAGTTTGGATATGAAGATCGACGAGGAGGATCAGACATTGCTGCTATTATGTTCTCTCCCAGGTTCGTATGATAGTCTCATAACAACTTTAGTTTATGGAAAAGAGATCCTAAACTATGAAGAGGTTGTTGGTGTGCTCAGATCAAATAAGCAAAGGGAGAAGATCTGCAAGGGAGATCCTAAGTCTGAGATCTTGGTTGTGAACGAAAGACAAGAAAGATCAAAGGAGAAGACAAGAGAGAAATCCAAGGTAGGTCAAAGTCTCATGATCAGAGTAAGATGATATTGAAATGTTATAAATATCATCAGCCTGGACACCTAAGGAGAGATTATCCCCTATTGAGATTAGAAAAAGGGAAGGCCAGCAAAGAAGATGATATAGCTTCTGTGAGTAGTGGAGAAGACCTGCTAGTTGTATCAGATGGATCCACAGAGTATGATACTATGTGGATATTAGATTCAGCATGCTTGCACCATAATACTTCTCATCTAGAGTAGTTTGCTACCTACCAGAAGGCCGATGGTGGAAGTGTCAGCCTTGGAGATGATCACCCATGCAAAGTAGCTGGAATTGACTCTATTAAGGTGAGGATGCATGATGGGATCATTCGTACATTATCAAATATTAGACATGTACCGGAGTTGAAAAAGAATTTGATTTCTTTAGGCTACTTGGAGAAGCAAGATTACGCTTTTGGTAGCCAAGATGGGAGTGGATGTCTAAAAATTTTCAAGGATGCTTTGGTGGTAATGAGAGGTAGAAGATTGAGCAACAATCTCTATAGAATGGAAGGCCGAAGCAGATTTTATATCGACTATGGCACTATCGGATGGATCATATGAGTGATCGTGGGCTCACAAAACTAAGCAGAAGAGGTATGATCCCAACCCTGAAGAAGAAGGGCATAGATCTTTATGAGCTGTGTATCTTTGGCAAATAGCATAGGATGAAGTTTGCTAGAAGTACCAAGCGCAGCGATGGAGTGCTGGATTTAGTGCACTCGGATGTATGGGGACCAGCTTCTGTACAGCTAAAGGTGGGACAAAATACTTTGTTACTTTCATTGATGATTTCTCAAGGAAGGTATGGGTTTATCTGATCAGAGAAAAATTAGAGGTGTTTGCCCGATTCAGAGCCTGGAGAGCTGAAGTAGAGGAGTCAGAGAGACAGGTAAAGTATCTGAGGTCAGACAATGGAGAAGAGTATACTAGCTTGGAGTTCAGGAGGTACTATAAGGAAAATGGCATCAAACTCCATTACACGATGAGGATGACTCTCTAGCAGAATGGTGTCGCAGAGAGAATGAATCGGACATTGATCGAGAAGGCATGAAGTTTGAGGCTTTAGACATCACTCCCAAAGTTTTTTTGGGGTGATGCTCTAATTTTTTCTTGTTTTCTTATGAATAGGCCCGCTCATTATAAGCTAAATGGAGTTATTCTAGAAGAGGTCTGGAGTGGAAAGAAGGTGGAGCTTGGCCATCTAAAAGTCTTCGGTTGCATAGTCTATGCACATGTGGAGGCAACCGAGAGGAGCAAATTGAATCCAAAATCTCAAAAGTTGACATTCATAGGATATCCACAAGGAGTCAAGGGGTGCCTGCTATGGGACACTCAGGCATAGAAGTCAGTGATCAACAAGGACATTATCTTTGATGAGAAGAGCATCTTGAGGAGGTCTGGGATAGATGAAATTGGGGAAACAAAGGTGAGCAGGAGTGGCTTGTCAGAGAATGATGGCATGTAGGTTACATCCACTTATAGGAGTATTTCTATTAAGGTGGAGCTGGGCAGAAAAGTATTATCTTAGATTGAAAATCAGCATGAAGGATCGACAGTTCAGACAGATATGTAGGAGTAGCCACAAACATCAGGCAGAGATGTACTAGTGGGAGTGGCTTTGTACAAGCCCCAGCATACTATTAGGAGATCGATTAGATATGGCATTTATAAGGTTATATCCTATGCACTCATCATTGCTAATAGAGATTCAGAGAATTATGTAGAGGCCATGGAGAGTGAGGATCATGATTCATGGATGCAGGCCATGATGGAGGAGATGGAATCACTTGAAAAGAATCAGACATGGCAGCTGGTGGATCTTCCAGAGGATGCTTAACCTATTAGCTCAAAGTGGGTGTTCACAAAGAAAGATGGACCTTCAGAACAAGGTGGAATTAGATTCAAAGCAAGGCTGGTAGCAACGGGATACTTACAAAGGAAAGAGATTGACTACATAGAAATTTTCTATCCTATGGTGCATCATACTTCTATTTGAGTTTTGCTATCATTGGTGGCATAGCATAACATGAAATTGAAATAGATGGACGTGAAGATGACCTTCCTTCATGGGACTTTAGAAGATAGAATCTACATAAAGCAGCCAGATGATTTCATGGAGATGGGATAGGAAGAAAAGGTATGTTTACTTAGGAAGTCTTTGTATGGCTTGAAACAATCCCCTCATCAATGGTATCGAAGGTTTGATAGCTTTGTCTTGAGCCTAGGTTTCAGCAGATGTGAACATGATTATTGTGTCTACATCAAGGATGTAGATGAGGAGGATGCCTTGTACCTATTATTATATGTAGATGATATGCTCATAGCCAGTAGAAGCATGGATGCTATGAAAAGGTTGAAAAGAGCATTATCATCCGAATTTGAGATGAAAGATTTGGATCCAATTGAGAAAATCCTTGGAATGGAGATTTATAGAGATAAGTACAAAGGAGTGCTCCATTTGTCATAAGAAAAGTATATCCAGAAGGTTCTGGAGAGATTTGGGATGGAGAAGGCCAAACCTGCAGAGACGCCATTATTGAGTCATATGTCTCTCTCCAAGTTACAGTGCCCCCAGTCAGAAGTGGACAGAGAGTACATAAAACAAGTTCCTTATGTAAATGCTGTAGGCAGTGTGATGTATACTATGGTATGCTGTAGATCAGATATAGCACATGCTGTGAGTACGGTTAGTAGATACATGGCTAACCTTGGGAAGGAACACTAGAAAGCATTGAAATGGATAATGAGATATCTGCATGGAATAAGGGATTATGGTTTGGTGTTTGGTGGGCAGCCAAAAGGATTTGGAGAATAATCTGTGAAGATGTCTGAAGGTTCAGGTCCTCTAGAAGGATTTGTTGATGCAAATTATGCTAGTGATCTTGATACAAGGAGGTCTACTACTGGATACCTCTTCTACGTATATGGTAGACTGGTGTCTTGGAGATCAATCCTTCAGCCAATCATGGTCTTGTCTACCATAGAGGCTGCGTACATTGGGATAACGGTGGCTGCAAAGGAAGTCTTTTGGCTTAGGAGGCTGATTGATGAGTTGGGGGTAGAGTAGAGCAAGGTCACACTATTCAATGATAGTCAGAGTGCTCTATTGTTGGCTCAGAACCCAGTCTATCATGCGCGCACAAAGCATATAGACGTGAGGTACCATAGGATCAGAGAGCTGGTGGATGAAGGTGAAGTGGAACTGATGAAGGTCCATACCAAGGAGAATCAGTCTGATGCACTCACAAAGGTACTCCCTAGAGATAGCTTTTAGAGATGTGTGGCACGGATGGGTCTGTTGAGAAGAGATGAGTTCATAAGGACTTGAAAGCACCAAGATGGAGAATGTGAGCTCAGAAGTGGCACTCCTAAGTCTTGAAAACATGAGAAGGTAGGTCAAGAGAAGATGGGAGCGAGCCGAAAGAAGAATCAGTATAAATAGTAAAGTTCAGAAACTGGGCTGGCTCACTCTGAGATTGAGCCAACCCAGTTCGTCCAGGACTGGGTCGGCTAGGTCTCAGAGGAAAATTCAGATAAAGAGCAGTATTTTTGGACTGTTGGCATGATACACAATTGGGTCGGCTCAATTTGGGACTGAGCCGACCCAATCGTAGGTTAGCCGACTCAGTCTGAAATTGGATCGGCTCAGTTTTCACGGGTTATTATTTTATGTACATGGATTGTTTGGATTTGGAGAGTTTTTCTTTGAGTTTGGGCTTGACCCTTTGTAAAGTATATATACTGGAAACAGATCAAGGTTGATAGAGTGCTGAAATATACTGAATAAAAGCTCTTTTCTCCCAAAAATCTCTTCTTCTCTTCTTCTCTATTCCTTGATTTATTTGATCGTGCTTCCATAGAGATCTCTAAGAAGTACTTCCTTGACTACTTGAATAATCACCGACGGCCATGTTGATCCATGTGGAAAGAGCGCATATTTCCAACAAATCAAATCAACATCAAAGCATTACTAGATCAAATCTAGATAATAGAAAGGAGATCGTGTCACCTTTACCTTTCCAAGTTAGATTCCTTAACTTGCTGATCTGAGGTTGAGGTCATCGCTCCAACCCACACATGTGTCTAGCCTCTACAGGTTTTCTACACAAGACCTCGATGCAAGATCCAAAGTCCGACAATAGAAAATTAGCACAGCATGCTGGTACTGTGCTGATCCTTCTTCGATGGATGATTGAGAACCTCCTTCTTCAATCCTTGGATCCTCCAATATTCAAAAGAAGAAGAGAGAGATTTGTGAAGGGATTCACCTCTCAAAATCTCATAAAAGGAGGAAGGGATCAAGAAAAATCCCTCGAGAAGAACCCTTTCTTCTCCCTTCTTTTTCTCTCACTAGGACACAATGGTTTGTCTCAATGAAGCACCATGCCCAGATCTTCTTTGCACCCAAGCTTCCCACATCCCAAATCTCTCTCTTAGATCTAAAATCTATACAAAACTCATGCCCTATCTTTCTTTAAATAGAGAGTTATGATAGAGTCCTTGTCTTGGTCAAATACATAGAAAGACAGGTCTAATTTAAGCAAGGATTGGGGTGCCCAACTCTTGGACATCCCCTCCTTATTTTTTATTGGTGGACTCTAGGAAATATGTGAAAATAAGTCTTCTATTTTTCAAAAAATAATCAGAGGAAAATTAGGTGGTTTTGTGCCTCAAAGAAATAAGAAAAAATGATGTGTCAAACTCTATCCAATAGAGACCTAGGTCAAAACAACTTATTTTGTTTTGACCTATTCCACAACTAATTTTCTTATAAAATAATGGAAAACATAAAAAAGGCATGGATACTAACTAGAAATAAAATTTTCCACAAAAATTCCAAGGGAATTAGTGTGGTGGGGCATGGAAAGCATGGTGGCATAATATGGAGAAATCCTAGTCACACTAGGACTTCTAGTTTTGATTTGGTCCAACTTATTATAGGAATCCAATTAAATAAAAACTAATGCAACCCAATTAGAAATGATCTCAGTCTAACTAAGAGCCTAATTAATTAGATTAAATCAAATTTAAATTTAGATTAATTTTTAATTAAATTAAAATTTGGGTGCATATAAGTCCTAATTGAATAGGGACTTATTCTCCTTTGCAATTGGCTCATCCAATAAATCAATTGAATTTGATCCAATCAAGTATAAATCAAATCTAATTAAATCATATTTAATTAGATTTAATCTTAGTTTTCTAGTCTAATTAAATTAAGCTAATTAGTAATTCAATTGCTAAATGATCCTCCTACAATACTTGCACTAGGTCAAACATTAATCATATTGATTGTTTGACCTAAGAACGATTCTAAATCGTTGATCAACCATCTGATCAGATCGTATGTGTATGACTCCATAGGTTTGAACCTAAGCTAGTAGCATAAGAATAAATTTTTATATCAATCGAAGTGACCATCTAATAATGATACTCGATGGCCGAATAGGTCAAATGTGTAAAGCAAGACTCTTAGAACCCATGTGGATATAGTTTCTATATAATTCATCCCTTTGACCTTAATGCTCATAGGATGACTTAGAATTTAGTTGTGAATCCTGATTAGATCATCCACATTTTATTTTAAGATACCAAATCTAATTCATGAATTATCCTGATCAAGATTTGGCTAAATTGAAATATAGTGATGCATTTTCTCCAAACCCTTGAAGTGGTCAATCCCATCTTGATCACACACCGACTTCACAAGTACTTGACTGTGCCTAAAAATCTTTCATCACTGAATTAGAAATTTAGATTGTCTGGCACCAAAGCACAATGAATTGCTTGCAAGCTACCGTGGTGATCTTAGGTCTAAGGGATACTTATATCCATATCCCATCAGAGCAATTTTTGACAACATAATGCTTTAAAGTTGGTCACGTTCAGTGATGCTGTATCCTTATATCTCACCTATACACCATACCGGTATCTCCACACTCCTTGGTTAGGACGACAACCAATGTATATGGCATACAACAACCTATACTCGATAAATGTTGTCATCCTAATTAACAACGTATCATTGGTCATGAACAATTTAAGGACTAATCGATAAATTCTCTCTTTATCAAAACTAAATAGTCCTAAGGACTTCATCACAATAAATAGAATTTAGTAGAAGATGTAGACTTTATGATGAAAAAGTCAAAATTTTATTTTATTTAATAAAAAATTATTTATAAGTATAAAATAACACAACGATCAATAAGCTGATGATTGGCTTTGGAACATAATTCCCAACAACTTCCACTTGTCCTAAAGCCACTCAGTATAGTATCTAATATCCATCTTTGACTTATGGTTGTCAAACTCCTTTACCGCTAGGACTTTAGTGAAAGGGTCGGCCAGGTTCTTCTTCTTATCAATTTTTTGAAGGTCGACATCATCTCGCTCCACGATCTCTCAGATCAAGTGGTAGCGGAATAGTATGTGCTTCATCCACTAGTGTGCCTTCGATTTCTTCGCTTGAGCAATGGCACCAATACTATCATAGTAGAGCAAGATCAGACTATCAAGGGAGGGTACTACTCTGAGCTTGGTGATGAACTTTCTTAGCCACAACTTTCTTCGTGGCATCTGATGCTATGATGTACTTCACCTCGCAAACAAAGTCTGCCATAGTGTGCTGCTTGAAACTCTTTCAGTAGATGGCTT
Source organism: Cocos nucifera (assembly GCA_006176705.1). Classification (NCBI taxonomy): domain Eukaryota; kingdom Viridiplantae; phylum Streptophyta; class Magnoliopsida; order Arecales; family Arecaceae; genus Cocos; species Cocos nucifera. The sequence goes on along the minus strand of QRFJ01000043.1, from coordinate 313,180 downwards.
CACCATTTAGGATAAAGATATAATCTGATATACTTCTGCTATCATCATGGTCAGATTGAAAGCTAGAGTCTATAAATCCTGCTAGTTTCAAATCTGACTTACCATAGATCAACCACCAATCCTTAGTATTTCTCAAATACTTAAGGATAGTTTTCACCACCTTCTAATGGTTCTTTCCTAGATCAGATTGGTATCTACTCACTACTACTAGTGAGTATGCCACATCTGGTCTCGTACATATCATGGCATACATGATAGATTCCATTATCAAAACATATGGAACTCTACTCATATGCTCTCTCTCTTTAGGAGTTGTCGGACAATCCTTCTTAGAGAGAGAAATTTCTTAGCCTATCAGAAGATAGTCCTTTTTGGAATTCTTCATACTGAACCTCTTCAGCATGGTTGCTATGTACGTGGACTAGGATAACCCAAGCACCCTTATAGATTTTCATTCCTAGAATGTAGGATGTTTCACCCAAATCCTTCATGGAGAATTGAGATGACAACCAAACTTTTATTCTTTATAGTGTGGGGATGTCATTCTCAATTAAGAGAATGTCATCCACGTATAAGAAAGAAATATCACTAGTAGACCATTTGTCCATTTATAAATGCAGGATTCTTCTCCATTCTAAACGAAGCCATACATTTTGATTACCTTATCAAAATGCATGTTCCAACTCTGTGATGCTTGCCTTAATCTCTCTGAAACTTGCATACCTTAGACTCATCTATGAATGTGAACCCCTCAAGTTGTATTATATACACCTCTTCGATCAACTCTCCATTCAAGAAAGCCGTCTTCACATCCATTTGCCAAATCTCATAATCCAGATGGGCAGCTATCGCAAGCATTATTTGAATGGATTTGAGAATTACCATAGGAAAGAATGTCTCATCGTAGTCAATACCATAACATTGACGATACCCCTTGGCAACCAGATGGGCTTTATAGGTCTCTACCTTTCCATCTACGCCCTCTTACTTTAAAGATCTACTTACACCCAATGGGTTTAACTCCTTCGGGTGGGTTAACCAATGTCCACATATTGTTGACCTTCATGGACTCCATCTCAAATTTTTTGACCTCAAACCATTTCTTGGAATCAGGTCTCTACATTGCAACCATATAGATGATTGGATCCTCATCATTCTCATCGAATTTGATAGGATCACCATCTCGGGATGCGGTACTCTACCGAATTGCCTTAATAGTATAGGTACATGAGGCTCTGGATTTGATCTGATCAAATTCGATTCAGGTTTGGCTACTGGTATCGACTTTTTTACCTATCAAACTTTCTCACGTTCAACCTTAAAGGCAATAATTTCTTTATGAAGAAACTTCTTTTCTAAAAAGATTGTCTTAAGGCTGATAAACACTTTTTGTTCATTAGTACAATAGAAAATATATCCTTTAGTTTCTTTGGGATACCCTATAAATGTGCACTTATCAAATCTAGATCCAAGTTTATCTGTGATTAACCATTTAACGTAAGCCAGGCACCCCCAGACCCTAAGATGTGAAAATACTGGCTTTCACCTTATCCATATCAAATATGGAGTTTTAATTATAGACTTACTTGGAACCTTATTTAATAGATAGCAAGCTAATTCAAGTGCATATCCCCAGAAGGATATCGACAATCTGGTAAAACCCATCATGGATTGGATCATGTCTAATAGAGTCCAATTTCTTCTTTCAAGCACAACATTATGCTATAATATTTTTGAAGGAGTCCATTGAAAGAGAATTCCATTCTCTCCTAGATTTGTGAGAAACTCATCGAAAAGATATTTCCCTCCTCAGTCAGATCGAAGAGTTTTAATACTCCTCCGAGTTTATTTTTCTACTTTATTTCGAAATCATTTGAACATTTTAAATGAATCTGACTTGTATTTCATCAAATAGACATATCCATACCTGGATAGATCATCTATGAATGTGATAAAGTAGAAATATCCACCTCTAGCACTTGTGCTTATAGGCCCACATATATCAGTATGTAGTTGACCTAAGAGCTCAATGGCTTTCTCTCCTTTTTCAGTAAAAGGTGATTTGATCATTTTTCTAAGAAGACAAGAATTACAGGTTGAAAGTGATTCACAATCACTGACTTCGAGGATTTCCTCTTGAGTCAATCTATTTATCATGTTCTTGTTAATATGACCTAGCCTATAGTGCCATAAGTAGATATCAAACACATTATCTAATCTAGGGTGCTACCCAGTAGAGTAGACTATATTAATAGGTTCTAATAACATGTATATCCCATTGTTCATATATTTAGAAAATATAGTAATACCATTCAAAATGACATTACAAAATTTTTTCTTTATTGAAATCTCATAATTATTTTTGGCCAAAAGACCTTCAGAGATGATATTAAAAAAAAAAACTAAAACAAAAGTGATAATCACTAAGAATAATGATATGAGATCCAAATACAAGTTTCAAGATTCCTAGTGCTAGATCTGAAATTGGTTTTCCATCTCCAACATTCAGGAACCTCTCATCCTACTTGAATCTTCTATTGACCTGCAACCCCTGTAATAAATTGCAAATGTGGTAAGGGCTACTAGTATCCAATACCTAGTTAGTAATATCATAAATAGAAAAATTGCAAGAAGTTATCATATAAATATCTTGTCCAGTAATAGCTTGCTTCTTTCTTGGCCTGTTTTGATCTAGGGAGGCAATATACTGAGGATAGTTTCTCTTCCAATGCCTTCGCTTCTTGTAAAAGAAGTACTCCGCTTGACTCTTATTGGGCTTAGATTTCTTTGTCTGACCTTGGACAGATATCCCAATATAAACTTGCACCTTCTTACACTTCTTCTTCTTGTTCTTCTTTCCTTTTTTTAAAGGGTCGAGAACCAGAAGAAGACTATTCCACTAAGTTCACCGACTTCTCATGGAGTTTGTGATCCTTCTCAAAGTTCTAAAGTAACCCTAGTAATCCACTGTAGTTAACTTCAGGCTTTGTCATTCTATAATGTGTAAGAAATAGAAGATAAGACTTGGACAGTGAGTTCAGTATTGCATCATTCCTAACTGCTCATGCAAGAAAAAGTAGAGCTTGCTCAAATGCTCCATCAGCTCGATCATATATAGTACATGTTCAGTGACTAAAGCTCCATCCCTCATCCTGGCATTGAAGATGGCACAACTAGTCCTATGCCTCTCAATATCATTGAGTGTGCCAAAAAACTCATTCAATACTTGACTGAGCTATCTCAAACCTACTACTAAACTCATCGCTCATAGCTGCCGGCATAATATAATGTACCATGGCTCGGTCATTGAGCTACTTCTGATAAGTATCTCTAACTGACCCATATGCATTTGCAGCTGGCTCCTCATGTGCCAAATCTATCAAGATGTATAAGATCTATTTATACTCTAGGATAATACTCAACTTATGGTACCAGCTACTAAAGTTGGGTCCCATCAGCTTATCATTATCCAACAATGATCGAAGCAAAAGGAAAGTGGCCATAACAGCACAAAGAAAAATCAAAAACTAATTAGTAAATGATTTATTAAACCTAAAGATTTGGACTTTAATCAAAAGGTTCTTCAACTATTTTATTCGAATTGGTAGTCTCTACCTCCAATTTGAGGAATTACACTAATTCCTTATTGGATACTAGAATCCACATAGACTGTATACAAGCCCAACTTTGGTTGGTCAAACCATGTATATCTAAGGATAGGTTCATAATCAATTATTTCTCTAAATAATTTTTGGTATTTTAATTTTGCCCCAGTCCCTAATCAGTAGGCTTTGGCCTCCACTAAAAAGGTTCAATTAGGTCCAACCATTAACATGACCATACTAGATCCATCTAACCAATGAGTGATTAAACCCAACTTTGGTTAGTCAACCTAACCACCATTCTGAGAGATACATCCAAGAAATCATAATATGAATGATAATTCCATTAGCCGATAAGCACTAGACCTTTGGGCCTCCAATGATTATCCAACTAATGGACCCATTATCACCCACTTAATGGAAGGCTATGATCTAGTTATCACCATAACTATTTTCCTTTTAAGAATCTAATAATTTTAGAAGATTTAATTAATTTAATTTGGAGAGAGTTAGAGGAGCCAGCTAATCGTGATCCTCCCACTGACTTTATCATGTCAGATTAAGAGAGACCATTTATAAGCTAGTCTAGGAGCATCTAAATCAATCACACTAATTTACCTAGTTGACATGGATCAGCTCGAATTATCAAGTGATCTGATCAAAATATAATTTCACTAAGAAGTTCAGATAAGTGAGATCGGTGAGAGGGTCTGCCAATTAATAACCACCAGTCTAGATTACCAGACTTATCTTAGATACCAATTGGTTAATTAGTTTCGATTGGATCAACCTAATAGTTCATGCTAGACTGCGTAATCAAGAATCAAGTCTATCTTAGTTCTCGTTAAAGATATGGACTTGACCAACTCAACTATTGTAATTGATCTAGAGAATCCTTGACCTATCTATAACAACTATTGATTAGTTTTAGTCAATTCTCTAATTAGATCTATTCTTTAATCTAACCTTAGAACTAACCCAATTAATGGACCTAATTCCCACTAATCCATTAATCCAAAAGTTATGATTTGTGTCTTAGGATCTTCAATTCATAATGGTGGATCCTAAACAAATAACTCTTAATTCTTAATTAAGTTTTGGGCTGAGGGTTGGGATTCGACATTTCAAAAATAATTTTCATGTTTGTAAAATATTTTTACAACATGATTCTACCAACCAGTTGCATGTTTGATTCATAATCAATATGCCAATAATAAAAATATGAATCTACTTTTGATCTAATCTAAACATATTCATGTAATTCAAAGTTTAAATAATTTTAGTACTAATCTATCATAAATCACCTTAGATTAAATATAACATATTTATGATGATAAAAATTAGATTGAAATAGTTTCAATCAAATCATAAAATTTTTTAGATCTAATCTAAAATTTTATGATTAAAATTTTAGATCAGCATATACTAGGACAATCTTTTCATTGTAAAGGATAAATCTTACAAAGGACAACCTTATAAGATCAGTCCGTGCAATCTAAAATATGTATTTTTAAATTTAAATACTTTTAAATCTAATAAATTATAAATTAATCTAGATCATATCAAATAAATTTATAACTTATATTAGATTTACACGAACTAGGACAACCTTTACACTATAAAGGATAAACCTTATAGCAGGATAATTTTATAAACCAATTTGGGTGATCTATTTTTTAAATTTTAAATTTAAATAATAGATTATAATTTAGATATAATTTAAATTATTAATCTAAATATAAAAAAATAATGTAATAAACAACCTATGCTCTGATACCAATTGAAGGAAATAAATCTAGGGTTTCATGATCAAATTTTGAATTTTTTTCAAAACATGCAGTGAAAGAGATGAACTAATCATATTAATTTATAATAAAATATGAAATAGCCCTAGATCTTGGATCCTATCATATGATTTAAGCATGCTATTAAATCTAAAAATAAAAAATAAGAAAGGATGATGTTGATCAAATCAACGTCAAAGCAGTACTAGATCAAATCTAGATAACAGAAAGGAGATCGCATCTCCTAGTGCAACCAAATTAGAGATGATCATAGTCCAACTAAGATCTTAATTAAATTATATTAAATTAAATTTAAATCTAGTTTAATTTTTAATTAAATTAAAAATTGGGTCCATACAAGTCCTAATTGAGTAGGGACTTGTTCTCCTATGCAATTGGCTTATCCAATAAACCAATTGGACTTGATCCAATTAAGCCTAAACCAAATTTAATTAAATTATATTTAATTAAATTTAATCTCAATCCTCTAGTCTAATCAAATTAAGTCAATTAGCAATCCAATTGCCAATCAATCCTCCTACAACAGTTGCACTAGGTCAAACATCAATTGTATTGATTGTTTGATCTAAGAACGATTCTAAATCATTGATCAACCATCCGATCAGATCGAGACCCTTTATGTGTATGACCCCATAGATTCAAATTTAAGTCGATAGCATAAGAATTTTTGTACCAATCAAAATGACCATCAAGCAATGATACCTGATGATCGGATGGATCGAATGTGTAAAGCAACACTCTTAGAACCCATGTGGATATAGTTTCCACATAATTCATCCCCTTGACCTTAATGCTCATAGGATGACTCAGAATTTAACTATCAACCCAGATTAGGTCATCCATATTATATTTCAAAATACCAAATCCATCTCATGGATTATCCTAGCTAAGATTTTGCTAAATTGAAATATAGTGATACAATTTCTCCAAACCCTTGCAGTAGTCAATACCATCTTGATCACACACCGACTTTACAAGTACATGACTGTGCCCAAAAATCTTTCATCATTGAATTAAAAATTTAGATAGTTCGACACCAAAGCATAGTGAGTTGCTTGCAAGTCATCATGGTGGTCTCAAGTCTAGGGGACACTTATACCTATATTCCATCAAAGCAATTCTTGACAGTAGAATACTCTGGAGTTGATCATGTTCAGTGATGATGTACTCTTATATCTCACTTGTATGCCATACCAGTGTCTCCACACTCATTGATTAAGAGGATAGCCAACCTATATGGCATACAACAATCTATACTCCATAAACATTATCGTTTTAATTAACAACGTATCATTTGATCATGAACAGTTTAAGGACTAATTAATAAATTCTCTCTTTATCAAAACTAAATAGTCCTAAGAACTTCATCACAATATATGGAGTTCATTAGAAGATGTAGACTCTATGATAAAAAAAGCCAAAATTTTATTTTATTTATTAATAAATTATTTATAAGTATAAAATAGTACAATCATCAATAGGCCAAAAATTGGCTTGGAAACATAATTCCCAACAAGATCACCATCAAGGTAATGGTATACCCTTGAAAGGTAACAGAAGTTGTTCCTAATCTAATTTTAATTTTAGATTTTAATATCAATTCATTATGATCAGATCCGATAACTCTCCGATCTGATCAAATTTTGTAAAAAAATTTTAAAAATTTTTGCTACAGATCTGATCAAATCATATTGATCCTACGGTAGAAAACTAGATTTTACCTTCAACTAGTATCAGAGCTGCATTGGTAGTTCTTCAGATCTCTTTAGATCTAATTTTTTAATTTATTTATAATTTGATATTAATGATTTTAGATGTCACATAAGATGTGATCGGATCTAAAATCAATAGAATAAAATTTTAATTAATATATGAGATATATTTGATGCATGCCTAGACTAGGTTGATAGAATTGTTTTATGAATTATCTAGAATAGAATTTTATGTGATATGATCATTTAAAATTTTATTTTTAAGATATTATATCAGATATATCAGATCTAAAAACATGCATATGTTAGGTTTAAATTTTGATACATGAGATGTATACAAAGCATGCATAGTTAGATGTTAAATTTTATATGTGATATATTTTATAGATCTAATTATCTTATAGTGTAATTATTATTTTTGATTAAGGCATTCTCCTTGGCTGTCTGGTCATAAGAGTAAGAAGGGTTTAAAGACCCTCTCTTCCTATTTGATGGGATGCTTTTATGGCGTGTAGGGGTGCTGCATGTTTGTCCTTAATCAAAAATCAAAAATTTACTTTTCTACAAAATTATAGATCCTGAAATCCTAGAATTTTATGCATGTTTTGCTTATGAATCCTAACTTAATTAAGAATTAAGTTTATGGAATCAATTAAGTCTAAAAATTATGAATTTTTAGATTTAAGATGCCTTCATAAATTTGGGTTCAGGTGTGCGTAGCTCAATTAGATCTCACAGTTAATCAAATCGAATCAAGAGATAGGTGGGATCAAGAGTGCTTAGATTTGACCAACCCAATAGGATTAAGTCTGGGTCACGGTTGACTCACAGTCACATGTGGTCGATCAAGTTAAGACCTAAGTTAGCTCTATGATTTGAGCCTAGATTGTAGGCTAACTCAATCAATTTTGGTTCGATAATTCGGTATCTAAGGTAAGTTTGGTAGATTTGACCAATTGGTTTTTAATTGGGAGCTACTTAACCAGAATGCATTTTTATCAAGTTAATGGCATATCCCTTCCATCGGTCTCACTTATCTAATCATTTGGATCGATCCAGTTCTGATTTGAGGTGGCTAACAATTTGAGCTAACCCATGCCACTAGGTTAGTCATAATTATTATGACTAAGTCAAGTCATGTCTAAAAGATCTAAATTAGATTCTCATAAGAAAATATTAAGTCATAGGTCTTCCATCATTGTAGATGTGCAGACCTTCCTGGGGTTGATTGTTCTCAGCTAGTTATAGTGGTTCAATTACGCTAGAAAGATGCAACCATATCTATTAGGCATTGGATGCTATGGGTTGGAGGATGGGTTAGGCTCAATATTATGAATATGGTGAGGGATCCAATTAGGAATTCAATTTATGCAAATGGTGGGTCTGACTTAACTAAGAAGAGGAGCAATATTTTGAAAATGATGAGCTTCATGAATTAGAGATCAGATTTGGGTGCACCATGATTAGAGAATCATTGGACAAGAGTGATCCACTCAATATTTTGAAAATGATGAGCTTCATGAATTAGAGATCAGATTTGGGTGCACCATGATTAGAGAATCATTGGACAAGAGTGATCCACTCATCGGTAGATCCATTACTAATAACTATTAGGTGAGGTGGTGAGCCAATCGGTCGGACCGCACCACCCACTAGAAGTCTATGATCATGGAGATTTTCGCATGTCTACCAAGAGAGTGTAGGGATTCGAGAAAATAATGAAAGCCTAATTTCTTTAAAAATAAAATTTTAAATAAATTGATTAAGTCTAATTACAAAGTCTAACTAGAAACTTTGACTCTCTATTAGAAAATGTCTGCGTCAAATTGAAGGAACCAGATCTAGAGTTTCAGGACTAGATCTTGAAACATTTTCAAGATCAGGCAGCAAAAAACTAAAATAAACTAAAATTTATTCATAAAAAGTAGAGAATTCCTAAATCTAAGATCCTATTATATGATTATAGCATGAGATTAAATCAAAAATTAAAAATATAAGGAAGAAGAACATGCTGATCACATCAACATGCATCTACACTACATCTAATGCAGGTATGTAATAACAAATTAGATTTATATTATCTATGCAAGTTAGATGTTCTAACTTGCTGATTCAGGTTTGAAGATGATGCTCCAAGCCGTATACACATCCAACCTCTAAGAGATATTCACACGAGCCCACAAACCCTGATCAGAAGTCCTATGCAGGAAATCAGCACATTACGCTAGTACTATGCTGATCCTTCTTCGATAGTCAATCTGATGCTTTCTTCTTCTGGATTTGGACTCCTCCAAAGAACAAAAGGAAGAGGAGAGATTTTAGATCTGAGATACTCTCAAATAACCTCAAAAAGAGGAGGAGAAGAGAAGAACAAAACAACCCTAGATGAAGACCTATTTCTTCTTCTCTATTCTCTCACCTAGACACCTAGAATGGTGTCTATGAAAACCCCACGCCCAAGAGGTCTCTCATCTGGGTATTCACATGCCCAAAATCCCTCTCCAAGTTCTATAATATGTCCAAAAATTAGTCCAAAATTTATCCTATATAATGAGAAATAGAGGAGTCCTTGTTGGGTCAAATTCTTAGACTATGAAAGAACAAATATGGCAACTAGTTGGGGTGCCCAATACTTAGGTGCCCCCTCCTTTGTTTTAGGTGTAGACCACCTTCAACTGTCATACAAAAATCCTTCTTTTCCACTATAAAAAATAGAGGGAAAACAGGGAGAGGAGGGTGGCATGCGTGGGAGGAGTTTTAGTTTTCTAAAACTCTATTCAAAGATAATTCAAGTCAAATTCAAACTTCCTAGTTTTGATTCGGTCCACAACTAATTGCCATATAGGAGAGGGAGAGAGAGGGTGGGCATGCATGAGAAAGCTGGGAGAAGAGATTTGTCATCAAAAATAAGAGAGAAAACGGCATGGGGGCATGGGATATGGTTGGCGCAAGCAAGGTGGATCCTAGTCTTACGAGGATTCCATATTTGATTTGGTGAAATATGGTTTCTAAAACCAAATCAAACCAGAATTAATTTAACCCAATTAAATTACATCCTAAACTAATTAAGAACTTAAATAAATTAGATTAAATTAGATTTAATTTTAATTTAAGTTTCTAATTAAATTAAGAAATTGGGTTGACCCAAGTCCTAGTTGAACTAGGACTAGTTCTTTCTTGCACTTGGCTTATCCAATAAACTAATTGGACTTGATCTAATCAAGTCCAAATTAAATTTAATTAAATTATATTTAATTAGATATAATCTTAGTACTCTGGCTTATTCAAATTAAGCTAATTAGCAATCAAATTGCTAATCGATCCTCTTGCAATATTTGCACTAGGTTAAACATCAATCGTATTGATCGTTTAACCTTAGAATGATTCTCAATCATTGATCAACCATCCAATCAGATCATGAACTCTAATGTGTGTAAGCCTATAGGTCTGAACCTAAGTCAGTAGCATAGAAATAAATTTCTATACTAATCAAAGTGACCATCTAGCAATATACCCGATGGTTGGATAGGTCAAATGTGTAGAACAACATCCTTAGAACCTATGTGGATATAGTTTTCATATAATTCATCTTCTTGACCAAAATGCTCATAGAACACCTCAGAGTTCAGCTATCAACTTTGATTAGACTGTCCACATTGTATTTCAAAATATCAAATCCAACTTATGGATTATCCTGGCTAAGATTTTGCTATATAGAAATATAGTGATACATTCTTCTCCAACTCTTGGAGTGGTCAATCTATCTTGATCGCACATCGACTTTATAAGTACTTGACTATGCCCAGAAGTCTTTCATTACTAAATTAGAAATTTAGTTAGTCCAGTACCAAAGCATGATAAGTTGCTTGCAAGCTACTGAGGTGATCTCAGGTCTAAGGGATACTTATACCTTTATCCCATTAGAGACATTCTCGACAATAGAATGCTCTGAAGTTGGTCATGTTCAGTGATGATGTACCCTTATATCTCATCTTTATGCCATACCAGTATCTCCACACTCCTTAGTTAAGAGGACAACCAACTTATATGGCATACAATGATCTATGCTCGATACGTGCTGTCAACATTATTAGCAGTCTACCATTTGATCATGAATAGTTTTAAGGACTAATTGATAAATTCTCTCTTTATCAATCCTAAATAATCCTAAAGACTTCATCACAATAATGAAGTTTGTTAGAAGATGAAAATTTATGATAAAAAATGATAAAAATATATTTTATCAACTAATAAATTAATTATAATTATAATATAGGTCAACCATCAACAGACTAAAGATTGACTTTGGAATACATTTTTCAATAACTTTTACTTGTCCTAAAGCCACTTGGCATATTATCTAATACCCATCTTCGACTTGTGGTTGTCGAACTCCTTTATCGCCAAGGCTTTAGTGAAAAGGTCGGCCAAATTCTTCTTTCCGTTGATCTTTTGAAGGTTGATGTCACCTCGATCCACGATATTCTGGATGAGGTGGAAGCAGTGTAGAATATGCTTCATCAACTTGTGTGCCTTTGGTTCCTTCACCTAAGCTATGGCACCGGTGTTATAATAAATAGTAGAGCAGGACCGGACCATCTAGGTGTTAGATGTGCACCCTAGAAGCCAAATTGGCTAAACACTTGTAATACACTTCTAAGGCCAATTTTATAATTTTGACTATAAATTAATTAAAAGATTAGATTAATTACCTAGCTACTTGATCTGAATGCGTTCTTATCGAGTTAATGGCATATCCCTTCCACCGATCTTACTTACCTAGCTATTTGTGTTGACCTAGTTTTGATTTGAGGTGGCTAATAAATCGAGCCAACCCATGCCACTAGGTTACATATAATTATTATGACTGGGTTAAGTCAAGTTTAAAGAGACCTAAATTAAATCTTTCTAAGAAAATATTAAGTCTAAGATCTTCTACCATTATAAATGTGCGGGCTCTTCCTGGGGTTGATTGTTCTCAGCTGGATACAATGGTTCAGTTGCATCAGAAAGAAGCAACCATATCTATTAGGCATTGGATGCTATGGGTTGGTGGATGGGTTGGGCTCAATATTTTGGATACGGTGAGAGATCCAATCAGAAATCCAATTCATGCAAATGATGGGTCTGACTTAACTAAGAAGTGGAGCAATATTTCGAGCATGGTGAGCTTCACAAATTAGAGATCAGGTTTGTGTGCACCATGATTAGAGAATCATTGGATAAGAGTTGTCCACTCATTGATTGATCCATCATCAATAACTATTAGGTGAGGTGGTGAGCCAGTTGGTGGGACCGCACCACCCACTAGAAATCAATAATCATGGAGATTTTTGCATCTTTGCCAAGAAAGTGTAGGGATTCGAGTAAATAGTGGAAGCCTAATTTATTTAAAAATGAAACTCCTAAATAAATTGGTTAAGTCTAATTATAAAATCTAACTGAAAATATTGACTCTCTACAGAAAAATGTATGCATTCAACCCACTAGCCCATATCCTAGACACCCTAGACTGACTAGACCCAACTACAAGGATTGGCTCCAGAACTTCAAAATAGTTTTGGATTTTGAGAAGTTGACTCATGTGTTGGAACAGGATCCTCCCACTTTACCAGCACATCTGTCCGCTGATCAAAGAGCATCTTTGGAAAAATAGATGGATGAAAATAACAAAGTCAGGTATTACATATTAGGCTAGATGTTTGATGAGCTTTAGTGCCAACATAAAGACATTAAGACTAACCGTCAAATGTTGGCTCACCTGCAAGAGTTATTTGGTGAACAGAGTTGCACAGCCAAATATTAAGTCACTAAGAGACTTTTTAAGGCTTAGATGCATGATGGACAGTCGGTACAAGATCATTTTTTGATGATGATCAAGGACTTAGAAGAGCTTGAGAAGCTTGGTGTCAAGTTAGATCAGGATCTATAGATTGATATAATTTTGCAATCATTGACTGATAAGTATAGGTAGTTGATCATGAACTACCATATGCATAAACTTTAAAATACCTTGGCTGAACTTATGAATATGCTGGTAACTACTAAGCTCTCTATGTAAGGTCCAAAGGGCTCAATGCTTGCTGTGGAGTGGATTTCTTCCAAGAGAGAGTCTTTTGGAAAGAAGAAGAAGTCCGTGAATAAGCAGAAGTGGATGGTGGGAAGAAGAAGGCAAAGTCGAAGAAGAAGATTGCTGACAAGAAAAAATATTTCCATTGCAACATAGATGGCCATTGAAAGCAGAACTGCCCTCTTTATATGGCCAGCCTAAAGAACAAGAAGGAGGCAGGTCCTTTTGGAGGTATGCTCATTATAGAATCTAACCTTATGATTTCTTCTATATCTAGTTGGGTGCTTGACTCTGGTTCTAGTGCTCACTTGTGCTCTTCTATGTAGAGTCTTGAGGATAGCAGGAGGCTGAAGGATGGTGAGATGATTCTACACATCGAAAATGGAGCATGAATTACTGCTATAGCCGTGGAAGCCTATCCTCTTCGATTATCATTAGGATTAGATCCAGTTCTTAGATATTGTTTTTATGTGCCTGTAGCAAGCAAAAATTTGATTTCTATTTCATATTTAGCATAAGAAGGCTATGTAATTAATTTTCTTAAGGACCATTGTAATATTCTTTATGAAAGAAATAAAATTATAAGTGATTTTCTTATAAATGATCTTTATCAATTATATATTGATGTTTTTATTTTTAATATCGAGCAAAACGTGAATGCGATAGGATCAAAGCGACCTAGGGATAGTCTAAACAATAGGTATCTTTAGCATCTTAGGCTAGGTCATATAGTTGAAGACAGGGTTAACAAATTAGAGAAATCTGGGCTTTGAGCCCATTGACTTTCAAGTCATATCCGATTTGTGAATCATGCCTTCAAGGAGAATGATCAAGCTCTCTTTTATAGGACATGAGGAAAGGGTCATAGACCTACTTGCCCTGGTACACATAGATGTGTGTGGTCCATTTGATGTACCGATCATGGGGAATTATGTGTACTTCATCATGTTTATCAATGATTTATCTCAGTATGGGTATGTATATTTAATGTGACATAAGTCTGAAGCTTTTGAAATGTTTAAGAAATTCAGACTCGAAGTAGAAAAATAAATAAGAAAATCCATTAAGATTCTTTGATCAGATCGAGGAGGCAAATATCTTAGTCGAAAATTTCAAGACTATCTTAAGAACAATGGCATAGTCTCTCAATGGACTCCACCTGGAATGCCTCAACTAAATAGGATTTCAGAATGAAGAAACTAGATCCTATTAGATATGGTCCAATCCATGATGAGTTTCACAGACCTCCTTGAGTTTCTTTGGGGACATAGTCTGATGAACGCTATATATTTACTAAATAGGATTTTCTCTAAAACCGTTCCTACCACACCGTATGAGATATGGCATGGTTAGAAATCAAGTCTGAGTCATCTTAGAATTTGAGATTGTTCGGCTCATGTCAAGAAACAACAAGTAGACAAATTAGAGTCTAGGTCATTTAGAGCTTGGTTTATTGGATATCTTAAAGAATCATTAGGATATTATTTCTATCTTTCAGAAGATCATAATGCGATTGTGAGTCGACATACCATCTTTCTTGAAAAATAATTTATTCAAGATGGTGGCATCGAAAGATAGACTAGACTTGAGGAGAAAGTCTTCGATGAAAAATGAGCTAAGAAACTTATTGAATCCAATCAGATTGAGCCAACCCAGATACTACCTCCACCACCTCCTAGATCAAGTATAATTTTCAGTCCTCCTAAAAGGTACTTAGGTACTATCTCAGAGAATGTAGAGAAAATATTCCTCACAAAAAATGGAATTCATGGTGATGATCCCAAAACCTATGATGAGGCAATATTAGATATCGACTCCAAAAAATGGTTAGAGGCAATGATGTCAAAAATTGACTCAATGCATTCAAACTATGTCTGGACCTTGGTAGATCCACCTGAAGGTATAGTATCTATTGAATGTAAATAGATCTTCAAGAGAAAGATAGGTACCGATGGAAATATAGAGACATTCAAAGCAAGGCTCGTAGTGAAAGGGTATAGTCAACACGAAGGCATTGACTATCGGGATACCATTTCATCAGTAGCCATGCTCAAATCCATCCGCATATTGCTTGCTATTGCAGTCTATTTCGATTATGAAATATGACAGATGGATGTGAAAATGATATTCATAAATGAATATCTTGAGGAAGATATCTATATGGAACAGTCACTAGATTTCACATCCAGTGATAATGATCATAAGGTATGTAAGCTGCAAAGGTCCATATATGGACTTAAGCAAGCATCTCGAAGTTGGAATGCTCATTTCAATGATGTAATTAAATTATTTGGATTCACCAAGAATGAGAAGGAGATTTGTGTTTTCAAAAATGTCAGTAGGAGCGTTATCATCTTCCTCGTATTGTATGTAGATGACATCCTCCTAATTAAGAATGATATTCCCATGTTGATAATAGTCAAAATATGGTTCTCTAAGGAGTTCTCCATGAAAGATCTAAGAGAGGCATCTTTTATTCTGAAAATTAAGATCTATAGGGATAGACCAATTAGGATGCTGGGTCTCTCACAAAAAATGTACATAAAGGAGATGCTGAAGAGGTTCACTAAGAAAAAGTCCAAGAGGGATTTAGTACCCTTTAGACATGGCATTCATCTCTCCAAGAAGATGTGTCTTAGTATACCTAAGGAGATTTAACGCATGAGCAAGATCCTTTATACTTCGGCAATAGGGAGCCTCATGTATGCCATGCTATGTACACAACCTAATATTGCCCATGCTTTGAGTGTCATGAGCAGGTATCAGTCGAATCCAGATAAAGAGCACTCAACTTTTGTGAAACATATTCTTAAGTACTTGAGAAGGACTATGGATATGTTTCTAGTTTTTGGTAATGAAGAACTCTAGGTCCAAAGGTATACAGACTTGGATTTTATGTCCGATATAGATGATCAAAAGTCGACATCTAAAAGTCTGTTTATTTGTAATGGTGGAGCTGTCAATTGGAAGAGTTCCAAGAAGATGATGATTGCAGACTCCACCATGAAAGTAGAGTATATCGCTATGTCAGAGGTTACAAAGGAGGCATTCTGGTATAAAATGTTTGCCGTAGAGCTCGGAGTAATTATTGAGAATATGTCCCAAAGTCAATCATCAGTCTGTTGATGGTTGTACTACTTATTATACTTATATATGAATTAATAATTAATAAAAGTTATTTTGGCATTTTTCATCATAAATTTTATTGTCTTCTAATGAACTTTTGTGTTGTGAAGAAGTCCTTAGGACTGTGTAGATTCGACAAAGGAGGATTTATCATTTAGTCCTTAAATTATTCACGACCAAAAGATATGTTGTTACTTAGGATAACAACGTTTATCAAGTATAGGTCATTGTATGCCTTATAGGTTGGTTGTCCTTGTAACCAAGGAGTGTTGAGACACTACTATAGCATGCAAGTGAGATGTATGGGTACATCTGCACTGAACGTGACCAACTTCAAAGCCTTTCTGCTATCAAGATTTGCTCTGATGGAATGTGGGTATAACTATCCCTCCGACCTGAGATCACCATAGTGACTTCCAAGCAATTCACCGTGCTTTGGTGCCAGACTACCTGAATTTTTAATTTAGTACCGAAAGAGTTCTGGGCACAGTCAAGTACATAAGGAGTCAGTGCATGTATCAAGATGGGATTGACCACTCTTCATTTCAGGAGCTGTGTTCAATTATGTTTCGATCAAGCAAAGCCTTGATCAGGATAGTCTTAGCGAGGAGTCATAGGACAATTGCTTTGAGACATGACATAGATGTATTTTCTAGGGTTGATAGTCAAACCCTAAATCTTTATTACATAGAGGTCATAGGGATGAATTAAATGGTAACCATATTTACGTAGGTTCTGAATATTATGATTGTGACTATTTGACCTATCTGAACATCGGGTACCATTGCTAGATGGTCACTTTGATTAGTATAGAAATTGGTTTCTATGCTATCGGCTTAGGTTCAGACCAATGGAGTCACACATACTAGAGGTACCTATCTGATCTGATGGTAGGTGAAGAGTTCCACTCGATTGGGACTCTATGGTCAAGAGTCCTACTGGACTGGGATTCTTCGACCGAGAGTTCTACTAGGTTGGGACACTGAGTCTCAATGTCTGAGAGTCTGTGGTTAAGAGTCCCATTGGACTGAAACTCTTCGATCAAGAGTCCTACTATTCTAGAACTCTGAGTTCTATATATCTGGGACTCTATGATTGAGAGTTGGGACTCTACAATCATGAGTTCCATTTGTTTCGGACATCGGGATCAAGAGTCCCACTAATTTGGGACTCTACGATCAAGAGTTTCATTTTGATGGAACTCTGTTGTTTGAACACCAACCAAATTTGGACTCTAGATTGATGAGAGGTTTTATTAGTGAATTTGATCACTAATTAACTCAATTTGATTGAGTAATTATTTTTGGTTTAAGTCAAATTGGATTGGGTTTAGTTGGGTTTGACCTGATTAGGTCACAAGTTGACCAAATCATCGAGGAGGTTCGAATCTTGATTTGATCAGAGATTGAGCTTGATCAATTTCTAATTTTATTAAGATTTAATTAAGCCTAATTAAGCTAATTACGTTGAGTTTAATTTGATCTAATTGGATCTAACCAATTTTAATTGGGTTGCTTCAATTGGTTGAAGTTTAAATTCAAAGACTAGTTTGACTAGTCTTCTCTTCCCACGTGCCACATATGCCCCACGCCTCATTTAAAATTCATGAGAAAAGTTCTCATAAGTTTTCTACACATACAAAGGATTTTACACCCACCTTCTCTATGCCCATTGTGGATAAGTTTTGGTTGTTATTGATTTTAGTTTGAATGAGATTCAAACTTAGATAAGAAACAACCTTTATCATATCCATGCGCCACCTCATTTTGTGCACCCATATTTCTTCACAAGAAATGGTTCTCATGCTTCATTCTCCATGCACAAGATAATCCATGCCTTCCCTTCTTACACCATTTTTTGTTTGAATCAAATTGGTTGGCATTTGAATTCAAAACAAGTTTGAATTCAAATTGACAACCAACCCGTTCTAATCCTCTCACGCGTGCTCTCACTATTTTGGAAAAAAATAAAAGGAAGATAATTTTGGACATGTGACAATTGATCTAAAAAAAGGGGAGGACTTCCATGAGCCTCTGGGTGCATGAGAAAATATTTAAAAAAATTGAGAGAAAGAAAAACAACGAGAGTTGGGCGCAGGGTTTTCAAGGTGCATATGACCTAGCGTTTTGGAACCTGGGATTTGGGAAGCAATTACGTAAACTATGAGAGTTGTAAGTGCACAAAACTTTAGAGAAAACCTCCTCTGCCTCTCTACTATGTCTACCAATAATCTAGAGCATCCATGAAGCCCATAGATGAAGATCAAAGTCGTTCGATCAAAACAACTCATGAAAGACTCCGGTGTCGAGCTAGCACTCGCAGGGAGCCGATCAGGATCAGGAGCCTCATGTGGATGATTCATGGAGGTCAGACATCTGTGTGGCTGCATCATGACCAGCTGACCTCCTTGATGATGATCAGATCAAGGCGATCGACTACCCGCATGAGGTATAGTGCTTAGAACACTTTGATCTAGTAAATAATTTACTGCACTATTTTAATTTTTCAGATCTGATATGTATGCATTTATATGATGTTTAGATCCTTAGTGTAGGGTTTATTTTCTAATATGATCAATAATTAATTTTAAAAAAATTAATTAATTTTTTACTATACTTTAGCTATTTTCAAAAATATTTTCGAAAGTAGCACTGCAAATCCTGCACTGATTCCTTCAGTGTTGCCATCAGATGCCGTCCCTCTGTACTACGATAACAATGGTGCCATAGCCCTTGCTAAGGAATCGAGGTCTCATAAAAAATTCAAGCACATCGAATGATAATACCACCTCATCCGTGATTATCTTGAGAAGGGATACGTCGAGGTTAAGAGAGTCGACACAACAGATAATGTGGCTGACCTGCTGATAAAGCCATTAAGCCAGCAGAAGATCAAAGCCCACCTTGAAAAGATGGAACTTAGATTTATAGTCAATTGGCTTTAGGTCAAGTCAGAATTTGTTAGATGTGTGCCCTAGAAGCTTGATCGGCTAAGCACTTGTAATACATTTCTAAGGACAATTTTATAATTTTAACTATAAATTAATTAATAGATTACTTTTTATCATAGTGTATATTTAAAGTATCTGTGATACATCCTTTGAGTTAATGGTAATGATAATTCATATTTTTAAGAGTTGAAAATTTTTGACATGAATTTTCATAATTAACTCAAAAACTGCTCCTGATCGTAGGATCATCATGAGGATGATGATCGATCCAGAAGGTTGGCATATGATCGCTTTCTTAGGATAAATGTATCTTGAGTCTATAGTGTGAAGATATTAGAGCAAGAGTATAGATATTCGTTAGACAATGAGGGCGCTGAGTATGACAACCTCGAGCAGTCATAAGAAAGTCTACCTTCTCATCGATGACTGGCTCGATGCTATAGTGGTGTGTCTAGTTCTTTGATCTAAGGTGCATCAATAGTTCATCTTGAGAGTGTTATAATTTGACTACAGCATAACTCGGTCTCCTAGTTATTTAGAATCCTAAGGTTTATGTTGGCTATAACATGTTCATTATAGGAATTGGATTGTACCAATAGGAGATCTATCTACCTTGGTAGATGAGGAGTAGCCCTATGATAATCATGAGGTTGAGTCCTTAATCCCATGGCCATGGTAGAGTGAAGATGATAGAAATAGTTTCTATTAGGATTTCACATTAGACTCGAATCGAATGATTAATTCATATGACGGATGTTGGGTTTGATGAGTTCACCTTAACCCTAATCCTATCGGGGCTCAAGATAGAAGAATCCAATCATAAAGGTAGCTGCACTAAGAGGTTCACTTGTAGTTCTAATAGGTTGCCACCATATACTACTAGGTATCACCGGTAGATTTTGAGAGCAATTAGAATAATTTTGATGATGGATCATTCTAATTGTATGAATCAAAAGAGTTTTGATCCATCCAAAGATTTTTCGATGATGTCGATGATAGAAATCATGACATGTCTTATTACCATACAGAACTGAACCTAACTAGATCACACAAATAAGAATTTGGATTTGGATGTCATTAATTGAGCCAACCCAGTTTGATTGATTTGGATTAGATCCAATTAGGTTCAAGGTAATCGTGCTAGCACACGATTGAGCCTAGAGTTCTCCTTCTATAATTTTTCTAAATCATCTCAACCAAGTCAAATTTGATTTGACTCATTCCTATATCTTGAATGGGTTTATTTTCATCTAATTAGAATAAGTCTAGATCAGATTAATTATAGAAATTAAATCCATTCCTAGTGTAATTGGACTAGGGTCAAAAGTTGACCTATTTGAGAGAATTGAAAGTCACCTGATCAGATGCTTTTAGAAAAATTTTTAGAAATCATTTTGATTTTGTTTTTGGATATGTGATAGGGCTCACATCATGCTATAGGTGTGCCAAATTTTGTGATTTATGGTAGTTGTTTGACTAAGTTTTGGTAGAGTTTGATTTGGTTCAAACTCTTAAGGGAAGAGTCCTAGGCGCAATGGACTCTTCCTTATCTACTCATGTTGCCCACTTTTTGAATCATTTTTGGTGACAAAACAAGATGAAATCTGATGGTTTCATATGGAGAATAAGTCTTAGATCCCAATGATAAAATAAATTGATTATTTGGTCAAAGAGGGACTCTATGTGGTGTTGGAATTAAAAACCTTTCTCACGCCAAGGAGCATTCATCGCACAAAATAATTTCCAAGCCCAAGTGCTTGAGCCCATACCATATCCCATGCCCCTTCTATCCTTTCTCTCCCTCTCTTCTACATGCCTAAAAGGTTTGGCATAAATCTGAGCAAAAGGTCCAAGGTTGCTGGCACAAGATTCAGGATCTATGCAACGATGTTTATGAGACGGACAGGCTGCCTTAAGAAATTGTTTTGATGGATCTATAGATCAGATTCAGATATGATCTTTGGAGAAGAGATTTGTGAGGAGAAGATGTTTAGATCTTGCTTGAGTGGATACCAGTAGAGGTCAGGCACATGCGTGGCTCCTTCCAAAACCTCAGGAATGATCAGGATCATCATAGGATAATTAGATTACCTAAATCAGGTACTTGAAATTAAATCTAATTTAATTTTATTTTAATTTTTAATATTAAATCATCATGATCAAATATGAGAACTCTTAGATTTGATCAAACCATAAAATTTTTTATAAAAAATTTTGCATCAAATCTGATCAAATCTAGATGATCCTACGGCAGAAAATTAGATTTTCCTTCACTAGGGAGGGTGCTACTCCGAGCTCGGTGACAAACTTCCTTAACCACATAGCTTTCTTTACAGCATCTGATACTACGATGTACTATGCTTTGCAAGCAATCTGCCATAGCATACTGTTTGGATCTTTTCCAGTAGATAGCTCCACCATTTAAAGCAAAGATATATTCCGACATGCTTCTACTGTCATCATGGTCAGATTGAAAGCTAGAGTCTGTAAACCCCATAAGTTTCAAATCTGACTTGCCATAAACCAACCAGTGGTCCTTAGTATTTCTCAAATACTTAATGATGGCTTTAACCACTATCTAGTAGTTTTTTTGTAGGTTAGACTGGTATCTACTCACTACTCCTCATGAGTATGCCATGTCTGGTCTCATATATGTCATGGCATACATGATCGATCCCATTGCCGAAGCATACGAGATTCTACTCATATGCTCTCTCTCTTCAGGAGTTGTCGAACCAATCTTTTGAGAGAAAAAAATTTTAAGACCTATCGAAAGATAGCCCTTTTTGGAATTCTCCATGCCGAACCTCTTCAGCATAATATCTATGTACGTGGACTGGGATAACCCAAGCATCCTCTTAGATCTATCCCTATAGATCTTCATCCCCAGGATGTAGGATGCTTCACCCAAGTCCTTCATGAAGAACTATGATGACAATCAGACTTTTTTTCTGTAGTGCAGGGATGTCATTCTTGATTAAGAGAATGTCATCTATGTACAAGACAAGAAATACCACTACTGGACCATTTGTCCGTTTGTAAATGCAGAGCTCTTCTTCATTCTTAATGAAGCCATACGTTTCGATCATCCTATTAGAATGCATGTTCCAACTCCGAGATGCCTGCTTCAATCCATAAATGGATCTTTGAAGCTTGCACACATTGGACTCATCTATAGATGTAAATCCCTCAGGTTGTATCATATACATCTCTTCCATCAGCTCTCCATTTAGAAATGCTATCTTCACATCTATCTGTCAGATCTCATAGTTCAGATGGACAGCTATCGCAAGCATTATCCAAATGGATTTGAGCATTACCATAGGGGAGAACATCTCATCATAGTCAATACCATAACGTTGATGATACCCCTTAGCAACCAAATGGGCATTATAGATCTCCACCTTTTCATTTGCACCCCTTTTTCTTTTGAAGACCCACTTACACTCAATGGATTTAACCCCTTTGGGTGAGTCAATCAATGTCCACACATCATTGATCTTTATAGACTTTATTTCAGATTTCATGCCCTCAAGCCATTTCTTGAAATCAGATCTCTGTATAGCATCCATATACGTGATCGGATCCTCATCATTCTCATTGAGTTTGATGGGATCACCATCCCAGACTAGAAAATCATAGTATTTGCCTGGGTGATGTGGTACTCTACCAGATCGCTTGAATGATGCAGGTACACTAGGCTCCAAATTTGATCTAATTAAATCCGACTCAGGTTCAGCAATGGTGTCGATTTTTCTACCTATTGAACTTCATCAAGTTCAACCTTAGAGGTAATAGTTTTTTCACCAAGGAATTTCTTTTCCAAAAAGATTTTTTTAAGATTGATAAATACTTTTTATTCATCAGCATGGTAGAAATAGTATCCTTTGATCTCTTTTGGGTACCCTATGAATGTACACTTGTCCGACCTAGGTTCAAGTTTATCTATAACTAATCGTTTGACATAAGCTAGGCACCCCCAAATCCTAAGGTGTGAAAGTTCTGGCTTATGCCCTATCCAAATCTCATATGGAGTCTTAACTATAAACTTACCTGGAACCCAATTTAACTGATAGCAAGCTGATTCAAGTGCATATCCCTAGTAGGATATCGACAAGCAGGTAAAATCCATCATGGATCGAACCATGTCTAATAGAGTCTGATTTTTCCTTTCAGACACACCATTATGCTGTGGTATTCCTAAAGGAGTCCATTGGAAGAGAATCCCATTCTCTCCTAGATATGTGAGAAACTCACCGAAAAGGTACTCCGCTCCTTGATCAGACTGAAGAATTTTAACACTCTTTTCAATTTATTTTTCTCCTTTACTTCAAAATTATTTGAACATTTCAAATGAATCTGATTTATGTTTCATCAGATAGATATATCCATATCTAGATAGATCATCTATAAAAATGATGAAGTAGAAATATCCATCTCTTGCAGTTATGCTCATTGGTCCACATACATCAGTATGTACTAGACCTAAGAGCTCAGCAGCTCTCTCATCTTTTTAAGTAAAAGATGACTTGGTCATTTTACCAAGAAGACGAGACTTACAGGTTGGAAGTAATTCATAATCACTGACTTTGAGGATTTTCTCTTGAGTCAACCTGTTTATCTTGTTCTTGTTTATATGACCTAGCCTACAGTGTCATAAGTAGATATCTGACACACTATCTAATCTAGGATGCTTTTCAGTTGAATAGGCTATATTAATAGGTTGTGATAGCATATACACACCATTATTCAAATGTCCATAAAAAATAGTAACACCATTCATAATGATATTACAAACTTATTTTTTTATTGAAATTTCATAATCATTTTTGACCAAAAGGCCTATAGAAATAACATTTAAAAAGAAATTGGGATAGAAATGACAATCATTAAGACTAATAGTATGGAACTCAAATACAAGTTTTAGAATTCCTAAAGCTAAAACTGGAACTGGTCTTCCATCTTCAATGTTCAAGAATCTTTCACCTTGCTCGAATCTCCTACTGACCTGCAATCCCTGCAATAAATTATAAATAGAGTAAGGGCTATCGTATCCAATACCTAGTGAATAATATCATAAATAGAGAAATTGCAAGGAGTTATCATAAAAATACCTTGTCTGACAACTATTTGCTTCTTTTTCTTCCTATTCCGATCTAGGGAGGTACTGTACTGAGGATAGTTCCTCTTTCAGTGCCCCAGCTTCTTGCAAAAGAAGCATTTAGCTTGACTCTTATTAGGCTTGATCTTCCTGATCTGGCCCTGCATAGATATCCCAGCCTGAACCTGCACCTTCATTGCTTTCATCTTCTTATTCTTCTTTCCTTTTCTAAAGGGTCAAGAACCAAAAGACAAACCTCCCACTAAGTTCACCTACTCCTTATGGAGTTGGTGATCCTTCTTAATGTTTTGAAGCAATCCTAGTAACCCATGGTAGCAACTTCAGGCTTGGTCATTCTATAATAAGTGAGGAATGGAAGATAGAACTTGGGCAGCGAGTTCAGTATTGCATCTTTCCCAAGCTACTTTTGCAAGAGAAAGTCGAGCTTGCTCAATCGCTCTATCAGCTCGATCATGTACAGTATATGATCAGTGACAGAGGCTCCATCCTGCATCCTAGCATTGAAGATAGCATAACTAGTCTTATGCCTTTCAATATCATCGGGTGTACCAAAAGTATCCTCTAACACTTGAAGCATATCCTTTGGCTGAGCTATCTCGAATCTACGACTGAACTCATTGCTCATAGCAGCCAGCATAATGTAGTGCACCATGGCTCTATCATTGAGCCACTTCTGATAAGTATCTCTGACTGTTCCACGTGCATTGGCAGTTGACTCCTCAGGTGCAGGATCCATCAAAACATATAGGATCTAATCATACTCCAGGACTATCTTCAAATTTTGGTACCAGCTATCAAATTTGGGTCCCGCCAACTTATCATTATCCAATAATGATCGAAGCGATAGGAAAGTAGCCATATTTGCATAAAAAAAAATCATAACCTAATTAGTAATTGATTTATTAAATTTAAAGATTTAGACTTTAACCAAAAGATTCTTAGTGGGTACTAGAATCCACATAGACTATACACGAGCCCAATTTTGGTTCGCCAACCCATGTATATCTAAGGATAGATTCATAATCAATTATTTTTCTAAATAATTTCTAATAATTTGCCTCAATCCCTAATCAATAGGCTTTGGTCCTCACTGAAAAGATCTGGTTAGGTTCAACCATTAACATGACCATACTTGGTCCATCAAACCAATGAATGATTAGGCCTAATTTTGGTCGGCTAACCTAACCATCATTTAGAAAGATGCAGCCAAGAAATCATATAATGAATGATAATTTTATTAACCGATAAGCACCAGCTCTTTGGGCCTCCAATGATTATCCAACTAATAGACTCATTATCACCCACTTAATGGGAGGCTATGATCTAGTTATCATAATAACTATTTCATTTTAGAAATCTAATAATTTTAGAGAATTTAATTTTAAAAGAAGAAGAAAGGTCAGATGAATCAGCTTGTCATGATTCTCCCACTGGCTTCACCAAGTTAGCTTAAGGGAGACCATTAATAGGCTGGTATTGGAGCACCTAAATTAGTCACATTGATTTACCTAACTGACATGGGTCAGTTCGAATATTTAAGTGATTTGATCAAAATATAATTTCACTAAGAGATCGATAAGTTTGATCAGTGGGAGGGTCTATCAAAGCTTGCCTTAAACACCATCAAAAATGGCCAAGTAAGTAGATTGCCAATTAAAGACCACCGATCTGATTTACCTCAGACTCCAACTAATTTAATTAGTCTTGATTAGATCAACCTAACAGTTCATGCTAAATCGCATAGCCAAGAATCAAGTCCATCTTGGGTCTCGTTAAAGACATGGACTTGACCAACTACAACTATTATAATTGATCTAGAGAATTCTTGACCTAATCTAAGACAACAATTGATTAGATTTAGTAAATTCTCTAATTAAGTCCAATCTTTAATCTAATCCTTGGTCTAATCCAATTAATGGACCTAATCCCTACTAACCCATTTAATCCAATGTGTTATGATTTATGTCTTAGGATCTTTAATTCACAATCCTAGATCCCAATCAAACAACTTCTTAATTCATAATTAAGTTTTGGGCTTCAGGTTGGGGTTTGATTTTTCAAAAATGATTTTCATATTTATAAAATATTTTTACAATATGGTTCAACCAATCAAGTTGCACATTTGATTCATAATTAATATCCAAGTAAGATAAGCATGAAACTACTTTAGATCTAATCTAAATAGGTTCATGTAATTAAGACAGTTTCAATTCCAATCAATCATAAATTACCTTAGATAAAATCTAACATATTTATGATGGTTAAATTAGATTAAAATATTTTTAATCAAATTATAAAATCTCATAGATCTAATCTAAAATTTTATTATCAATGTTTTAGGTCAGCACGTACTAGGACAATCTCTCTACTATAAGGGATAAACCTTATAGCAGGACAACCTTATAATCAGTTCGTGCAATCTAAAATTTTTATTTTTAGATCTAAAATTTTTTTAAATCTAATAAATTTCAAATAAGATCAGATCATATCTAATAAATTTATGATAAGAAATAGATCTACATAAACTAGGACAACCTCTCCACTATAAGGGGTAAACCTTATAGCATGACAATCTTATAATCAGTTCGTGTAATCATGATTTTTAATTTTAGATTTAATAATCAGATTATAAATTAGATATAATCTAATAAATAATCTAAATATGCATATATAATTATGTAATAATCAACCTAGGCTCGGATACCAATTGAAGAAATCAGATTTAGGGTTTCAGGGCTAGATATTGAAACTTTTTCAAGATCAGATAGCGAAAGACTAAAATAAATTAAAATTTATTTATAAAAAATAAAAAGTTTTTAGATATAATATCTAATTATATAATTATAGTATTTGATTAAATTGAAAATTAAAATATAAGAAAGAAGAACATGTTGATCATATCAACATGCATCTACACTACATCTAATCTAGGTATGTAATAACAGATTAGATCTATATTGCTTGTGCAAGTTAGATATTCTAACTTGTTGATTCAGGCTTGATGATAATACTCTGAGGTGCACACATGTCTGGCCTCTAAGAGATGTCCACACGAGCCCATGAATCTCAATCAAAAGTCTTATGCAGAAAATCAGCACAGTATGCTAGTACTGTGCTGATCCTTTTTCGATAATCGATCTGACACTTTCTTCTTCTAGATTTAGACTCTTCCAAAGCACAAATGAAGTGGAGAGATTTTAAATCTGAGACACTCTCAAATAATCTCAAAACGAGAAGGAAAAGAGAAGAACAAAACAACACTAAAAGAAGACCCTCTTCTTTTTCTCTATTCTCTCACCTGGACACCTAGATTGGTGTCCATGAAAACCCCTCACCCAAGAGGTCTCTCACCGTGGTATTCACACACCTAAAAGCCCTCTCCAAGTTCTAGAATATATCCAAAAATCAAGATAAAATTCATCCTATATAATGAGATATAGAGGAGTTCTTGTTGGGTCAAATTCTTAGACTAGGAAAGAACAAATATGGCAACTAGTTGGGGCACCCAACACTTAGCCGCCCCCTCCTTTGTTTTAGGCATTGACCACATTCAATTGTCACATAAAAACCATTCTTTTCCATCAAATAAAATAGAGAGAAAATAGGAAGAGGAGGGTGGCATGCATGGGAGGAGTTTTAGTTTCTTAAAACTCTATTCAAAAGTAATTCAAATCAAATTCAAATTTCTTGCTTTTGACCCGGTCCACAACTAATTATCATAAAGGAGAGGGAGAGAGAGGGTGGGCATGCATTTGAAATCTGGGAGAGAAGATTTGTCAGAAAAAACAAGAGAGAAAAGGGCATGGAGGGCATGGGATATAGGTGGCGCAAGCAAGGTGGATCCTAGTCTTACTTGGATTCCATATTTGACTTGGTCAAATATAGTTTCTCAAACCAAATCAAACCAGAAGTAACTCAACCTAATTAAATTAGATCCTAATATAATTAAAAACTTAATTAAATTAGATTAAATTAGATTTAATTTTAATTTAATTTTTTAATTAATTTAGAAAATTGGATTGATCCAAGTCCTATTTGAGCTAGGACTAGTTCTTCCTTGCATTTGGCTTATTCAATAAACCAATTGAACTTGATCCAATCAAGTCCAAACCAAATCTAATTAAATTATATTCAATTATATTAATCTCAATCCTCTAGCTTAATTAAATTAAGTTAATTAACAATTGAATTGCTAATCGATCCGTCTGCAATATTTGCACTAGGTTAAACATCAGTCATGTTGATTGTTTAACCTTAGAATGATTCTCAATCATTGATCAACCATCCAATCAAATCATGAACTCTAATGTATGTGACCCAATAGGTTCGAACTTAAGCCAGTAGCATAAAAATAAATTTTTATGCTAGTCGAATTGACCATTTAGCAATGGTACCCAATGGTCGGATAGGTCAAATTTGTTGAACAACATCCTTAGAATTCATGTGGATATAGTTTTCATATAATTCATCCCCTTGACCAAAATGCTCATAGGACACCTCAAAATTCAACTGTCAACTCTGATCAGACTATCCATATTTTATTTCAAAATACCAAATCCATCTCATGGATTATCCTGGCCAAGATTTTGCTATATTAAAATACAGTGATACATTCTACTCCAACTCTTGGAGTGGTCAATTCCATCTTGATCACATACCGACTTCACAAGTACTTGACTTTGCTCAAAAGCCTTTCATTACTAAATTAGAAATTTAGTTAGTCCGGTACCAAAGCATAGTGAGTTGCTTGCAAGCCACTGAGGTGATCTTAGGTCTAATGGATACTTATACCTATATCCCATCAAAGACATCCTCGATAGTAGAATGCTCTAGAGTTGCTCATGTTCAGTGATGATGTACCTCTACATCTCATCTGTATTTCATACTAGTGTCTCCACACTCCATGATTAAGAACATAACCAACTCATATGGCATACAGTGATCTATGCTCGATAGATGTTGTCGTCCTTATTAATAGCCTATCATTTGGTCTTGAACAATTCTAAGGACTAATCGATAAATCCTCTCTTTATTGAACCTAAATAGTCCTAAGGACTTCATCATAACAACGAGTTTGTTAGAAGATAAAAGCTTATGATGAAAAATAGCAAAAATATATTTTATTAATTAATAAATTAATTATAATTATAATATAGTCCAACCGTCAACAGGCTGACAATTGGCTTTGAGACATATTTTCCAACACAAGCCCACTAGCCCGAATTCTCAACTCCCATAACTGACCGAACCTAGTTATAAAGATTGGCTGAGAAACTTCAAAATTATTTTGGGTTTTGAGAAGATGACCTATGTATTGGACCAGGACCCTCCCACCATACCAACACGTCTGACTGCTGAACAGAGAGCATCTCTGGAGAAGTGGACGGACGATGATAACAAAGCACAGACTGATCGAACCCAGTTATAAAGATTGGCTGAGAAACTTCAAAATTATTTTGGGTTTTAAGAAGATGAACTATGTATTGGATCAAGACCCTCCCACCATACCAACATGTCGACCACTAAATAGAGAGCATCTCTGGAGAAGTGGACGAACGATGATAACAAAGCTAGGCACTATATGTGGGGCTCAATGTTAGATGATTTACAATGCCAACATTAAGATATCAAGACTGCTTGCCAAATGTTGGGTCACCAGCAAGAGTTGTTTGGTGAGCAGAGTCACGTAGCCCGATATCAAGTCTCTCAAAGACTTTTTAAGAATCAGATGTGGGATGGGCAGTCGGTCCGTGATCATTATTTGATAATGATCAAGGATCTAGAGGAGCTTAAGAAGCTTGGTATCATGCTAGACAAGGATCTACAGATTGATATGATCCCACAGTCTTTGACTGGTTCATATGGACAGTTCATCATAAACTTCTATATGTATAAACTACAATGTACCTTAGCTAAACTTATGAATATGCTGGTTAGTACTGATCTTTTAATGAAAGGTTCAAAGGGCTCAGTTCTTACTGTGGAGCTGACTTCCTCCAAAAGAAAGTATTTTAGAAAGAAGAAAAAGTCTGTGAAGAAGCAGAAGTTAGAAGATAGAAAAAAGAAGAAGAAAGAATCAAAGAAGAAGACCACTAATAAAAAAATATATTTTCATTGCAACACCGACGGCCAATGAAAGCAAAACTATCCTTTATACGTAGCCAGCCTAAAGAACAAGAAGAAAGTAGGTCCTTCTAGAGGTATGTTCGTAATTAAATCTAACCTAATGATTTCTTCTGCATTCAGTTGGGTGCTTGACTCTAGTTCAGTGCTCACTAGTGCAATTCTTTGTAGGATCTTAATGAGAGCAGAAGGCTAAGGGATGGTCAGATGATCCTGCATGTCAAAAATAGAGCAAGGGTTGCTGTTGTGGGCATGGAAATCGATTCTCTTCAACTACCATCTGGTTTATATTTAATACTTAGGGACTGTTATTATGTGCCTGCAGTAAGTAGAAATTTGATTTTTATTTCTTGTCTAGCATAAGAAGGTTATATAATTAGCTTTCTTAAGGACCACTATACTATTCTTTTTGAAAGAAATAAAATTACATGTGGTTTCTTAATTAATGTTGAGCAAAACGTGAATGCCATAAGATCTAAGCGACCTAGGGATAGTCTAAATGAAAGGTATCTATGGCACCTTAGGCTACATCATATAGCTGAAGAGAGGATTAACAAATTGAAGAAATTTGGACTACTGGATCCACTAACTTTTGAGTCATATCTGATTTATGAATTATGTCTTCAAGGCAAAATGACCAAGCTTCCTTTTGTAGGACATGGGGAATGGGCCACGGACCTACTTGCCCTCGTACATACAGACGTGTGAGGCCCATTTGATGTGCTGACTAGAGGCAATTATGTCTACTTCATTATCTTTACCAATAATCTATCTCGATATGGATATGTGTATTTCATGCAACACAAGTCTGAAGCCTTTGAAAAGTTCAAGAAATTTAGACACGAAGTAAAAAAGTAAACCAAAAAATCCATTAAGGTTCTTCGATCAGATCAAGGAGGCGAATACCTTAATTGAGAATTTCTAGAGTATCTCAAGGATAATGGCATAGTCTTACAATGGACTCCACCTAGAATGCCTCTACTCAATGGGATTTTAGAATGAAGAAACTAGAGCGTATTAGATACGGTCTGATCCATGATGAGCTTCATGGACCTCCTTGATTTTCTTTAGGAACATAGTCTAATGACTGTAATCTACTTACTGAATAGGGTTTCCTCTAAAATCGTTTCTACCACACCGTATAGGATATGGCAAGGTAAGAAGCCAAGTCTAAGTCATCTAAGAATTTGGGATTGTCCGACCCATATCAAGAAACAACAGGCGGATAAATTAGAGTCTAGATCATTTAGAGCTCATTTTGTCAGATATCCTAAAGAGTCATTAGGATATTACTTCTATCTTTTGAAAGACCATAATGTGATTGTGAGTTGACATGCCATTTTTTTGAAAAATAGTTTATTCAAGATGGTGGCATTGGGAGATAGATTAGACTCAAAAAGAAGGTCTTCAAAGAACAATGAGCTAATGAACCTAAGGAACCCAGTCAGTCTCAAGCAATCCAAACAAAACCTTCTCCATCTCGTAGATCAGATAGGATTTTCCATCCTCTGGAGAGGTACTTAGGTACCATTTTAGAGGATGTAGAGAAAATGTTCCTCACAGAAAATGGAGTTCATGGTGATGATCCCAAAATCTATGATGAAGCAATATCAAATATCAACTCCAAGAAATTGTTAGAGGCAATGAAGTCAGATATTGATTCAATGCGCTCCAACCAAGCTTTACCTTGGTAGATCAACCTGAAGGTATTATACCTATTGGATGTAAATGAATTTTTAAGAGAAAGATTGGTGCCGATGGAAATGTAGAGACATTCAAGGCTAGGTTAGTAGTGAAATGGTATAGTCAGCATGAAGGCATTGACTATCAGGATGCCTTTTTACCGATAGCCATGCTAAAATCCATCTACATACTGCTTGTTAGCAGCCTATTTTGATTATAAAATATGGTAGATGGACGTGAAAATGGAAAGAAATATGCCCTCAAGCCAATTTATTTTTGTGATGTTCTTTGTCTTTCAGACTCATGTAATGACATTTTTAATAAATAAAGGCATTTATTTCATCATATGCAGTGTCTTATTATTTATTATGATGAACCCTATAAATTAGGGCAATAGTTTTAGGATTATGATGAGATCATACTAGTGAGACCTAAAATCTTAAAACCCTAATTTAAATATTCCTAGTCGATGGGACATTGAGTTAGGGATCAATATTTTTCGGTAAGACTAGCACATTCTTTGTATGCTCGATTGAGAGGGTGATTGATCTCACAATAACTTGTGTATGACACTAATACAAGAATGTGGGTGCTCATTAGAGAATGAGTTCACTGAATTGATCCAAATTGAGAATATCTAATGGAGTCTTATCTACATGTCAATAGATGGTTCTCATAGTGGAATTTGTGCATGTAATCCTTTGACCTGAAACTACCATAGAATCTTATATATATAAATCCATATTTTGGTTCATACTCATTCATGACTCAGTTATGTATGGGATGATCTGGATATGGTAGATTATATATATGAAGGTTGTGAGTAGGTTAACATGGAATCGATCTCTCCTGGTAAGAGGAAATAGCATCCTACTTGCTTCAAACAAATGATGATTCAGGAAGACTTTGATCAAAGCATGATGAAAAATTAGAAATGGTTTCTAATATTTCATTAAATGAATCATCATCATAAGATTGAAAGAGAAATGAATATGATATTGGGGTTGACATATTTCCATACCCAGAGTCATATTCAGGATGCAGGAAGATCGAAGGATCTAGTTGCATGGTAATTTTCACTGAAGGATATTTTTGATATTTTCATCAAAATTTTACATCTTTTGGATAGTCATGATACGTTGCTAGACATCAATCATGTCTTGTGGGTTTGATCAAATTAAAATTTTAATTTGATCATTAAATTAGAAAGTGTTCTAAATTAAGTCAAATTGGGTTGGCTAGTTTTGACCTAAATTGGTTTGGTTGAGTTCTAACCAGATTAGGTCAAATCACACCCAGACTCACTATTGGTTAGATGTGAAACCCAATGGGTCACACATAAAGAGAATTGATTAAGGGTCTAATTGGATTAGACCATGTTTGCAAGATGAACATGCTAGCACATGTAGCAAACCCTAGCACCTGGTTTCGAATTGGATTCGAATCAGCTTCCGATTTGGGCTAATTAAGATCCGATTTGAGCCAAATAGGATTTGGTCTTGAGTTGGATTAACCTAGATTGATTGGGCTTCAGATTGGGTGCCACATACCTGCATCCCACATGCTAGAGAGTCTCTCTCTTATGCGTGGGAAGTCTTTCATGCGCAAAGGACTCTTTGGCGCATGGAATAAGTTGGCGCCTACCTTCTTTGACTTTTTCAATATTGTTATGTCACATAAACTTTTATATTGGCATGGACATCAGATATGGGGCGCAGAAGAGTCCTTCTGCAGATGAAATTCTTTTTTTTTTTTTGCCCAAGATGTTTTGTCGCCCAAGAGTCCTTCTCGCTTCGGACTCCTTGCTGCCCACTTCTTCTTTATGCCTCTTGGGACTTTGACTATTCAAAGTACATCTCCAGGCCTTCTTGATGAATGGGCATCCCTTTAAGAGCCATTAGACGGCCATCTAATCTGATCCAAACCTTTGAATTATGGCATCATATATTTATGCATCACGACTCTTCATAGAAAAACTACGTAGAATTAGTCCGAAGAGTCCTTCTATTTTAAGGCACTACTTGGACTAAGTCTATGTAATTTTAAATGGTGCAAAATTTAGATGGTGTGAGATTTGATGATGGGGTGTGAGATATTGATATGGGAAGGGCATGTGATTTTTAGATGGCACCCCTATGTACATTATAAATAAGGATGCGCATCAAGAGTCCGTGGGTGTGTGAACATTATCTTTTCTTTCTTACAAGAGTTTCTTTTTGTCCAATTTTCTTTCTTTCCTTCTCTTGTCTAGACCTTGTCATTATAGGGACAAGAAGTCATCTTAAGACTAAGAGATTAGGAAGGAAAATTAAGAAGACAAAAGAAAAAGAAAGATAGATAAGGAGAGGCAAGGAAGGTGACATAAAGGCTTAAAGAAGGTCTTGCCCTTTTAATTAAAGTTCTTATTATTAGAACTTTAATTATATAAATCAGAGGTGCTGGTGTCTTGATCAAGTCTCTGTGTGGATCAACGTTGGAGGGTGAACACGTGGGCACCTGGTGGAAACCCTGACGGACTGCTACCGACGATCAGGGTCAATTTAGGGTTTAGCGATAAGAGGTATGTTCTAATACTTTCTTTTATGTTACAAATGCATGTTATATGATTTAATTGCTAATGAGGTGGTCCTAGGGTTCGGGTTTGGTTTATATGATTTCATATTTTTGCTTTAAAATCCATGCTTCCGCCCTGTACACCAAACCTATTAGTGGTATCAGGCAAGCCTTATTAGGTTAAATCATATAATGCTTTGCTTATAGTATAATGGCATAAATGAAAAATATGATATAATATTTTTAGCATGTTTTAATTTATATGATGAGATCATATTCTTTTTCTTATCATAATGAGATTATGTTGTATATATTATTCTATAAAGGTTGCCATGATATAGTGGAAAGTATTCACTATATAATGATGGTTGTCCTAGAATAATTATACATGTTAATTGTTATATATATATTTTATCATAATTAATGCTATTTTGCATTTAGTTTGTTTTAATTCAATATGTGCATTGAGACCATTTAAATCCCTCTATAAAAATTATATTAAGTTGTAGTGTAATTAATCTTTAGTTGAATCAGTCAGGATGTCTAATCGATCAATCGATGTCTAGAAAAAATGGTTCTTGATTGGTAAAGAGAATATGATTTTTTAATTGGTTTCGTTGTCTGACCTGGCCAATTTATTGGTATCTAACGAAAGCAACAGGGGGACTCCCATTTCTCTCTCATTTACCTAGCCGATTCGATTAATTTAATTCTTGATTGAAATGCTTAATATTATATTCACTACTTTAAGGTCTTCCTTCATACTAGTTTCTTATTATGTCCAGAATCATGTTAGTTCTATTGTGTAACCACAAGATCTATCATGGGGAAAGATGTAATATTAATCTAGTGCATTGAGATGCTTACAGCATTTTGAATATACTACTTTGTTGTGTAACCACAAAAGTAGTTATATTTCAATTTTGACTGTATAGAAATGAAGGGTTCTACTTAAACTAAAATATTAAAGTTTGTTGTGCTAACACAAGGCTATTAATGTTTTAGAGGCAAAAGTTTTTTGAGAGTTGCATAAAATGCAATTGGAAAGAGTTTCCTACCTTTGAACTTATAATAGGTTTGTTGTGCAACCACAAGACTTTTTTATAAGGAAATTAGGATCTTATTCTCACTAAGAAAATCAATAAGAGGGTTATGATTTTTAGTGGGAGACATAATTAAATTAAAGTCCTAATTTAATTATGTTTGTCATCATGAATTGTTTGCTTATATATTGTTCTTTATTATGTAGATTAAATGGCTTCTTCACTTTCATTACGTTCAATTTTGGATTCAAATAAATTGACTGGTCAAAATTATGTTGACTGGTTGAGAAACCTAAAAATAGTACTCAGTCAAGAAAAACTCTCCTATATTCTTGATGCCCCTGATCCTAAGCCATTAGAAAATGATGCCACAGATGAAGATAAGTCCACATACAAGATGTGGCAAAATGATTTCCTTACTATCAAATGCATCATACTTGCCTCTATGAATAATGAATTACAGAGGCAGCATGATAGCATGGACACTCAATCCATATTGCTCAATCTAAAAGAGCTTTATGGAGAGCATAGTAGGACTGCTAGATATGAGATATCTAAGCAATTATTTCATGCAAGAATGATAGAAGGAACATCCATACAAAATCATGTTTTGATGGTAATTGACCTAATCACTCGATTAAGTCAATTAGGTTTTGTAATGGATGGAGAGTTAAGTCAGGATTTGATCCTGCAATCACTCCCAGAATCATTTTCTCAGTTTGTCATGAACTATCACATGAACAAACTGAATTCTTCATTGCCTGAGCTGTTAAATATGCTCAAGACAGCAGAAAGCCATATCAAGAAAGATAAGGCTCCTCTTCTTCTTGTGGAAGGGATCTCCAAGAAGAAGGCAGGCAAAAAGGGTTCAAAGAGAAGGTTGAATCCTAAAAGTGGTATAAATAAGAAGAAAAAGGGAAGAAGGTCTCCGGACAAATGACCTATTTTCACTGCGGCAAAGCAGGTCATTGGAAGAGGAATTGCAAGGCTTACCTTGCAACCATGAAGTCTGGTGCAAATAATGCACCAAAAGGTATGTATGAGATACATACTATATTATCATTAAATTCTTCCATTTCAAATTCTTGGGTATTAGATACCGACTGTGGTTTTCATATCTGCAAATCTTTGCAGGGGCTGTAGAAAATTAAGAGTTTGAAGAAAGGTGACTTCAAGCTCTATGGCGCTGGAGGAGAGTCTATCCAAGCAGAAGCTGTAGGGACAAATATATTGAAGTTACCTTATGGAAAGATCTTAGAGCTTACAAATTATTATTATATGCCTAAGATCATTAGAAATATTATATCTATACCCTTGTTATTAAAACAAGGTTATAGTCTTAATGTAACGAGCGAAGGTTGCTCGATCAAATATTCTAATGAAAATATTTGTTTTGGCATATTTAGCAATGGTTTGTTGACTCTATGTTTGGATGACAATAATATATTTCATATTGATGAAAATAGAAAATGTAAGAGAGATGACATAAATAATACTTTACTTTGGCATTGTCGATTAGGTCATATTAGTGAGGCTAGGATTAACAAGTTATACAAAGAAAAGTTCTTTGATCCTTTTGATTATGAATCATTGGGAACTTGTGAATCATGCCTCATGGGTAAAATGACCAAGATTCCATTTAGTGGACATAGAGAAAGGACAAATGAGTTATTAGGACTTGTACATACGGATGTATGTGGTCCTATGACAACTCAAGCCAGAGGAGGATACTCTTATTTTATTACATTCACTGATGATTTATCTAGGTTTGGATATGTGTATCTTATGAAACACAAATCAGAAGCCTTTGATAAATTTAAAGAGTATCAAAGTATGGTCGAAAAACAAACTGGACAATGTATAAAAATCCTTCGATCTGATCGGGGAGGAGAATACTTATCTAGTGAGTTTCTAGACTATCTTAAAGTTAAAGGGATTCTCTCTGAATGGACACCTCCTTATACACCATAATTAAATGGTGTAGCCGAAAGAAAAAATCATACCTTATTAGATATGGTACGGTCCATGATGTGCTTCACTGATTTACCTATTTTCTTCTGGGGTCATGCTCTGGAGACTGCAATTTACATCTTGAATAGAGTTCCTTCTAAATCTGTATCTAGTACTCCATATGACATATGGAGAAGTAAGAAACCTAATCTT
Source organism: Cocos nucifera (assembly GCA_006176705.1). NCBI lineage: Eukaryota > Viridiplantae > Streptophyta > Magnoliopsida > Arecales > Arecaceae > Cocos > Cocos nucifera. The sequence goes on along the minus strand of QRFJ01000043.1, from coordinate 275,228 downwards.
AAGTATCTTAAGATATGGGGTTGTCCAGCTTATGTCAAAAGAAATTTTGGACATAAACTTGATGCTAGATCAGACAGATGTCTATTTATAGGATATCCTAGAAATAGTATAGGATATATATTCTACCATCCTACTGAACAAAAGGTATTTGTAAGTAGGCATGCCATTTTCATGGAAAAAGAATTTATCCTAGAAAAGGGCAGTGGCAGAAATATTGAACTTAGTGAAGTTCAAGAAAAATAAATAGAAATTTCTCAACCATATAATCATATAAAAGAACCAGAACACATAACTCCTATCCGTAGGTCTAAAAGAGTACGAAATACACCTGTGAGGTATGGTTTCATTATTGAGAACAATGAAGCCCAAGTCATTGAGAAATGACGAACCTCTGACCTATGCGGAAGCAGTCAAAAGTAAGGACTCTTACAAATGGCTGGCTGCCATGCAATCCAAAATGGAATCCATGCACACCAACAAAGTATGGACTTTGGTGGATGCACCAGAGGATATAAATCCCTATTGGATGCAAATGGATTTTTAAGAAAAAGATTGGAGCTGATGGTCAAATTGAAACCTATAAGGCCAGATTGGTGGCTAAGGGTTTTAGGCAAAAATAGGGGATTGATTATGATGAAACATTTTCACCTGTTGCCATGCTCAAATCTATTCGGATTATGCTTGCTATAGCAGCATACCACGATTATGAAATATGGCAAATGGATGTAAAGACTGCCTTCCTTAATGGTTTCCTTGAGGAGGAGGTCTATATGTCACAGCCAGAGGGATTTGAGTCAAATGAGAGACCAAATCAGGTATGCAAGCTTAAGAGATCCATTTATGGATTAAAGCAAGCATCAAGGAGTTGGAACATCCATTTTGATGAAACAGTAAAAGAGTTTGGTTTTATCAAGAATGTTGATGAACCATGTGTGTACAAGAAAACTAGTGGGAGAACCATAGTCTTCTTGGTTCTGTATGTAGATGACATACTCCTCATTGGGAATGATATCCCAATGTTACAATCAGTCAAATTATGGCTATCAAATAAGTTTTTCCATGAAAGATTTGGGAGAAGCATCCTATATACTAGGAATAAAGATCTATAGAGATAGATCTAAGAGGATGCTAGGCTTGTCCCAATCAAGGTACATTGACTTAATACTGAAAAGATTCAGTATGGATGGGAGTAAAAGAGGTTATTTACCCATGAGTCAAGGCATACATCTCTCTAAAAAGATGTCTCCTAAGACACCTGAAGAGAGAAATAGAATGAGTTCTATTCCTTATGCTTCGGCTGTTGGATCAATAATGTATGCCATGTTATGTACAAGGCCTGATGTTGCTTATGCTTTAGGCATTGCAAGTAGATTTCAAGCTGATCCAGGAGAGGATCATTGGAAAGCTGTGAAAAATATTCTTAAGTACTTGAAGAAGGACTAAAGATATTTTTCTAGTATATGGTGGTTCTGATCTTAAATTAGAAGCATATTCTGATTCTAGTTTTCAATCAGACCCAGATGATAGCAAATCCATTTCAGGGTATGTCTTTACTCTGAATGGTGGAGCAGTAAGTTGGAAGAGTACTAAGCAGCCAACTGTAGCTGACTCAACCACTGAAGCAGAATACATAGCTGTAAGTGAAGCCGCCAAGGAAGCTGTCTGGATGAAGAAGTTCATCACTGAATTGGGAGTTATTCCTGAAATTGAGAATCCAGTACCACTTTACTGTGATAATACTGGAGCTGTAGCTCAAGCAAAGGAACCAAGGTCTCATCATAAATCCAAACACATTCTGAGATGCTTCCATCTCGTTCGAGAAATTATTGAAAGACAAGATGTAGTCATAGAACGAGTGGACACAAAGAACAACATAGCAGACCCATTCACTAAGGCTTTACCACTGCAACTTTTTGATCGCCACCTTGATTGTATGGGATTAAAATATAAGGGCGATTGGCTTTAGTGCAAGTGGGAGATTGAAAGGAATATGCCCTCAAGCCAATTTATTTTTGAGATGTTCTTTGTCTTCCAGACTCATGTAATGACATTTTTAATAAATAAAGGCATTTATTTCATCATATGCAGTGTCTTATTATTTATTTAAGATTATGATGAATCCTATAAATTAGGGCTATGATTTTAGGATTATGATGAGATCATACTAGTGAGACCTAAAATCTTAAAACCCTAATTTAAATATTCCTAGTCGATGGGACATTGAGTTAGGGATCAATATTTTTCGGTAAGACTAGCACATTCTTTGTATGCTCGATTGAGAGGGTGATTGATCTCACAATAACTTGTGTATGACACTAATACAAGAATGTGGGTGCTCATTAGAGAATGAGTTCACTGAATTGATCCAAATTGAGAATATCTAATGGAGTCTTATCTACATGTCAATAGATGGTTCTCATAGTGGAATTTGTGCATGTAATCCTTTGACCTGAAACTACCATAGAATCTTATATATATAAATCCATATTTTGGTTCATACTCATTCATGACTCAGTTATGTATGGGATGATCTGGATATGGTAGATTATATATATGAAGGTTGTGAGTAGGTTAACATGGAATCGATCTCTCCTGGTAAGAGGAAATAGCATCCTACTTGCTTCAAACAAATGATGATTCAGGAAGACTTTGATCAAAGCATGATGAAAAATTAGAAATGGTTTCTAATATTTCATTAAATGAATCATCATCATAAGATTGAAAGAGAAATGAATATGATATTGGGGTTGACATATTTCCATACCCAGAGTCATATTCAGGATGCAGGGAAGATCGAAGGATCTAGTTGCATGGTAATTTTCACTGAAGGATATTTTTGGTATTTCCATCAAAATTTCACATCTTTTAGATAGTCATCATGATACATTGCTAGACGTCAATCATGTCTTGTGGGTTTGATCAAATTAAAATTTTAATTTGAATTATTAAATTAGAAAGTGTTCTAAATTAAGTCAAATTGGGTTGGCTAGTTTTGACCTAAATCGGTTTGGTTGAGTTCTAACCAGATTAGGTCAAATCACACCCAGACTCACTGCTGGTTAGATGTGAAATCCAATGGGTCACACATAAAGAGAATTGATTAAGGGTCTAATTGGATTAGACCATGTTTGCAAGATTAACATGCTAGCACATGTTGCAAACCCTAGCACCTGGTTTCGAATTGGATTCGAATCAGCTTCCGATTTGGGCTAATTAAGATCCGATTTGAGCCAAATAGGATTTGGTCTTGAGTTGGATTAACCTAGATTGATTGGGCTTCAGATTGGGTGCCACATACCTGCATCCCACATGCCAGAGAGTCTCTCTCTTATGTGTGGAAAGTCTTTCATGTGCAAAGAACTCTTTGGCGCATGGAATAAGTTGGCACCTACCTTCTTTGACTTTTCCAATATTGTTATGTCACTTAAACTTTTATATTAGCATGGACATCAGATATGGGGTGCAGAAGAGTCCTTCTGTGAGATGAAATACTTTTTTTTTTTTTTTGCCCAAGGGATGTTTTGTCGCCCAAGAGTCCTTGCCGCTTTGGACTCCTTGCCGCCCACTTCTTCTTTACGCCTCTTGGGACTTTGACTATTCAAAGTACATCTCCATGCCTTCTTGCTGAATGGGCATCCCTTTTAAGAGCCATTAGATGGCCATCTAATCTGATCTAAATCCTTTGAATTATGGCACCATATATTTATGCATCGCGACTCTTCGTAGAAAATCTACTACGTAGAATTAGTCCGAAGAGTCCTTCTGTTTTAAGGCACCTCTTGGACTAAGTCTACATAATTTTAAATGGTGCAAAATTTTAGATGGATGTGAGATTTGATGATGGGGCATGAGATATTGATATGAGGAAAGGGTGTGATGAGAAATTTTTTAGATTGGCACCCCTACGTACATTATAAATAAGGGGTGCGCACCAAGAGTCCGTGGTGTGTGTGAAAAATTATCTTTTCTTTCTTACAAGAGTTTTTTTTTGTCCAATTTTCTTTCTTTCCTTTCTCTTGTCTAGACCTTGTCATTATAAGGACAAGAAGTCATCTTAAGACTAAGAGATTAGGAAGGAAAATTAAGAAGACAAAAGAAAAAGAAAGATAGATAAGGAGAGGCAAGGAAGGTGACATAAAGGCTTAAGAAGGTCTTGCCCTTGTAATTAAAGTTCTTATTATTAGAACTTTAATTATATAAATCAGAGGTGCTGGTGTCTTGATCAAATCTCTGTGTGGATCAACGTTGGAGGATGAACACGTGGGCACCTGATGGAAACCCTGACGGACTGCTATCGATGATTAGGATAAATTTAGGATTTAGCGATAAGAGGTATGTTCTAATACTTTCTTTTAGGTTACAAATGCATGTTATATGATTAAATTGCTAATGAGGTGGCCTTAGGGTTCGGGTTTGGTTTATATGATTTCATATTTTTGCTTTGAAATCTATGCTTCCGCCTTGTACACCAAACCTATCAAAAATGGCATTCTTAAATGGATATCTTGAGGAAGATATCTATAGAATAACCACTCGATTTCACATCCAGTGATACTGATCACAAGGTTTGCAAGCTATAAAGATCCACATATGGACATAAGCAAGCATCTCGGAGCTAGAATGCTCATTTTAATGATGTGATCAAATCATTTTGTTTCATCAAAAATGATGAGGAGTCCTGTGTCTTCAAAAAAATCAGTGGAAGCACTATTATCTTTCTCGTATTATACATAGATGACATCCTCCTGATTGGGAATGATATTCCCATATTGACATTCATCAAAATGTGGCTGTCAAAAGAGTTTTCTATGAAAGACCTAGGAGAGGCATCCTTCATAGTGGGAATAAAAGTTTATAGAGATAGACCGAATAGGATGCTAGGTCTATCACAGAAGATGTACATAGAGAAGGTGCTGAAGAGGTTCAGCATGAAGAACTCCAAGAGAGGATTGGTGTCCTTCAGACATGGCATTCATCTCTCTAAGAAGATGTATCCCAACACACCTGAGGAGATTAAACGCATGAGCAAGATCCCTTATGCTTCGACAATAGGAAGCTTCATATATAACATGTTGTGTACATGACCTGATATCATCCATGTTGTGAGTATCATGAGCAGATATCAGTCGAATCCAGATAAAGAGCACTGAACTTCTATGAAGTGTATCCTTAAGTACTTAAGAAGGACTAAGGATATATTTTGATCTTTAGTAATGGTGAACTCCAGATCTAAGGGTATACAAACTCAAACTTTATGTCTAATATAGATGATCGAAAGTCGACATCTGGTAGTCTATTTGTATACAATGATAGTGCTGTTAGCTAGAAGAGTTTCAAGCAGACAGTGATCACAGACTCCATAATGGAAGCTGAGTATATTGCAGCATCAGAAGCTATGAAAGAAGCATTTTGGTATAAGAAGTTCATCATAGAACTCAGAGTGATGCCATCGGATGCCGTCCCTTTGTACTGCGACAACAATGGTGCCATAGCCTTAGCTAAGGAGGCAAGGTCTCACTAGAAGTCAAAGCATATCGAGCGGTGATATCACCTCATTCGTGATTACCTCAAGATGGATTACGTTGAGGTCAAGAGAGTTGGCACCGCAGATAATGTTGTTGATCCACTGATTAAGTCGTTGAGCCAACAGAAGATCGAATTCCACCTGGAGAAGATGGGACTTAAATTTATAGCCAATTAGCCTTAGGTCAAATGGGAGTTTGTTAGATGAGTGCCTTAAAAGCCAGATTGGCTAACACTTATAAAACACTATCTAGAGGTATTTTTATAATTTTAATTTAAAATTAATAATAGTATTTTCTTCTATCACATTATGTGTAAAGTGTCTGTGATACATCCTTCGAGTTAATAGGCATAACAATTCATATTTTCAAGAGTTGAAAATTTAAGACATGAATTTTCATAATTAACTCATAAACTGCTTTCGATCGTAGGATCATCGAAAGGATGGTGATTAATCTAGAAGATCGGTGTATGATCACTTTCTTAGGATAGATAAATCTTGAGTCTACTATATGGAGATACCGAATCGAGAGTATAGGTACTCATTGAGAATGAAGGCATTGAGCATGACCACCTTGAGAAGTCATAAGGAAGTCTACATTCTCATCAATGACTAAGCTCGATGCTGCAGCTGTGTCTGGTTCTTAGACCTGAGGTGCATCGGTAGTTCATCTTGAGTGTATTATAGTTTGACTAGACTATAACTCAGTCTCCTAGCCATTCAGAATCCTGAGGTATCTGTCAACTATAGCATGTTCATTATAGAAACTAGATTGCATCAAGATGGGATCAATCAACCTCGGTAGAGGACGAATAGTCCTCTAATGATCATGAAGATCGAGTCCTTAAGCCCATGGCCATGGCAGTGTGATGTAATAGAAAAGAATTTTCTATTAGGATTTCACATTAGACTCAAATCAAATGATTCAATTATATGATGGGATGTTGGGTTCGATGAGTTCACCTTAACCCTAATCCTTTGGGGGCACATGATAGAAGAACGCAATCACAAAGATAACTATATCAAGAGGTTAGCATTTGGTTCTGATGGATTGCCATCATAAACTGCTAGGTGTCACTAGAGAATTTTGGGAACAACTAGAATGATCTTGATAATCGATCATTCTAATTTGGTGAATCGAAAAAGATTTGATCCATCGAAAGGTGTTTCGATGATATCGATGATAGAGATCACGACAAGTCTTATTATTATATGAAACTAAACCTAACTAGGATACACAAATAAGGATTTGGATCTGGATGTCATCAATTGAGCTAACCTAGTTGATTGATTTGGATTAGATCCAATTAGGTTAAAGAAAATTAGGCTAGCACATGATTGAGCCTAACATTCTCCTTGTATAGTCATTTTGTTCAAGTCAAATTAGATTTGGCTCACTTAGGAACCCTATCCTACTTTGACTAGAGTTTGTCCAGGTTAGAAAAGTATTATCCTAATCTGATCTAGGCTTGTCCTAATCCATTGGATGGGAACAGGACAAGACCTACTAATTCTTGGAACTTTTAGGACAAGGGTCAAAAGGTTGACTCGGATGCAGGAAAGATAGGATAGGGGAAGTGCACCCCTTGGAGATTTTCTAGGGGCTATCCTAGCCAAGGATTTGCTAAATTGAAATATAACTGAACACAACTCCTAAGTCGGAGTGGTCAATCCCTTCTTGACTCACACACACCGACTCCTTAAATCTTTCATCACTGAATTAGAAATTCGGGTAGTCCAGCACTAAAGCATAGTGAGTTGCTTGGAAGTCACCATGGTGATCTCAGGTCGGAGGAACACTTATACCCATATTCCATCAAAGCAAATCTTGATAGTAGAAAAGCTCTGGAGTTAGTCACGTTCAGTGCAGATGTACCCCTACATCTGACCTACATGTCATATCAGTGTCTCTAGACTTCTTGGTTAAGAAGACAACCAACCTATATGGTACACAATGACCTATACTCGATAAATGTTATCATCCTTGGTAACAACATATCATTTAGTCACGAACAAGTTTAAGAACTAAACAAAAAATTCTTCTTTGTTGATTTTAAATAGTCCTAAGGACTTCATCACAACACATAGGAGTTTATTAGAAGATGCAAAGAATTATGATGAAAAAATTCTAAAATAACTTTTATTTATTAATTAATTTATATATAAATATAAAATTAGCTCAACTATCAATAGACTGATGATTGGCTTTGGAACACTATTTTCAACAATCTCCCACTTAGACTAAAGCCAATCGATGCAGTATCTAATACCCATCTTTGACTTGAAGTCATCAAACTCCTTTGTCGCAATGGTTTTAGTGAATGGGTCAACGAGGTTCTCATTCTCATTGATCTTCTGAAGATCGACATCACCTTGATCCATGATCTTCCAAAATAGGTGGGAGCAGTGCAGAATATGCTATGTCCGTTGGTGTACTTTTGGTTCCTTCGCCTGAGCAATGGCTCCAGAGCTATCACAGAAGAGCAGAATTGGACCATCAAGAGAGGGAGCTACTTTGAGCACAGTGATGAACTTTCTCAGCCACATCGCTTCTTTGGCAGCATCTGATACAACACATACTCCACCTTACAAACTGAGTCGGCTATAGTGTGCTACTTGAAACTCTTCTAGTAGATAGCTCCACCATTAAGGATAAACACATATCCTGATATACATTTACTATCATCATGATCAGACTGAAAACTAAAATCTATAAATCCCATAAGTCTCAAGTCCAATTCACCATAAACAAGCTACTGATCCGTAGTATTTCTCAAATACTTTAGAATGATTTTAACAACCTTCTAGTGATTCTCTCCTAGATCAGATTGGTATCTACTCACTACCCCGATAAGTATGCCACATTTGATCACGTACATGTCTTCGCATACATGATAGAACCTATTATCAAAGCATATGAAATTCTACTCATATCCTCTCTCTTTTGAGGTATTGTCAACAATCTCTCTTTGAGAGAGAAATTTCATGGCCTATCGATAGATAGCCCTTCTTGAAATTCTCTATGCTGAATATTTTCAGCATAGTGTCAATGTACGTGGACTGGAATAACCCGAGCAACCATTTAAATCTATCTCTATAGATCTTCATCCTTAGAATATAGGAAGCTTCTTCCAGATCCTTCATGAAGAACTATGACGATAGCAAAATCTTTATTCCTTGTAATGCAAGGACATCATTCCCGATTAAGAGAATGTCATTCACAAATAATACTAGGAATACAACCATTAAACCATTAGCCCACTTGTATATGCAGGGCTCTTCTCCAGCCATACGTCTTGATCATCCTATCAAAATGTATGTTCCAACTTCGAGACACCTCCTTCAGTCCATAAATGGACTTTTGAAGCCTACATACCTTAGACTCATCTATGGATGTGAACACTTTTGGTTGTATCATATACACCTCTTCGTCCAATTCTTCATTCAGAAAAGCTGTCTTTATATCCATCTACCAAATTTTATAGTCTAGATGGGTAGCTATCACATGCATGATTCGAATGAACTTGAGCATTATCACAGGAGAGAATGCCTCATCATAGTCAATACCATAATGTTGATGATACCCCTTGGTAACCAGACGGATTTTATAGGTCTCCACCTTTCCGTCCGTGCTCCTTTTCCTTTTAAAGACCCACTTACATCCTATGAATTTTATCCTTTCAGGTAGATCAACTAATGTCCATACATCATTGACCTTCATGAAGTCCATTTCAGATTTCATGACCTCAAGCCATTTCTTAGAGTTGGATCTCTGCATTGCATCCATGTACATTATCGGATCCTCATCATTCTCATCAAGTTTGATAGGATCGCTATCTCGAACCAAGAAATCATAGTATCTGTCCAGCTGACATGGTACTCTACCAAACCATCTTAAGGGTGTAGATTTATCAGTTTTCGTATTTGATCTAATCAAATCTGATTCAGATTCAGCTACTTGTATCGATTTTTCCATCTACCAAACTTTCTCAAGTTCGATCTTAAAGGCATTAGTTTCTTTACAAAGAAACTCCTTTTCTAAAAAGATTGCCTTAAGGCTGACAAACATCTTTTGTTCATCAGTGAGGTAGAAATAATATCCTTTGGTCTCTTTTAGGTATCCTATAAAAACACACTTGTCAGATCTAGGCCCAAGTTTGCCCGTTACTAAATGTTTGACATAAGTTGGACACCCCTAAATCCAAAGGTGCGAGAGTACTAGCTTATGCCTTATCCACATCTCATATGGCATTTTGGCTACAGACTTACTTGGAACTCTATTTAGATTGGAACAAGCTGACTTGAGTACATATCCCTAGAGGAAGATCGGTAGACTGGCAAACCCCATCTTGGATTGAACCTTGTCCAAAAGGATCCAATTCCTCCTTTCAAATATACCATTATGCTATAGTGTTTTAGGAGAAGTCCATTATGAGAGAATCTCATTCTCTCCTAGATATGTTAGGAACTCACTGAAAAGATACTCACCCCCTCAATCAGACCAAAGAGTTCTAATACTCTTCTCGATTTATTTTTCTAGCTCATTACGGAATAGATTGAACATTTTAAATAACTCTAACTTATGCTTCATTAAGTAGACATACCCATACCTCGATAGGTCATCCATAAATATTATGAAGTAGAAATATCCATCCCTAGCACTTGAGCTCATGGGTCTACATACATTAGAAAGTACTAAACCCAAGAGTTCACTATCTTGTTCATCCTTTGAAGTAAATGGTGACTTGGTTATCTTACCAAGGAGATAGGACTCACAGGTCAGAAGTGATTCACAATCATCGAGTTCAAGAATTTCTTCTTGAGCCAACTTGCTAATTCTGTTCTTGTTGATGTGACCTATCCTATAGTGCCAAAGATAGATATTAGACACATCATTTATTCTATGGTGTTTATCGAAGGATTGGACCATATTATCAGATTGTGATATTAAATAAAAACAATTAATCAATTGTCCAATACAAACTATAACATCATTCAAAATGATATTAGAAAAATTTTCTTTTATTGAAAATTCATAACTATTTTTGGCCAAAAGGCCTATAGAAATAACATTCAATAAAAAATTTGGACAAAAATGATAATCACTAAGAATAACTCTATGAGAATTGATTACAAGGTTCATGATTCCTAAAGCTAGAACTAGAACTTATCTTTTATCTCCAATATTTAGGAACCTCTCACCTTCATCAAATCTTCTACTGACCTATAAATCCTACATCAAATTATAAATTTGATAAAGGGTTCCAGTATCTAATACCCAAGCAGTAGTATCATATATAGAGAAGTTATAAGATGTTATCATATAACTACTTTGCCCAGCAATAACTTGCTTCTTCCTCGGCCTATTCGGATCAAGGGAGGCAATGTACTAAGAAAAGTTTCTCTTCCAATGCTCCTACTTCTTGCAAAATAAACACTCCACCTGGCTCTGGTTGGGCTTGCACTTCTTGGTCTGACCTTGTGCAGACGTCCTAGCATGCGGTTACACCTTCTTATTCTTCTTCTTTTTGTTCTTCTTCCCTTTTGTAGCCCAGCTATGCAACCCAAGAGGGAGGATGAATTAAATTTTTTTAAAAATTTTAAAACTAATTTAGAATTATCAAGATAATGTGATGATATGCAAGTTGTATGTGGTGAGTGATTTAAGTAAGTTGAAAAAGAAAATAGTAAGAGAGCAAGTATTTAGCAAAATAAAGATGGAGAGAGAGAGCAAGCACACCATAAACAAGCAAGATTTATAGTGGTTCGGTGCCAATCTTGCACCTACATCCACTCCTTAAGCTCCTACTTGAGAATTTAAATCCACTAACTATATTCAAACTGAATAGACCATTGGAAATCTCAAACCCTAGCTATCCCAAGCTAGCATGCTTGTTTTTTTGGGTACGTACAAGCCAACCCTACACATTCTAGTTCAAGGTTTGGAGAGACCTTTCCAAGTTTTGAAATCCTTCAAAAACTTAAAATAATACAAAATAGAGTATAGTTGTTAATGACAATGAAATACAAGTTTAACTTCCTTAATGAGTAAATAAAATTTTTAAAATACTTTTCACAATAAAGGAGGAAGCTTTTTTGATTTTTCTTAAGGTTGTTGGAGACTTGAATGAGCTCTTAAGAGGTTGGTGAACTTAAAATAAAAGCATCTTTGCTTGAAGAGGGCTTTTTGCTTAGGGCTGAAATGAATGTTTGAATCTTTTATTTTCTTTCCTTCTTTTTGAGCTTTTGTATCTTCAATAAGTGTTAGAGAGAAATCTAGGGAGGTTTAGAGCCATTGAAGGGCTTTAAATGTGCATTAAATTCGGCCAAAATGGATTGAAAAATAGTCAACATAGAGTTTTTTCGTCACAGGGGGTCGATCCTAGGGTCCACCTCTATCACAGAGGTCGACCTCGAGATCGACCCCTAAGACAGAAACTTAAAAAACTCATGTTCTATATTTTTGGCCTTCGAAATAGTAGAGGTTGAACCCTAGCATAGGAACAGCATGCCAATCTGCCCATTTCAGCAAGAAAAGAGCTAGGGTTGACCCTTTTCTTCAAAATTGATTTTATTCTAATTAAAGCATCCAAAAATCAGGGGACTACCTCCAAAAGATCAGAAATCATTTATACTTGCTCTTGAGGCTTTCGAATCAAAATTTGATAAAATTATGATTTTGTCCCTAAAATACCATAAATCTTTTTTCAAGCCAAAATCATTAATAATCCCCTCAAATGCTTTGTAATCATCAAAATCAATTCTTAGAGCAACAATCTTTTTCTTTTTGATACTGACAAAATACTTGATCAAAAATAAAATATAGCATATATGAAGCATTGATTAAGAATTTCAAATTTATGAAGATACATCACTTGAACATTATAGGCAATCATTTGAACTATATTGTTATGATTACATATGATCAAGCATTTGAGTAATTTGCAAAAAGAGTAGTTTGAAAACTGTTTAGAGAAATTTTGAATTACTTATTTTTTTTGTCAATTTTGCTTATTGCTTGCCCAATTTTATTTCTCTACTCCTCCTTTTTGACATCATCAATTAAGATCTTAAGGGATTTTTAAAGAAAAAGAGAAAAAGTCTCTCCCTTACATTATTTCATATGTTTTCCTATTAAAACAAGTGTTTATAAAGAAAATGTATAGAGCAATCATGTAGGGCAAGCATGACAGTTTTTACAGCATACTATAATAGAAATCTTAAACCATTCATAAGAGTTAATTCTAACATCATCCAAATAATATCATCATATATATAGACATTCCACACAGAATAAACCAGAACATAAGGTCATCAAAATAGATAAGTGTTAGAACATAAGGCTACATAAGTCATCAATACATATAGAAGTCAAGGGTATCCAAAAAATACAACCAACCATGACTTAACCATCAATACATATAGATAACTAAAAGATACAAGGCTGGAGGTCATAGCTAAACTAATACATAGATGACTAACACATAAATGACTAAACTAGATCTAGTAGAGGTCACAACTGGAGGCATCAAAATCAGATAAAGAGTCAAAAATGTGATGAGGAGTATCAAGATCAAATCCATGGGCACGACCTCAACCATGTCTGCCCTGGCCACGAGTAGAAGTACCAGCATGAGCAGAGTTGGCACGAGCAGGAGTGGTATGAATAGGAGGGCGAGGGTCCAGCTGCAAAGAAAGATGAGGTCTAAGATAGAAGAATAAGTCAAATGGAATCAAGCTGTCCCACTACTCTCGATAAGGACTGCATGAGTGTACCAATAGTAGTAGAGACATCCTCACTAGATCCTCTAATCTCATCCCTCAAGGATTGAACACCAGCCTCCAGAGCATGATGAAGACTATCACCCTCCACCGACAAAGCAGAAATTGGGATAACAAACTTGCTCGACTGAGAGATCCCCAACCCCATCACCTACCTCTGAAGATCCAACACTCTCCTTGTCAATCTCAGTACTGAACCTTCTAGCTCCTCAAAATGAGCCAACATCGCAGTAAGCATCTGAAATACTATCATAACATGTGGAGCCATTGACTGGTCTGGTAGAGGATTAGCCTAAGATCTCTCCCCTTGAGAGAAGCTCGAAGTGCCCCTACTGGCTACCTACTGAGACAAAGGATCAGCAACCTGCTGTGATATATGGTCGGCAATCTACTGAGATACAAGATCGATGATCATCCTGAGCTGATCATCTATGAATCTGATAGCTGTATCTCTACTCCCAGATGGTGGTATAGATGCATCCCTCCTCATAGATGTCGAGGCACCAGCCTCATGATCAGATACAAACTAAATATCAAGAGATGCTCTGTGATCATGAGGAGATGAAGACGATCCCTCCTCCTCCTCTACTCTCTCCTCCTCCTCTGCTCCCTTAGACTAACCACCATCAGTCTTTGAAAATTCCATGCGGTGCAGTGTGTGATGGTTGATGGTATCAGTGTGTGATAATCTGGCGACTGCCTTCCCCTCAAAACTAACTCCGAACCTCCTAAAGATCAAGGTGAGGGCCATACCATAAGGCAAGTGATCCTTAAATCTATTCAGGATCTCTCTCGGCCTTAATCATCAAAATAGAGAGGTTTAGTGGGGACTTAGTGATCAGATGGTACATAATGCACATGTCCCTACCAGATAAGAGATCATGTCTATCACTCCTAGGGATAAATAACTTGGTGACCATGTGGTGCAACAGTCTCATCTCCGTAGAAAGAATTTTAGCTTCTAATTTGTTCAAATGTCCTTCAAACTCCGTTCCTAAAATAGCTTTCAGTCCTTGTTCCTTGTGAGTAAGTTCCATTTCTTTGTATCCCACACAAGGTAAATGTAAATTTTTTCCTAAATGGACTGGATCAAGTACAATCTCAATATCCTTAACAAATGATTTTACTGTTTCATCGGAGTAACTTAGATTCAAATAAAATTCTCTAACCAAATCAACATAAGCATTCTCCCTCAACAGACAGTAAAACTTCCATCCCTAACTTTTAATTTTTGAAACAACAAAAAATCCTCTTTCTCAAAAAATCCAAAGTCTATATTCTTCCCTGGTTCAACTTTACGATCGAAAAGGGGGACCTTACTTGGAGTGAGAGTGGATGGTGAGGAAGCTGGAGCAGGACCGGTAGTAGGGGTTGGAGCTGGAGAGGGCTCGGTTGTCATCCTTTTTCAACGAGCTTCTTCCACTAGACCGTGAACAGACTTACTCCTCTATGGCAACTTCATCTTGGGCACCATTCTAAACACAAGAGGCTTGCTACTAGTTCAAGACACTCAAGGAGTGGTAGAGTGGAAGAAGTTTTTGGAGGGAGAGAGGAGATTTGGAGGAGAATGGCCAATGGTGGGTTTTGGGGTGAGGGTTTGCTAAAGCTTTGAAATCGCCCAAAATGGGAGAAACTGGAGAGGGGATGCAGGAAAGAAAGGATAGGGGAAGTTCACCCCTTGGAGATTTTTTAGGGGCTATCCTGGCCAAGGATTTGCTAAATTAAAATATAATTAAACACAACTCCTGAGCCGGAGTGGTCAATCCCTTCTTGACTCACACACACCGACTCCTTAAGTATTTGACTGTGCCTAGAAATCTTCCATCACTGAATTAAAAATTTAGATAGTTCAACACCAAAGCATAGTGAGTTGCTTGAAAGTCACCGTGGTGATCTCAGGTCGGTGGGACACTTATACTTCCATCAGAGCAAATCTTGATCGTAGAAAAGCTCTAGAGTTGGTTACGTTCAGTGCAAATATCCCCCTACATCTCATCTATATGCCATATCAGTGTCTCTACACTCCTTAGTTAAGGAGACAACCAATCTCTATGGTACACAATGACCTATACTTAGTAAATGTTATCGTCCTTGATAACAACATATCATTTAGTCGCGAACAGGTTTAAGGACTAAACAAAAAATTCTCCTTTATCGATTCTAAATAGTCCTAAGGACTTCATCACAACACATAGGAGTTTATTAGAAGATGCAAAGAATTATGATGAAAAAATTCTAAAATAACTTTTATTTATTTATTAATTTTATATATAAATATAAAATTAGCTCAACTATCAATAAACTGATGATTGGCTTTGAAACACTATTTCCAACAATCTTTCACATGGACTATAGCCAATCGATGTAGTATCTAATACCCATCTTCGACTTGAAGTCATCAAACTCCTTTGTTGCAATGGTTTTAGTGAATGGATTGGCCAGATTCTCATTCTCATTGATCTTCTGAAGATCGACATCACCTCGATCCATGATCTTCCAAACTAGGTGGTAGCAGCGCAGAATATGCTTTATCCGCTGGTGTGCCTTTGGTTCCTTTGCCTAAGAAATGGCTCTAGAGCTATCACAGAAGAGTAGAATTGGACCATCAAGAGAGGGTGCTACTGCAAGCTCATTGATGAACTTTCTCAGCCACATCGCTTCTTTGGCAGCATCTAATGCAACACATACTCCGCCTTGCAAACTGAGTCGACTACAGTGTGCTACTTAGAACTCTTTCAGTAGATAGCTCCATCGTTAAGGATAAACACATATCCCGATATACATTTGCTATCATCGTGATCAAACTGGAAACTAAAATCTATAAATCCCATAAGTCTCAAGTCCGATTCACCATAAATAAGCTACTGATCCTTAGTATTTCTCAAATACTTTAGGATGATTTTAACAACCTTCTAGTGGTTCTCTTCTGGATCAGATTGGTATCTACTCACTACCCCGTTGAGTATGCCACATCCGATCACGTACATGTCATGGAGTATATGATAGAACCCATTACCAAAGCATATGAGATTCTACTCATATGCTCTCTCTCTCTTGAGGTGCTGTTGAACAATCCCTCTTTGAGAGAGAAATTTCATGGCCTATCAATAGATAGCCCTTCTTGAAATTCTCTATGTCAAATCTTTTCAGCACAGTGTCAATGTACGTGGATTGGGACAACCAAAGCAACCTTTTAGATCTATCTCTATAGATCTTCATTCTTAGAATATAGGAAGCTTCTTCTAGATCCTTCATGAAGAACTATGATGATAGCCAGATCTTTATTCCTTGTAATGCAAGGACATCATTCCCGATTAAGAGAATGTCATTCACATACAATATTAGCAATACAACCACTAAACCATTAGCCCACTTGTATATGCAGGGCTCTTCTCCAGCCATACGTCTTGATCATCCTATCAAAACATATGTTCCAACTTCGAGATGCCTGCTTCAGTCCATAAATGGACTTTTGAAGCCTACATACCTTAGATTCATCTATGGATGTGAATCCTTTTGGTTGTATCATATACACCTCTTCGTCCAACTCTCCATTCAGAAAAGCTGTCTTCATATCCATCTACCAAATTTTATAGTCTAGATGGACAGCTATCGCAAGCATGATCCGAATGGACTTGAGCATTATCATAGAGGAGAATGCCTCATCATAGTCAATACCATAATGTTAATGATACCTCTTGACAATCAGATGAATTTTATAGGTCTCCACCTTTCCATCTGTGCTCCTTTTTCTTTTAAAGACCCACTTACATCCTATGGATTATATCCTTTTGGGTAGATCAACTAATGTCCATACATCATTGACCTTCGTGGACTCCATTTCAGATTTCATGGCCTTAAGACATTTCTTAGAGTCAGATCTCTACATTGCATCCATGTACATGATCGAATCCTCGTCATTCTCATCAAGTTCGATAGGATCACCATCTCGAACCAAGAAACCATAGTATCTATCCAGCTGACATGGTACTCTACCAAACCATCTTAAGGGTGTAGATTCATCAATCTCCATATTTGATCTAATCAAATCTGATTCAGGCTCAACTACTTGTATCGATTTTTCCACCTACCAAACTTTCTCAAGTTTGATCATAAAGGCATTAGTTCCTTTACAAAGAAACTTTTTTTCTAAAAAGATTGTCTTAAGGCTGATAAATACCTTTTGTTCATCAGTGAGGTAGAAATAATATCCTTTGGTCACTTTTAGGTATCCTATAAAAACACACTTATCAGATCTAGGCCTAAGTTTGTCCATTACTAAACATTTGACATAAGCCGGACACCCCTAAATCCAAAGGTGCGAGAGTACTAGCTTACGGCTTATCCACATCTCATATGACATTTTGGCTACAGACTTACTTGGAACTCTATTTAGATTATAACAAGCTGACTCGAGCGCATATCCCCAGAGGAAGATCAGCAGACTAGCAAACCCCTTCATGGATTGAACCTTGTCCAAAAGGATCCAATTCCTCCATTCAAATATACCATTATGTTGTGGTGTTCCAGGAGAAGTCCATTATGAGAGAATCTCATTTTCTCTTAGATATGTCAAAAACTCATTGAAAAGATACTCACCCCCTCGATCAGACCAAAGAGTTTTAATACTTTTCCTAGTTTATTTTTCTACCACATTACGGAATAGAATGAACATTTTAAACAACTCTAACTTATGCTTCATTAAGTAGACATACTCATACCTCGATAGGTCATCCATAATATTATGAAGTAGAAATATCCATCTCTAGCACTTGAGCTCATAGGTCTACATACATTAGAAAGTACTACACCCAGGACTTCACTATCTTGTTCATCCTTTCAAGTAAATGGTGACTTGGTTATCTTTCCAAGGAGATAGGAGTCATAAGTTAGAAGTGATTCACAATCACCGAGTTCAAGAATTTCTTTTTGAGCCAACCTGCTAATTCTATTTTTATTGATGTGACCTAGCCTATAGTACCAAAGATAGATATCAGATACATCATTTATTCTAGATAGATATCAGATACATCGTTTATTCTATGGTGTTTATCGGAGGACTAGACCATATTATCAGATTGTGATAATAAATAAATACCGTTAATCAATTGTCCAATACAAACTAAAACATCATTCAAAATGATATTAGAAATTTTTTTTTTTATTGAAAATTCATAACTATTCTTGGCCAAATGGCCTACAAAAATAACATTCAATAAAAAATTTGGACAAAAATGATAATCACTAAGAATAACTCTATGAGAATTGATTACAAGGTTCATGATTCGTAAAGCTAGAACTAGAACTTGTCTTCTATCTCCAACGTTTAGGAACCTCTTGCCTTCATCAAATTTTCTACTGACCTGCAAATCCTACATCAAATTATAAATATAATAAGGGCTTCCGATATCTAATACCCAAGCAGTAGTATCATATATAGAGAAGTTACAAGATGTTATCATATAACTACATTGCCCAGCATAACTTGCTTCTTCCTCGACCTATTCGGGTCAAGGGAGGCAATGTACTAAGAAAAGTTTCTCTTCCAATACCACTACTTCTTGCAAAATAAACACTCCACCTGACTCTGGTTGGGCTTGCTTTTCTTGGTCTAACCTTATGCAGACGTTCCAGCATGCAGCTGCACCTTCTTATTCTTCTTCTTTTTGTTCTTCTTCCCTTTTGTTGTCCAGCTATGCAACCCAAGAGGGGGGTGAATTAATTTTTTTAAAAAATTTTAAAACTAATTTAGAATTATCAAGATTATGTGATGATATGCAAGTTGTATGTGGTGAGTGATTAAAGTAAGGTGAAAAGAAAAATAGTAAGAGAGCAAGTATTTGACAAAATAAAGATGGAGAGAGAGAGCAAGCACACCATAAACAAGCAAAATTTATAGTGGTTCGGTGCCAATCTTGCACCTACATCTACTCCTTAAGCTCCTACATGAGAATTTAAATCCACTAACTATATTCAAACTAAATACACCATTAAAAATCTCTAACCCTAGCTATCCCAAGCTAGCACGCTTATTTTTTGGGTACGTACAAGCCAACCCTACACATTCCGATTCTAGGTTCGGAGAGACCTTTTCAAATTTTGGAATCCTTCCAAAACTTAAAATAATACAAAATATAGTATAGGTGTTAATGATAATAAAATACAAGTTTAGCTTCCTTAATGAGTAAATAAAATCTTTAAAATACTTTTCACAATAAAGGAGGAAGCTTTTTTGATTTTTCTCAAGGTTGTTGGAGACTTGAATGAGCTCTTGAGAGGTTGGCGAACTTAAAATAAAAGCTTCTTTGCTTGAAGAGGGCTTTTTGCTTACGGCTGAAATGAATGCTTGAATCTTTTATTTTCTTTCCTTCTTTTTGAGCTTTTATATCTTCAATAAGTGTTAGAGAGAAATCTAAACAGATTTAGAGTCGTTGGAGGACTTTAAATGTGCATTAAATGCGACCAAAATGGATTGAAAAATAGTCATTACAGAGTTTTTTCATCACAGGAGGTCGATCCTAGGATCGACCTATATCATAGAGGTCAACCGAGATCGACTCCTAAGACAAAAATTTGAAAAACTCATGCTCTATATTTTTGGCCTTCGAAACAGCAGAGGTTGACCCTTGGCATAGGAACAGCATGCCAATCAGCTCGTTTGAACAAGCGAAGACCTAGGGATCAACCCTTTTCTTCAAAATTGATTTTCTTCTAATTAAAGAATCTAAAAATCATGGGACTACCTTCAAAAGATCAGAAATCTTCTATAATTGCTCTTTAAGCTTTCAAATCAAAATTTGATAAAATTATGATTTTGTCCCTGAAATACCATAAATCTTTTTTCAAGCCAAAATCATTAGTAATTCCCTCAAATGCTTTGTAATCATCAAAATTAATTCTTAGAGCAACAAGCTTTTTCTTTTTGATAATGACAAAATACTTGATCAAAAATAAAATATAGCATATATGAAGCATTGATTAAGAATTTTAAATTTATGAAGATACATTACTTGAACATTATAGCCAATCATTTGAACTATACTGTGATGATTACATATGATTAAGCATTTGAGTAATTTGCAAAATGAGTAGTTTGAAAATTGTTTAGAGAAATTTTGAATTACTAATTTGAATTACTTATTTTATTTATCAATTTTGCTTATTGCTTGCCCAATTTTATTTCTCTACTCCACCTTTTTGACATCATCAAATAAGATCTTGAGAGATTTTTAAAGAAAAAGATGTTTTCCTATTGAAACAAGTGTTTATAAAGAAAATGTATAGAGCAATCATGTAGGGCAAGCAAGACAGTTTTTATAGCATACTATAATAGAAATCTTAAACCATTCATAAGAGTTAATTCTAACATCATCCAAATGATATCATCATACATATAGAAATTCCACACACAACAAACTAGAACATAAGGTCATCAAAATAGATAAGTGTTAGAACATAAGGCTACATAAGTCATCAATACATATAGAAGTCATGGGTATCCAAAAAATACAACCAACCATGACTTAACCATCAATACATATAGATAACTAAAAGATACAAGGCTGGAGGTCACAGCTAAACTAATACACAGATGACCAACACATTGATGACTAAACTAGATCTACTAGAGGTCATGGCTGGAGGCATCAGAATCAAATGAAGAGTCAGAAATGTGACGAGGACTATTAGGATCAAATCCATGGGCACATCCTCAACCATGTCTGCCTTGGCCACGAGTAGAAGTACCAGCACGAGCAGAGGTGGCACAAGTAGGAGTGACATGAATAGGAGGGCAAGAGGGTCCAGCTGCGAAGAAAGATGAGGTCTAAGATAGAAGAATAAGTAGAATACAATCAAGCTATCCCACTACTCTCGACAAGGACTGCATGAGTGCACCAATAGTAGTAAAGACATCCTCACCATATCCTCTAATCTCATCCCTCAAGGATTGAACACCAGCCTCCAGAGCATGATCAAGACTATCACCCTCCACCGACGAAGCAGAAATTGGGAGAACAAACTTGCTCGACTAAGGGATCCTCAACCCCATCACCTACCTCTGAAGATCCAACACTCTCCTTGTCAATCTTAGTATTGAACCTTTTAGCTCCTCAAAATAAGCCAACATCGCAGTAAGCATCTGAAATACTATCATAATATGTGGAGCCATTGACTGGCCTGGTAGAGGATCAACCTGAGATCTCTCCCCCTGAGAGAAGCTCGAAGTGCCCCTGCTGGCCATATACTGAGATAAATGATCGGCTACCTACTGTGATATACAGTCGATAATCTACTGAGATACAAGATCGATGATCATCCTGAGCTGATCATCTATGAATCTGATAGCTATATCTCTACTCTCAGATGGTGGTACAGATGCATCCCTCCTCATAGATGTCGAGGGACCAGCCACATGATCAAATATAAACTAAATATCAAGAGAAGCTCTATGATCACGAGGAGATGAAGAGGATCCCTCCACCTCCTCCTCTGCTCTCTCCTCCTCCTCTGCTCCCTTAGACTAACTACCATTAGTCTTTGAAAATCCCATGCGGTGCAATGTGTGATGGTTGATGGTATCAGTGTGTGATAATCTGGCGACTGCCTCCTCCTCAAAACTGACTCCAAACTTCCTAAAGATCAAGGTGAGGGCCATACCATAAGGCAAGTGAGCCTTAAATCTATTCAGGGTCTTTCTCATGGCCTCAATCATTAGAACAGAGAGGTTTAGTGGGGACTTAGTGATCACATGGTACATAATGCATATGTCCCTACCAGATAAGGGATCATGTCTATCACTCCTAGGGACAAATAACTTGGTGACCATGTGGTGCAACAATCTAATCTCCACAGAAAGAATTTTAGCTTCTAATTTGTTCAAATTTCCTTCCTTCCTAAAATAGCTCTCAGTCCCTGTTCCTTATGAGTAAGTTCCATTTCTTTGTATCCCACACAAGGTAAATGTAAAATTATTCTTAAATGGACTGGATCAAGTACAATCTCAATATCCTTAACAAATGATTTTATTGTTCCATTGGAGTAACTTAGATTCAAATAAAATTCTCTAACCAAATCAACATAAGCATTCTCCCTCAATAGACAGTAAAACTTCTATCCCTGACTTTTAGTTTTTGAAGCAACAAAAAATCCTCTTTCTCAAAAAATCCAAAGTCTATATTCTTCACTGGTTCAACTTTACGATCGAAAAGGGGGACCATACTTGGAGTGAGAGTGGATGGTGAGGTAGCTGGAGCAGGACCAATAGTTGGGGTTGGAGCTGGAGAGGGCTCAACTGCCATCCTTTTTCAGCATGCTTCTTCCACTAGACCGCAAACAGACTTCCTCCTCTATTGCAACTTCATCTTGGGCACCATTCTAAACATAAGAGGCTTGCTACTAGTTCAAGACACTCAAGGAGAGGTAGAGTGGAAGAAGTTTTTGGAGGGAGAGAGCAGATTTGGAGGAGAATGGCCGACGGTGGGTTTTGGGGCGAGGGTTTGCTAAAGCTTTGAAACTGCCCAAAATGGGAGAAAGTGGAGAGGGATTTGGCTTCCTTAGTGGCAATTTGGAGGGAAGAATCCAGTGGAATGGAGAATTTGGAGGGCTTTTGCCGATTTTGGGAAGAAGAAAAGGAGGGTTTTTGGCTTGGTTGGGATGGTGAATAGAGGAAGAAGAAGGGTTGGCTTGTTCAGCTGAATTATTCCCAAATAAACTATGCCGCCCAAAGAATTAGGTGAAAATTGATAAAAATGCCCTAAGGTTGGCCTCTAGGTCGCCCCATGGCATAGAAAAATCCAAAAAATGATGAGAAAAATTTTAAAAAAAATTGAGACTTTAAGGGTAGAATTTTATTCATTTGATTGATCAAAGAAGGTTTAAATTTGAGCCTTTTAAAGGTTGAAAAATGAGAATTAAGCTCAAGATTTGGTTCAAGATTATTTTGACAGATATGAACATGGAATCAAAAAAAAATATTTAGGCCAATGGATCAAGAATTCCTAATTCTCTCCTAATTTTACAAAATCTATCCTCACTTAAGGTCTTAGTAAAAATATCAGTCAATTATTTTTTAGTACAAGCGTAATCAAGAATTATGTCATTATTTTGAATATGTTCTCTTATGAAATGATGTCTTATTTCAATATGTTTTGACCTAGAGTGTTGAATTAGGTTCATAGTTAGATTTATGGCACTAGTATATCCAATCTTATTGGAGTTTTATTTAGTTTGATGCCAAAGTTCTCAAGTTATTGCTTAATCTATAAGATTTGTGCACAGCAACTTCTGACTGCAACATATTCGGCCTCGATCGTAAACAATGCCATCGAATTTTTGCTTCTTGCTAAACCAAGAGATTAAGTTAACTCCTAGAAATTGATAATTTTTACTAGTACTTTTTCTATCTAATCTACATCCAGCAAAGTCTGCATCTGAATATCCTATTAAATCAATTGAAGAGTCTTTAGAATACCATAATCCTAGAGTTTGTGTACCTTTTAAATATTTAAAAAAAATTTTATAGCATTTAAATGTGATTCTTTTGGATTTGATTGAAAGAGAGTACATAGACAAACACTAAACATGATATCTGGTCTACTAGCAGTTAAATATAATAAAAAATCTATCATGCCTCTATAAAGTTTTAAATCAACACTTTTACCTCCTTTATCCTTGTCAAGCTTACATGATGGGCTTATGGGGGTACCAATGGCTTTGGAGCTCTCCATTCCAAATCTTTTGAGTAGCTTTCTTGTGTACTTGCTTTGGGTGATGGAGATCCCTTCCTTTGTTTGCTTGATTTAGAGTCCGGGGAAGAATGTTAGTTCACCTATCATGCTCATCTCGAACTCTCCCTACATGAGCTTAGTAAAATCTTGACATAAAGTTTTATTAGTAGATCCAAATATAATATCATCAACATATATTTGTATAACTAAGATATCATCATGATCTCTTTTAATGAAAAGGATTGTATCTATATTTTCTCTTAAAAAACTATTATTAAGCAAGAATATACTTAACCTTTCATATCAAGCCCTAGGTGCTTGTTTTAAACCATATAATACTTTGTTTAATTTGAAAACATGGTTAGGAATGGCATGGTTTTCAAAATTGGATGGTTGTTCTACATAAACTTCTTTAGCAATATAACCATTTAGAAAAGCACTTTTGACATCCATTTGAAATAATTTAAAGTTCATAAAGCAAGCATATGCAAGTAAAAGTCTAATTGCTTCTAATCTAGCAATCGGTGCAAAGGTTTCATCAAAATCAATTTTCTCTTGTTGATTATAATCCTTTACAACTAATCTTGCTTTATTCCTAACTACATTTCTATTTTCATCCAACTTATTTCTATATACCCATTTTGTGCCAATTATTGGATGATTTTTTAGTCTTGATACTAAGGTCCATACATTATTTCCTTCGAATTGATTAAGTTTCTCTTGCATTGCATTTATCCAATTATAATCTTTTTTGGCTTCATCTATGTTTTTAGATTCAAAATGAGAAACAAATGCAAAATGATTATATGCATCTCTATGTGAAGAATGAGTTCTTACCCCACGTGTGGGATCACCAATAATTAATTTTTTAGGGTGATTGTGATCATTCCTTCATTCTTTTGATAGATCATTTGTATCTTGAGGTTGTTCTTGTTGTTCTTCATCTTCATCCTCTTGTTTGTTCTCATATTCTTCTTCATTTTGAATTGTTGAGTCCTTTAGGATGAGCTCCTTCATCCCTTCTATAAGAGGATCTGCATCATCAATATCTTCACTCTTTCTTGATGGAAGATCATTAGTCTCATCAAATACAACATATATTGACTCCTCTACTACTGAAGTTTTTTTATTGAATACTCTAGAATCTTTACTAGAAGAGGAGTAACCAAAAAAAATAGCTTCATTGGATTTAACATCAAATTTTTCTAATTTTTCTTTACTATTCTTCAAAATAAAACATCAACAACCAAAAACATGAAAATATGTAATGTTTGATTTTCTTCCTTTCCAAAGCTCATAAGGTGTTTTCTTTAAAATTGGTCTAATTAGAGCATAGTTCAAAATATAACATGCTGTGTTAATGCTTCCATCCAAAAGTATCTTGGAAGGTTGCTTTCACGTAGCATGGTACGGGCTATTTCTTCAAGAGTTCTATTTCTCTTTCTACTATCCCATTTTGTTGATATATTCTAAGTGCTAAAAAATTATGGTCTATACCTCACTACAAAATTTTTCAAAGTCTTGGTTTTCAAATTTGGTTCCATGATCACTTCGAATATTTTGAATTGAAAATCCTTTTTCATTAGTAACTTTTTGGTAAAACTTTGAGAAAACTTGAAAAGTTTCATCTTTATGTGCTAAGAAGGAAACCCATGTGAAACATGAAAAGTCATTGATAATTACAAAATTATAATATTTTCCACCTAAGCTTGTAGTTCTTGAAGGACCAAACAAATCCATGTGCAATAGTTCAAATGACCTAAAAGTTGAAACTATATTTTTAGATTTGAATGAAACTCTAGTTTACTTACCTAGTTGGCATGCATCACAAATCTTATCTTTTTCAAAATTTAACTTAAGTAAATCGATAACTAATTTCTTTTTAATAAATTTTGAAAGTAAATGCATGCTAATATATGCAAGCCTACGATGCTAAAGCCAACTAGTCTCATTAATTTTAGCATTCATAGCTAATTGCATGTTTATCATGGAAGGATCATTCAAGTCTACCATATAAACATTACCATGCCTATGCCCAATAAATTTAATACCATCATCATTAGGTCTAGTTACAATGCATAATGAAGATTCATAAAAAACTTGGTACCCTTTGTCATAAAATTGACTAATACTTAAGAGATTATACTTTAAGCCATCTACTAATAAAATATTTTCAATATATTTGGAGGGAGTGATACCAATGTTACCTATGCTGATGATCTTTTCTTTGCTATTATCTCCAAAGGTGACCATTTCTCCATTTTTAGCATCAAGTGTAATGAATTAGGACTCATCACCAGTCATGTGTCTTGAGCACCCGCTATCAAGATACCATTTTTGATTTGCTTCTTTGGATGCAAGACACACCTACATACAAAAATCATGTTTTGACTCTAGGTACCCAAGTTTTCTTGGATCCTTTTTGGTTAGTCATAATGGTTTCTTTTGGAACTCATATTTTCTTCATATTTGAATTTTTAGATTTGCTAGAGAAGCATGTATAGGATTTATGTCCTACTTTACTATATTTAAAGCAAGAAAAATTTAAAAACTTATTGCTTGATGAATTTACAAAAATATTTTTTAAAAATTTTTATTTTTTTAAGGGATTGTAGCCAAGACCGGTCTTGTCATAAATGACCTTTTGATTTTCAAGTATCATTTGTAGTTTGTTTGAGCTTAAAGTAAATTTTCTACTATTGATTTTGGCTTGTCAATTTTATTTTTCAAATTTAGACTCTCTTAAGTTAAAGCTATTTTATTACTTGAAATACATTCATTTTCTTTTAGTAAGGATTGATTCCTTAACTTCTTTAAATCATCTACAAAATCATAAAAAGCTTCTTGAAGTCTTCAAAAGTAAATTTATTTGAAGTTTCAGTATTTATCTCATTTTCATGTGCCATAAGGCACAAGTTGGCTTGTTCATGTGACTCTTCTTATTCAGAGCTCAAATCATCACTATCACCCGTGTAGCCACCATAGCCTTTTTCTTGTACTTCTTAGGGCCCTTTTTAAGTTATGGACATTCAAACCTAAAGTCCCTCGGCTTCTTGCACTCATAGCATATTAAGATTTGCTACTTATCCTTCTCCCTGCTATGCTCCCCTTTTGTAGGTGGCCTCCTTCTCATCCTTTATTTTTTTCTTCAAAAATCTCTTGAATTTTCTAGTGATGAGGACTAATTCTTCATCTTGATCTTTACTTTTTGTTTCATCAAATTTCTCATCTAGTTGAGTGGTGGATTTGGATGCGATTATCTACTTGACATCTTCTTCTTGATGTTGCTTCATGCTAAGCTCATGTGTCATAAGCAATCCTAGAAGCTCCTCCAAAGATAATATGTTCAAATCTTTGGCTTCTTGGATTGCGATCACTTTAGCCTTCCAAGTCGTTGGTAAAGATCTAAGAATCTTTCTCACAAGATCGCTATTAGAATAAGACTTACCAAGACTTTTTAGACCATTAATAATATCTATAAAATGAGTAAACATTTCAGTTATTGATTCATTATGCTCCATTTTAAAGAGTTCATATTTGTTCACAAGCATGTTAATATTCAATTTCTTAACTTAATTAGTACCTTCATGTATTACTTCTAACCTATCCCATATTTTTTTAGCCAATATGCATGTTGAAATATGATTAAATTTATTAGCATCCAAAGTACAATATAAACATTTATGGCTTTAGCATTGAGTTGAGTCATTTTTTTAACAACCTCATCTCATTCTCTTTCGAGTTTGGTTGATTCTACACCATCAATTATCTTAGTGGGTGTGTGAGGTCCATTAACTATGATACTCCACATATTATAGTCAAGTGCTTGAATGAAAATTCTCATCCGTGCTTTCCAATAGGTGTTGTTTGATCCATTGAAAAGTGATGGATGGTTTATGGACTGCCCCTTGGCTAGTGAAGCACCAACTTAAGTTGCCATAGATCTTTAGCTCTTTGATGGTTAAATCAAAGTAGGACTAGAGCACCATGCTCCGATACTACTTGTTGCCCAGCTATACAACCCAAGAGTGGGCAGTGAATTGAATTTTTTAAAAATTTTAAAACTAATTTAGAATTACCAAGATTATGTGATGATATGCAAGTTGTATGTGGTGAATGATTTAAGTGAGATAAAAAAAATAAATAGTAAGATAAAATATATTTAACAAAATAAAGATGGAGAGAGAAAAAGCACACCATAAATAAGCAAGATTTATAGTAGTTTGGTGCCAATCTTGCACGTATATCCACTCCCCAAGCTCCTACTTGAAAATTTAAATCCACTAGCTGTATTCAAACTGAATACACCATTAAAAACCTCCAACCCTAGCTAACCCAAGCTAGCACGCTTATTTTTTAGTTACAAGCCAATCCTACACACTCCAATTTATGGTTTGGAGAGACCTTCTCAAGTTTTGGAATCCTTCCAAAACTTAAAACAATACAAAACAGAGTATAGGATTTAATGATCATGAAATATAAGTTTAGCTCCCTTAATGAGCAAATAAAATCTTAAGAATACTTTTCACAACAAAGAAGGAAACTTTTCTGATTTTTCTCAAGGTTGTTGGAGATTTGAATAAGCTCTTGAGAGGTTGGTGAACTTGAAATGAAAGCTTCTTTACTTGAAGAGGGCATTTTGCTTAGAGCTGAAATGAATGCTTGAATCTCTTATTTTCTTTCCTTCATTTTAAGCCTTTATATCTTCAATAAGTATTAGAGAGAAATTTGGATAGGTTTAGACCCATTGGAGGGCTTTAAATATGCATTAAATATAGCCAAAATGGACTAAAAAATAGTCATTGTAGAGTTTTTCCATTGCAAAGGTCGACCCTAGGGTCATCCTCGAGGTTGACCTCTGAGGCAGAAATCCAAAAAACTCATGTTCTATGTTTTTGGCCTTCGGAACAGTAGAGGTCGACCTCAACCTCTGAGATAGAATTGGAAAAACTCATGTTCTGTGCTTTTGGCCTTCGAAATAGTAGAGGTCGACCCCTGGCATAAGAATAGCATGCCAATTAGCTCGTTTTAGCAAGGAAAGACCTAGAGGACAATCCTTTTCTTCAAAATTGATTTTCTTCCAATTTAAGCATCCAAAAATTATGGGACTACTTTCAAAAAATCAGAAATCTTCTATACTTGCTCTTGAGGCTTTTGAATTAAAACTTAGTAAAATTATAATTTTGCCCCTAAAATACTATAAATCCATTTTCAAGTCAAATCATTAGTAATCTCCTCAAATATTTTGTAATCATCAAAATTAATTATTGAAGCAATACCTTTCTTAAAGGGTCAACGATCAGAACAAGACCCTTCCACTACATTCACCATCTCTTTATGGAGCTGGTGACCCTTCTTAATGTTTTGCAGCAACACCCATATGCCATGGTAGTTCACTGTAGGCTTTATCATTCGAAAATGAGTAAGAAAAAAGAGGATAAACTTGGGCAAAGAATTCAGGATCACATCATTCTCGAGCTACTCGTGTAGAAAAAAATTCAGCTTACTCAAGTGCTCAATCATCTCAATCATGTACAATACATGATCGATGATTGATGCTCCATCCCCCATCTGAGCATTGAAAATGGCACAATAGTCTTGTACCTCTCAACATCATCATGTGTGCCAAAGGGGATGTTCAATATTTGAAGCATCTCCTAAGGCTGGGCATTCTCGAACTTGTGGCTAAACTCGTCATTCATCGTCGCCACCATAATACACCAAATAGTGGTGTGGTCATTGAGCCACTTCTGGTAAGTATCTTTGACCACCACTTTAGCATTCTGCATTGGCTCCTCAGGTGTTGAATCAATCAAAACATACAAGATTCATTTATGCTCTAGGATGATTTTCAACTTTTGATACCAGCTATCGAAGTTGGGTTCCATCAATTTGTCATTGTCCAATAATGATCGAAGCGATAGGGTAGTGGCCATAGCTGCATTAAACAAAAACCAAACCTAATTAGTATATGAATTAATTATCTTAAAGACTTGGACTTTAGCCTAAAGGTCTTCCCACTATTTTATACGAATTGGTAGCCTCTACCTTCAATTTGAGGAATTACTTTAATTTCTTAGTGGGTACTAGAATCCACGCAGACTACACATGAGCCCAACTTTGGTTGGTCAACCCATGTGCATCTATTGATAGGCTTATAACCAATTATTTCTCTAAATAACTTTTAGTAATTTAATTTTGCTTCGAAAATCTAATCAATAGGCTTTGGTCTCTACTGAAAAGATGCAGTTAGGTCCAACCATTAACATGATCATATTTGGTGCATCTAAGCAATAAATGATAAGGCCCAACTTTGGTCGACCAACCTGACCATCGTTAGAAAGACAACCAAATCATCATATTATGAATGATAATTTCATTAGTCAATAAGCATCAAACCTTTGGGCCTCCAATGATTATTAAGCTAATGGATCCATTATCACTCAACTTAATGGGAGGCTATGACTTAGTTGTCACCATAACTTTATGATTTTTAAGGATCTAATAATTTTAAAGAATTTGATTAACTCATTTTAAGAAGAGGAGAGAGAAGATTAACCAGTCATTTTTTATTCTTTCATTGACTTCACCAAGTCAGATCATAAAGGACCTAATTAAAGCTGGCATTAGGAGCACCTAAATTAGTCATACTAATTTATCTAATTGACATGGGTGAGCCTAAATCATCAGGTGATCTAATCAAAACCTAATTCACCAGGATGGCTAGGTAAGTGAGATCAATGAAAGGGATATGCCACTAACTCATCAAAGATTGGAATCAGTGCGAGTAGCTTCTAACTAAAAACAACTAGTTTGGACTAGCAAACTTACCTTAGACACAATCTGATTCATTAGTTTTAATTTGATCAACCTAGTAATCTCGGGTTCAACCGCATAGCCATGAATCAAGTCAATTTGGTCCTTATTAAAAGCATGGACTTGACCAACTATAACTATTATAATTGAGTCTAAAGAGTTCTTAACCTAATCTAATTCAACATTTGATTAGATTTGATCAATTACTCTAATTTAGTTCATTCCTTAACTAACCTTAGGTCTAATCTAATTAATGGACCTAATTCATCTAATCCAATAATCCAAATTTTATTATCAATAACTTAGGATCTTTAATTCATAATTTTAGACCCTAATTCATAATTCTTAATTTTTAATTATATTTTTGGATTGAGGGTTGGGATTAGGTATTTTGAAAATATTTTTTCAAAATTTTGAAAGATTTTTTACAACCTAGCACTGTTCACCAAATGGGTCGACTCATTTAAAAAATTGGATCGTCTCATTTCATAAATAGTACTAGTTGTAGCATTTAATCCAAATCTATGTACACTACAAAAAAAAATCATGAATCAATTTAGATCTAATCTAAACACATATTCATGACTTAATATTCAGATTAAAGCCAATTAATCAAATCATTAAAAAAAATATTAGATTAAATCTAAAGTTTTATTATCAATATTTTAGATCAGCAACGTATTAGGACAACCTTTTTACTATATGGGATAAATCTTATAGTAGTATAACCTTCAGTCTGTACAATCATGATTTTATTTTTAGGTTTAAAAATTAGATTATTATTTAGATCTAATCTAAAAAAATAATCTAAGCATGCATATACATCACATTAAATAACCTGGATGCTCTAATACCATTGCTGGTGTGCATGCAAGGTTTCTATCTCTACTTTCAAAACTTTTTCAATAATCAAACATAGCAAAATTAAAAGTTAATCTAATTAATTTTGCAAGAGCTATAAATTTGATCTGAAAACCTACATAACCAGGATCTAATGTGACATGTATGCATTAAAATCTAAAAATAAAACAACATCAGCAGTAAAATGATTTTACTACATTACATGTTCAAAATACTTTACCTTTGTGCGGATAGTCAATCACCATAATCAAATTACTATTAGAAAGATCTGATCATTGCGATGTAGCTATACAAGAATTTATTGGAAGATATAAAGAATTTATGATGAAAAAATATCAAAATAACTTTTATTCATTTATTAATTTATATATAAATATAAAATTAGCTCAACCATCAATAGACTGATGATTAGCTTTAGGATACTATTCCCAATAATTGTAACATCATTCATAATGATATCACAATAATCTTTCTTTATTGATAAATGATAACCATCTTTGACCACAAGACCAACAGAAATTATATTCATCAAAAAAGAGGAACAGTAATGATAATCATCTGAAGAAATGATATTACCATTAAAAATAAGCTGAACTATTTCCATAGCTTGAACTGGAATAGATCTTCTATCTCTAACATTCAGGAATCACTCATTATTCTCAAATTTTCTACTAACTTGAAGACTTGCAAGAAATTAAAAATATGAACTGGACTTTCGGTATTCAACACTCAAATAGTAGTATCACAAATAAAGAAATTATAAGGTGTTATCATATAACATCCTTGATCAGCAATTTCTTGCTCTTTTCTCTTTTAGCCTATTAGGATCATGGGAAGTAAGGTATTGAGGATAGTTCTTTTTTCAGTGCCCTTGCTTCTTATAGTAGAAGCACTCTATCTGATTTGGATTAATTTTAGACCTTTTGTTTAGGCTGGGCATAGAATCCACAGCACGAATCTTTTCGTACTGCTGAACAATGTTCAACTTTCAATACTTATTATCAAAGTTAGGTCCCTTAAGTATGTCACTATTTAATAGTGAACGAAGCAACTAGGGTTTGGCCTTAACTACACAAAGGAGAACCAAAAATCTAATTAGTAAATAATTTATTAAGCCTTAATATTTAGACTTTAATCAAAAGATTCTTCCACTATTTTATCTAAATTGATAGCCTCTACCTCCAGTTTGAGGAATTATCCTAATTTCTTAGTAGGTACTAGAATCCACATAGACTACATACGATCCCGAGAAAATCTCTGGCTAACCCATGTGTATCTATGGGTAGGTTCTTAACCAATTACTTTTTCAAATAATTTATAGTATTAAGTTTTGCCTGAAGTATCTTTTTAGTAGGCTATGGCCTCCACTGAAAGGCTTGGTTAGGTCCAAGCATTAACATAATTGAGTTCAGTGCATCAAACAAATGATGACTAGATCTAAGAAAAGTTCTAGTTAACCTGATCTTCATTTAGAGAGTATGACCTAAAATTATCATATGATGAATGATAATTCTAATATTTGGATGAACACCAGATGTAAGGCGCCTTTAATGTCCACCCAGACTATTGGACCCATTACCATTCATCTTAATGGAAGGCTATGATCTAGTTATTATCATAACTATTTCATTTTAAGGATCTAATAATTTTAAAAAATTTGATTAATTTATTTTAGAGAAGGAGGAGGCGCACCCCACTATGCTTGGAGGCGCGCCCCACTCTTCCTTCAGTCTTAACATGACGTCCAGCGATCCTGTATAATAATTGCTATCGGAGACTTCTTGATGAGGAGGCATGAAGGATAAATCCAGCATAGGAATAGGATTCAGTAGCATGAAGAACAAAAAAAAAATTATTTTGGGGGCCGACAAGGCCCTCCTTTCTTCCTTCTGATTGGTGGCCAGTGATTGGCTACCAATCCCAAACACCTGAGGCCAATTCCTGTGAACCGGTGCCAATCCTAGCATTGATGTCTAGTTTCGGCAATCTAGTGTTGAGTGCATGCAAGATGGTGGAGATTCGAAGGAAGCGGCATGGCCGCCTTCTTCTCCAAAAAAGTCATAGGATAGTGGTGGCTGGTGGAATGCGGGCAGCTGGCATGCATGTAGTGGGAGCCGATCGAGGAGGTAGAATGAGCAGGGGAGATCAGATCGAATCTTCTCCTTCCAAGCAATTCTAGCATCGATGCCATGATCGAGGCATAGCGGTTGATTAGAGGGAGGTTTCATCTCTAAGGGCATGGCCAAGGCTAGCGGCAGGGGTGATCAGAAGCCTGTGGAGAGCATCCTCCACTCCGAGAAGCATGGATCTAATGTCAAAGTAGGCCCTAGGGAAGAATCTGGCATGGTGGCATATGAATCTGGCATGGTGGATCATGGATCCGATAATGGTGCATCGATCCAATGGTGGTGCATGAACGACAACAGCGACGATGTGCCGTAGTGGTGGTCCAGTGGTGGGGTGCCCAGATCTAGTGGTGGCGCCCGAGCAAGGTTAGTTGATAGTGGTGCAGTAGCAAGCGGTGTTTTGTTTTGATCAAGACAAAGAGGAAGAAGCTAGGAATCTAGAAGGTTCCAAGAGAGAGAAAAAAAAGAAAAAACCAAAAGGGATTTGGAGTTGTTTTTTTATTTTTCTTTTTGCTCTCTATTGTTCGTGGCTATTCTCCTGGTTGTGGCTTCACGTGGTGTTGAAAACAAAAACATGAAGGTTGAGCTGCTGGTGTATTTTGTTTGGCATGTTAGAAGAGAGGTCACTCAAAGGCTCGAGGTCAAGGTGGAGCTAAAAAAATAACTATTCAGTCTACTGAAAGGCTAGAAAAGTAGTTAGGGTGCATTCAATGGTGTGACCGGTTGGAGCCTTGGGGTGATGAAGATGGTTGATCCATGGAGAGTCACAGTAGGTTCAAAGGAGGTGGAAGTCCTCAGTAGTTTTGAAGGAGCCCATAGGGGTGTGGAGTATCCAAGATGGGAATAGCGATGGTGGAGGTCCAATAGGTTAGGGTTGGACAGCTAATCTTAGATCAGGTTGTTTCTTCTATGGGAGAATTAGGATGAATCGCAACTCAGGTGGAGGATGGGTTGTGAGCAGCAAGAGAGGACTCGATGCCTATAAGAAGGCAGTGTCGAGCTTCGGGATAAGATAGATAGGTCTAAGCCCAGGATAGGGTTTGAGCTATAGTTCCTCTAGGTGAAACTAAATAGATGGGTGGTGCAGTGGTAGAAGAGGATGAAGTGCTAGGGTAGAATTTTCTAGGGTTCATTCATTGGATTAGAGGAGTTGGATGAGCTCCTATGTGTTTTAAATGAGCTTGCAAGGTGCAGTATATCCGACATGGCTTCGGTGGGGTCTATGGAGTGTAGAGGGTTTGAAGGAGCAGCGACGGTGATCGAGGTGCAATGGCAGACTCAGCAATGCAGCGTTGAGTGGTTGGCCTTGAGTGACTCAGTTAAAGAGTCAAATTCTTCTGCAGCATTAGATGGACTTCGATTTCAAGTGGAGCACTAGGCAGAGGTTGCTTCACAGGTGGAGAGAGATTTGACATGAGTTCAGAGCAGAGGGGTGCAGAGGGAGGAGCGATATCCCAACACCAGCACTGAAGATGCACAATTCTAGATGGAGCGGTGTGTGTAGGAGGACAGGCATAGTTTTGAGGAGACCATATCAAGGTATGCAGTGAGTGCCAGTATAGAAACACTACGGTTCTTTAGAGAAGTCTAGAAAAAATGATGTAGTTGCCAAGCAAAAAGAATCCTACAAAATCTATGATGGTGCCAAGGAGCAAGCACAGATCTTTAGTTATGGAGACGATCATCCCAAAGGTCTCCAAAGCTGCATAGTAGCTGATGAGGATTGATGGAGGTGTAAGAGTTTGCTCAATGAGCTATCTAGGTGCACTACGAAGTATAGGTTGGTGTTGCAGCTATAGGGTCAGAGCAGGAGGACATCAATTTGAGGCCAAGGAGTACAATGGAGCACGAGTCTCAGGAGATATGGAGCACAAGTCAGTGTTGCAACTAAGAAGGCAACGTGGTTTTGAGGGGATGGTGTCAGCTCTGAAGGAAGAAAGATGGTGCAAACAGTTCACATGAGGTTTGCCAAGGCTTGGGCACCCGAAGGTAGAGATTCTTAGGATTAGTGGTGCTCCCAAGACTTGGAAGGCCATGAGAGGAGTTGTAGGGTTTGGTGATCTAGGTGGAAGCATGAATTTCAAAGTATTTTATAAAGAAATCTTAAAGTCAAACCCTAAGGCAGGACCTCCTTATTAAATTAAAATCATATAACATGCTTTTATAATATAAACATAGGGTATAGGAACATACCTGAATCGCTAAATCCTAATTTAAGTCTGAATTTTGGTAGAGGCCTGATAGGGGGTCCACCAGGTGCCCACATTTTCACCCTCCAACATTGATCAACACAGGGACTTGATCAAGCCTCTAACTCTTTCCTGAATTGATTCCAAGCAGCAAATTCTTCTTCGAAGAATTCAGTTGGGCAGAACCTTCTTTAGCCTTGCTTCCTTCCTCCTAGCCTTCCCTTCTTTAGCCTCTAACTCTTTCTTTTCAGTTGGGCATATGATGAAATATAAATGCTTTTATTTATTTAAAAATATCATTACATGAGTTTGGAAGATAAAAGGATAATCCATCAAAATATATATTTTGATTGGCTTGTAGGGCACATTTCTTTCAATCTCCCACTTGCACTAAAGCCAATCGTCCTTATATTTTAACCCCATACAATCGAGGTGGCGATTAAATTATTGCTATGGTAGAGCCTTAGTGAACGGGTCTGCTATGTTGTTCTTTATTTCTACTCATTCAATGACTACATCTTTTCTCTTGACAATCTCATGAATAAGATGGAAGCATCTCAGAGTGTGCTTGGATTTATGATGAGACCTTGGATCCTTTGCTTGAGCAACTACTCTAGTATTATCATAGTAAAGTGGTATTGTATTCTCAATCTCAGTAACGACACCCAATTCAATAATGAACTTCTTTATTCAGATAGCTTCCTTGGTGGCTTCACTCACAGCTATGTACTCTGCCTTAATGGTTGAGTCAGCTATAGTTTGCTGCTTGGAACTCTTCCAACTCACTACTCCATCATTTAGAGTAAAGACATATCTTGAAATGGATTTACTATCATCTAGGTCTGATTAAAAACTAAAGTCAGAATATCTTTCTAGTTTAAGATCAGATCTTTGATATATAAGAAAAATATCCTTAGTCCTTCTTAAGTACTTAAGAATATTTTTCACTACTTTTCAATGATCCTCTCCTAGATCAGCCTGAAATCTACAAGCTATCCTAAGGCATAAGCAACATCAGGCCTGATACATAGCATGACATACATTATTGATTCTACTACCGAAGCATAGGGAATAGAACTCATTCTATTTATCTCTTTAGGTGTCTTAGGAGACATCTTCTTAGAGAGATGTATCCCTTAACTCATGGGTAAGTAACCTCTTTTACTCCCATCCATGCTTAACCTTTTCAGCACTAAGTCAATGTACCTAGACTAGGACAATCCTAACATCCTTTTAGATCTATCTCTATAGATCTTTATGCCAAGTATATAGGATGTTTCCCCCAAGTCTTTCATAAAATACTTACTTGATAGTCATAATTTGACCAATTGCAACATTGGGATATCATTCCCAATGAGAAGCATGTCATCCACATACAGAACCAAGAAAATTATGGCACTTCCACTAGTCTTTTTGTACACACAAGATTCATCTACATTTTTTATGAAGCCAAACTCTTTGACTATGTCATCAAAATGGATGTTCCAACTCCTTAAAGCTTGCTTTAATCCATAAATGGATTTCTTAAGCTTGCATACTTGATTTGGTCTTTCACTTAAGATAAATCCTTCTGACTGTGACATGTAAACTTCCTCCTCAAGCAAACCATTAAGGATGGCGGTCTTCACATTCATTTGCCTTGTTTCATAATCATGGTATGCTGCTATGGCAAGCATAATCTAAATAGATTTGAGCATGGCAATAGGTGAGAATGTTTCATCATAGTCTATACCTTGTTTCTACCTGAAATCATTAGCCACCAGTCTAGCTTTATAGGTTTTAACTTGGCCATCTACTCCAATTTTTTTCTTATAGACTCATTTGCACCTGATAGGGTTCACACCCTTTGGTGCATCAACCAAAGTCCATATTTTATTGATGTACATGGAGT
Organism: Cocos nucifera; assembly: GCA_006176705.1. NCBI lineage: Eukaryota > Viridiplantae > Streptophyta > Magnoliopsida > Arecales > Arecaceae > Cocos > Cocos nucifera. The sequence continues at coordinate 237,312 of QRFJ01000043.1, read as the reverse complement.
CCATCTCGAATTTCATGGCATCTAGCCATCTGTCTAAGTCTTTACTCATGACAACTTCCATATAGGTCAGAGGTTCATCATTTTTAATGATTTGGACTTCATTATTCTCAATAATGAACCCATATCTCATAGGTGCATGTCGCACTCTATCAGACCTATGGAGAGGAGTTGTATGTTCAGATTCTTTTCTATTTATATGTACATCCAATTGAAAGATTTCTATTTATTTATGTTGAACTTGACTAAGTTCAATATTTCTCCCACTACCTCTTTCTAGGATGAACTCTTTCTCCATAAAAGTGGCATGCCTACTTACAAATACCTTTGTTCAATAGGGTGGTAGAATAGATATCCCATACTATCTCTAGGATATCCTATAAATAGATATTTATCTGCTTTAGCATCTAGTTTATGTCCAAAATTTTTTTTGATATATGCCAAACAATCCCATATCTTAAGATACTTAAGATTAGATTTCTTACCTCTCCATATCTCATATGGAGTGCTATATACAGACTTAGAAGTTACTCTATTCAATATATATATTATGGTCTCTAGAGCATAACCCCAAAAGAAAATAGGTCACTCTATGAAGCATATCATGGATCGTACTATATCCAATAAGGTACGATTTCTTCTTTTGGCTACACCATTTAATTGCAGCATATAAAGAGGGCTCCATTTAGAGAGAATTTTTTTTTACTTTAAGATGGTCCAGAAATTCACTAGATAAGTACTCTCCTCCTTAATCTGATCAAAGAATTTTTATATTTTTTTAGTTTGTTTCTCGATCATACTTTGATACTTTTTAAATTTATTAAAAGCTTCAAATTTGTTTTTCATAAGATACATATATCCGAACCTAGATAAATTATCAATGAATATTGTAAAATAAGAATATTCTCCTTTAGCTTGAGTTATCATAGGACCACATACATCTGTATGTACAAGTTCTAATAACTTACTTGTCCTTTCTTCATATCCACTAAATAGAGTTTTGGTCATTTTATCCATGAGACAAGATTCACAAGTTCCTAATAATTCATAATCATAAGGATCAAAAAATTTTTCTTTATATAACTTGTTAATCCTAGTCTCACTGATATGACCAAATCGATGATGCCAAAGTAAAATATTATTAACATTTTCTCTCTTACATTTTTTTTTTATTTTCATCAATAAAAAAAATATTGTCATTCAAAGATAGAGTCAAAAAACCATTATAAAAAATGCCATAATATATTATTTTATTAAAAAATTTAATTAAGCAACCATTGCTCATTACATCAATTTCATAATATTGTTTTAACAATAAGGGTATAGAAATAATATTTTAAATAATCTTAGGCATATAATAACAGTCCTTTAGCTCTAAGATCTTTCTAGAAGGTAACTTCAAAATATTTATCCCTACAGCTTCAGCTTGAATAGACTCTCCTCCAGCACCATGAGCTCAAAGTCATCCTTCTTCAAAACTCTAATTTTCTGCACCCTCTACAAAGATTTGCATATATGAGAATCGTAGGTGGTATTCAATACCCAAGAGTTTGAAATGGAAGAATTCAATAACAAAATTGTATGTATCTCATACATATTATTCGATGCAACACTTGCACCAGTCTTCATAGTTGCAAGGTAAGCCTTGCAATTTTTCTTTCAATGACCTGCTTTGCTGTAGTAAAAGTAGGTCGCAAGCCTTGAAGCCTTCTTCTCCTTTTTCCTCTTATTTATGCCATCTTTAGGGTTCAACCTCCTTTTTGAATCTTTTTTGCCTACCTTCTTCTTGAAGATCCCATCCATAAGAAGAAGAGGAGCCTTATCCTTCTTGATATGACTCTCTACTGTTCTAAGCATATTTAATAGCTCAGGCAAAGAAGTATTCAGTTTGTTCATGTAATAGTTCATGACAAACTGAGAAAATAATTCTAGAAGTGATTGTAGGATCAAATTTCTTACTAAACTCTCCATCCGTAACAAAACTTAATTAACCTAATTAAGTGATTAGGTCAATTACCATCAACATATGATCTTGTATAGATGATATTTCTACCATCCTGGTATGGAATAACTGCTTAGATATTTCATATCTAGTAGTCCTACATTATTCTCCATAAAGCTCTTTGAGATTGTGCAGTATGGACTAAGTATCCATGCCATTATGCTGCCTCTATAACTCATTATTCATTAAGGCCAATATAACAAATTTGATAGTTAATGAATTATTTTGCCACATTTTATATGTAGCTTTACTCCTCAGTAGCATCCTCCCCTACTGACTCAGGGTAGGGGTATTGAGGATATAGAAGATCCTTTCTTGATTAAGCATAATCTTTAGATTTCTCAATCAGTCCACATAATTGGGACTAGTCAACTTATTTGAATCCAATATACCATGCAATAAAAATGAAGAAGTCATGTAGAATTAAATCTTCATAATAAACAATATTACATAAGCAAACAACTCATGATGATACTCATAATTAAATTAGGGCTTTAATTTAATTGTCTTCCACTATTTTGTCAGACATCATTGCCCTCTACTATGATAATCAAGAAATCTTAATTGATTTTCTTAATGGGATTGAGATCCTAATTCATAAAAGGTCTTGTGGTTATACAACAAACCTTTTATGAGTTCAAAGATAGAAAATTCTTTTCAATTGCATCTTATGCAATTCTCAATATAATTCTAGCCTCTAAAATATTAATAGCCTTATGGTTGCACAACAAACTATAACATTTTAGTTAAGTTGGACCCTTCATTTCTATACAAATAAATTCGAATATTGTTGCCCTTCTGGTTACACAACAAAGCAAAATATCCAAAAATGCCGTAAGCATCTTATGCACTAGGTCAGTATTACATCAGTTCCTATAATAGGCATTGTGGTTACACAACAAATCTACTGAGGTTCGTGACATAATAATGTCCTAGCATGAAGGAAGGCCTACATGTAGTGAACATAACACTAAGCATCCCAATAAAGAATTAAATTAATCTTAACTGGCCAGGTAAGTGGAAGAGAGGTGGGGGTCTCTCTGTTGCCTTTTTTAGATACCAACAAGTTGGCCAGGTTAGTCAATGAAACTAAATAGAAATCACGTTCTCTTTACCAATCATGAACCACTTTCCTAGACATCTATTGATCAATTACATCCAGACTAGTTCTGCTTTTGGTTAATTGCACTATAACTTAATATAATATAAATAAAGGATTTAACTAGTCTCTATGCACATTCTAAACATAATGAACATAATAATTCATATGAAGCATATACATGTATTAATCACGTTAATCATGACATACAAAATAACATGCACCATAAGATTCCATCATTCTAGGACAACCATCTACCACATAGTGGATATTCACCACTATGCCAGAGCAATCTTATAGAATGATGTAAATCATAATTTAATTATAAATAATTAAATATGATCATATCATATTAAACATTATGCTATAAAATAATAAGCATATAAACATATGATTTAACCTAATAAGGATGGCTCTGATACCACCATAGGGTTTGGTGACTAGGGCGGAAGCACGAATCTCAAAGCATTTTATAAAGAAATTCCAAAGACAAATCCTAATCCAGGACCTTCTTATTAAATTAAAATCATATAACATGTTTTTATAACATAAACTTAGGGTATAGGAACTTACTTGAATCACTAAACCCTGATTTGAGTCAGAATTCCAGCAAACGTCCAATAAGCATTCCACCTAGTGCCCACATGTTGACCCTCCAATGTTGATCCACACAGGGACTTGATCAAGCCTCTAACTCTTTCTTGAATTGATTCCAAGCAGTAAATTCTTGTTCCATGAATTCAGTTGGGTAGAATCTCCTTTATCCTTGATTCCTTCCTCCTAGCCTTTTCTTTTTCTTTCTTTCTTTTGTCCTTGTCTTTCTTATCTTTCTTTCTAGATCCTTGTCCTAAAGAAGACTCCTTGTTCTTATTAGGACCCTATCTTAACAACAGAAGGAAGAAAGAAATTCGTCAATGTGGAGAGGGTTGTAAGAAAGAAGGATGGGGATGATTCCTTCGAAGCCCGATGTGCCCCCTATTTATAATTTATGTAAGGGTGTCTTCAGATCATCTCACACCCTCCCCAATTTAATTTCTCATGCCCGTATGCTTATCTCATGCCCATCTAAAAAAGAAATCAATCCACGTGGAAGCAAAGGAAATTAGATCCAAGAGTCGCTTCGCATAGGACTCTTTGAAATTAATTCTTTGTTACTTCAAAAAAAGGTACGTAGTTTTATTTTGAATTGGTGCCACTAATTAAAGATTGTGATTGGATCACAAGGCCATCCTATGTCCTTTATTTTGTGTGCCAAATTCAGATGGGGTGAGAGTCCCAAACCACTTGGACTCTTGGTCCAAGTGGTGCCAACATGGAAGGGGGCGGCTAGGAGTCTTCATCCATTCAAATTCTAGATAACAAACAAAGAGTTTAAGTTGCAGAAGGACTCTCTGTGCCTATCTGACGTCCATGCCATATATAAAATTATGTAGAAAATGAATGAATAAGCATAAGAAGGAATGGCACCAACCAACTCATGTGCCAAGACATCCTTGCGCATGAAACATCTCCACATGCTAAGAGAGAGACTCTATGGCATGTGGAAACCAAATATGAGACACCCAACACCAAGCCCCATAAGTCTAGGCTTAACCAAATTCAAAATCAAATCTGATTTGGATTAAATTTGATCTTAATTAGCCCAAATTGGAACTAAATTTGAATTTGATTCAAATATAGGAGTTAGGATTTGCAACATGTGCTAGCATGTTCTACTTGCAAACATGTGTTAGATGAGTTTCCTAGAAGTTAGATTGGCTAACACTTGTTATACACCTTTTAGAAGTATTATTATAATTTTGACTTAAAATTAATAAAAAAATATCTTTTCTATCACATTGTGTATATATAGTGTCTATGATACATCCTTTAAGTTAATGAAATGCTAATACATATTTTAAGAGTTAAAAATTTAAGACATATATTTTCATAATTAACTCATAAACTGCTTCTGGCCGTAGGATCATCATGAGAATGGTGATCGATTTAAAAGGTTGGTGTACAATCGCTATCTTAGGATAGATGAATCTTGAGTCTATAGTATGGAGGCATCGGAGCAAGAGTATAGGTATTCATTAGAGAACAAGGGCACTGAGCATGACCACCTCGAGCAGTCATAAGAAAGTCTACCTTCTCATCGATGACTAAGCTCGATGTTGTAGTTGTGTGCCTAGTTCTTACACATGAGGGGCATCGGTAGTTCACCTTAAGGATGTTATAGTTTGACTATACCATAACTCGATCTCTTAGTCATTCAAAATTCTAAAGTGTATGTTGGTTGTAGAATATTCATTGTAGGAACTGGATTGCACCATGATTGGATCTATCAATCTCGGTAGAAGAGAAGTAGTCCTATGATGTCATGAGATCGAGTCCTTAAGCCCATAGCCATAGCAGTGTAATATAATAGAAAAGAGTTTTCTATTATAATTTCACATTTGACTCAGATCGAATAATTCAATCATATGATACGGTGTTGGGTTTGACGAGTTTACCTTAATCCTGATTCAGTCGAAACTCATGATAGAAGAATCCAATCACATAGGTAGCTGCATCGAGAGATTCGCATTCAGTTCAGATGGATTGCCACCATTTACTACTAGGTGTCACTAGTTGATTTTTAGAGCAATTAGAATGGGCTTGATGATCAATAATTCTAATTGGGTGAATTGAAAGAGTTCTGGTCTATTGAAAGATATTTTGATGATGTCGATGATAGAGATTGTGACATGTCTCATTACCATATGGAACTAAATCTAACTAGATCATACAAATAAGAGTTTGGATCTAGACATCATCAATTGAGCTAACCCAAATCGATTGATTTAGATTAGATTCAATCATGTTAAAAAAATCATGCTAGCACACGATTGAGCCTGACTTTCTACTTTTGTAGTCTTTTTGGTTCATCTTAATTGAGTCAAATTGGATTTGGCTCATCCGAAAACCCTATATGGATTTATCCTAATATAACTAGAGCTTGTTTAGGTTAGAAAAGTATTGTCCTAATTCATCAGATAAGAATAGGACAAGACCTACCAATTTCTTGATCCTTTTTAGATAAGGGTCAAAGGTTGACCCAGTTGTAGGAAAGAAAGGGGTAGGAAGCATGCGCCCCCTAGAGAATTTCTTGAGGCATGCACCCCTAAGTGATTTCTTGAGAGAGAAGAGGGCACATGCCCCCCTAGGCATGTGCCCCATATGGATAGAGTTTTGACCAGGTCAAAATTAGATTTGACCAGGTCAAAGAGTTTGATAGAGATCAAACTCTAGGAAGAGTCCCTTGCGCCTTTACTTCTTCCCTTTCTCCCTATCTATTTTATGCAACACTTATGGGATTATTTTGTGCGACAAAACTAGGTAGGGACCTAGTATTTGGTGTGTGATATCAGGCCTAGAGTCCTAAGTAATCAAGCAATTTGACTGCTTGATTGAATGGGTCTCTAAGGTGGTGCAGGGTTCTCTATAAGAACCCCTGCACCCTAGGGTTCTTAAGCTTTCCCTTACTCCATGCCAATTGCTGCTGCCCCTTCTCTGTTCCATGCCTTCGTCTCCTACCCCTCTTCCTCTTCTCCATGCCCAATAGATTGGGTGAAAATAGCAAAGAAGATCCAAGGCATTTGGTGCAAGGATTCAGGCTAAGAGATGATGGTGTTCGTGAGACAAGCACACTGCCTTCAACTTTTATTTTGAAAGCTCTACAAATCATATCCAAATCTAATCTTTAAAGATTAAATTTAGGAGGAGAAGATGTCTAGAACCAGTCTGAGTGGACTTCAGTAGAGGCTAGGCACTTGCATGGCTAGATCTAGAACCCCGAGTTATGATAGATCATCATCAGGATAATAGTTACCCTAAACAGGTAACATTCAATGTTCCAAAATTTTAATTAATTTTTATTTTTAATATTAAATCATTGAGATTAGATTCAAGAACTCTCAGATGTGATTAGGTTTTGTAGAAATTTTTGTGAAAAATTTTGCTATAGAGCTGATCTAATCAGATCAATCCTGCGATGGAAAACCTAATTTTTCTTCAACATGATCTAATCTAATTAGACCCTTGATCAATTCTCTTTGTGTATGATCCATTGGGTTTCACAACTAACCAGCAGTATGTCTAGGTATGATTTGACCAAATTTGATTAGAACTCCATCAAACTGATTGAGGTCATATTGAGCTAACCTGATTCAAATAATCAGAATCCTTCTTAATTAGTGATCAAATTAAACTCTTTAATTCGATTGAGCCCATAAGATAATATTAACGTCTAGCAACATATTATGTCTACTTGAAAGATATAAAATTTTGGTAGAAATACAAAAAATATTCTTCAGTAGAAAGTTATCATATAATTCATTCCTACGATCATCCTACATTACGAATATGACTATGGATATGGAATTATGTCAAACCCAATATCATATTCATATTTCTCTCAATCTTATAATGATGATTCAATTAATGCAACATTAGAAACCATTTCTAATGTTCATCATGCTTTGATTAAAGTCTTCCTGAATCATTATTCAATTGAAGCAAGTAGGATGCGGTCTCCTCTTACTAGGAGTGATCGATTCTATATTGACCTACTCATTACCTCTATATGCAATCCACCGTATCCAGAAAACCCCATACATGATAAATTCATGAATGAGTATGAATCAAATATGAATTCATGCATACAAGATTCTATAGTAGTCTCAGATCAAAGGATTACATGCACAACTCCCACTATGAATAATATCTCTTGACATGCAAATAAGACTCCATCAGATATTCTCAAGTTGGATCAGTTCAGTGAACTCATTCTCTAATGAGCATCCATATCCTTGTATTAGTATCTCACACAAATGATTGTGAGATCAATCATCCTCTCCATTGAGCATACATAGGATGTGCTAATCTTATCAGAAATATTGATCCCTAACTCAATGTTCCATCGATTAAAAATATTTTAGATTAGGATTTTAAGATTTTAGAACTTACAGGTACGATCTCATCATAACCCTAAACCCATAGCCCTGATCTATGGGGTTCATCATAATCTTAAAGAAATAATTAAGACACAGCATTTGATAAAATATAAATACCTTTATTTATTTAAAAATATCATTACATGAGTTTGGAAGATAAAAGAATAACTCATCAAAATATATATCGATTGGCTTGTAGGGCAAATTCCTTGCAGGTGTTAGGGTGTTGGCTCTGGAAGACTAGGACAGGTATGGTCCTAGGGATAGGACCGATTTGGTCCTAGGGCTAGGGTGCAGGTTCAACCCCTTATGGTCATGAGACCCTGGTTTATGGGTCAAATGGGGGCTAATTAGAGTTTGGACTAGGTTTGGTCTATGGGATTGAGTGCATGATCAGACAATGAGTATACATGATTTTGGGTGAGCACATTCTGATGGGGTTAGCCTAGAAAATTTTTTACAGGTTGGGTTTAGTGTTGGAGTAGCATCCTGGCATTACTTTGCTCTGGTACCAATTGTTAGGATCCATATGCCACTCTGATACCATATTACGAAAACTTCTGATCTTTAGCATAGACCTGGAGAGACCTTTGACATTCTCTAAGGGTAGCATACCACCAATGCACCATCTGGATTTGTGATGGGGCGACTCTCTCCTAGGGCTTGAGAAAGGCACCCTTCTCTCTAGAGCTTCTTTAAGAATCCTGGGGCAGCAACACTAGAGAGGAGAGATTGAGGAAAAAAAGATCTGTATTTCATAGTGTCATGAAACCTTAATACAACCTATGTATTTATACATAGCCATTAGGCCCGACTAAAAACTCTCATGACTAACCCAATATATGAAAGCACTCGTCGAGCCCATGTACACCCATCTCTCCCATACTCTCATCCCCTGGATCTAAACCCGACCCATACATGAGTTAGCCCTCTTAAGACCTCTCAAACTAGGCCTTAAGACATCTAGGATCAACCCAGATCTTAGCCCTAAACAGACCTCCTATGCATTTCTACCTATGAAAATCCAGACATCTCAAACTGAGATTGAGATGTCTTGACTGAGATCGAGATGACTTATCTCAGAATTGAGTCTTCTCCCTTTGCATGCCCTACCAAATGTCTTTTCTATCTAGATGAACTCTGAGAGCAAGACATGTCGGTCTATCCTCAAGAGTCTCGATAGGAACCGAGCCATCTCCACCTGAGATCGAGACATCTCTAACTATGTGCCAGCCCTTTTTTTGGCTAATTCTTCATCCTAGCTCTGGTTCTTTGCTCCACCTTGTGTCTCCAAGTATTTGGAATACCAACCCAGCCCCTCAAGATCCTCACACCTGAACCTCAAGCCTGTGGAGAGCTAGACACCACCTCCACCTTAAGATAACTCCTATCCTAGCTCTAGGACCACACCTATTCTAGACTCCCAGAAGTCATCACCTTGACTCCTTCCATGGCCTCCCAAGGCTTGGGAGCACCACCAATCCTTAAAATCTTCATCTTGGTGCCCTTAAGCCTTGGCAAATCCTAGCAATGCCCTCCTGCACAATCCTACTATTACCGCGCATCCTGACAACACCTTGTGCAAAATCTAATGCTTCCATCAATCCTCTTTAGCTGTTGTGCACCCTTGGAGACCTTTGAGATGACCGCCTCCATAGCTAAAGACTTGTGCTTGCTTCTTGGTACCATCCTGGATTTTGTAGGATCCCCCCTACTTGGTAACTGCATCATTATTTTTGAACTTTCTTGAAGAACCTACAGTATTTCTATATCGGCACTCATTGCATATCCTAACATGGTCTCCTCAAAACTACACCTATCCACCTACACATGCCGCTCTATCTAGAATTGTGCATCTCTGACACTCATGCTGGGATATTACTCTTTCCTCTACACCCCTCCACTCTAAACTCGTGTCAAATCTCTCTCGATATATGAAGCCACCTCTATCTAGTGCTCCACCTAAAATTGAAGTCTCTCTGATGCCGCAAAAGATCTTAACTCTGTCACTGAGTCTGAGCCTATCACTATACCTTGAACATCATCGCTATCCCTTCGAATTCTTTGCACTCGACGGCCCTCTTCAAAGCCATCTCGAATACCTCCGCAACCCATGGGCACGTCTAAAATCTAAGAGCTCATCCAACTCTTCTTTTTCAGCGACTGAACTCTAGAAAACTCCATCCTAGCACTTCACCTCTTCTGCCCCTGCACCAACCTTTGCTTCAATTGTGCCTGGAGAAACAATAGCTTAAACCCTGTCCTGGGCTTAGACCCTCCTATCTCATCCTGAGGCTGGACACCGCCTCCCACAGGTATTCAGGTCCTCTTTTGCTACACAAAATCCATCCTCCACCCAAACCACGACTCTTCCTGGTGCTCCTATAGAAGAAACCTGATCCAGGATACTTCCAGCTGCTTGATGCTTCTAGCACTCCCAGAGACTCCCTGGCTCTCTTCGAGACTTACTTTTGATCTCCTTGAGATGCTCCTGACACTCTCTGCTACAATACCTCCCTTGACTGCTGCACCGCCGAGCCTCTCTCAGCCCCTATGCCTCAAGAGAAGTACTACTATAGCACTCCAGCACTCCCTACCTCATCTCCGCATTGCTCTACAACCACCTAGCCCTAACCTACTAATGGATCATTCATCTCCATCACCCCCAAGGCTTCGCAAAACCATGCTCTAGTCGAATCATTAAATACATCTCCGATTACTTACCCGCCTTCATGCAACCAAAGGATGTATAGTCACTTCTTTAGCTTTCCTTCGACCATTATCTCTTGAAAAATCTCTCCTCATCCATTAAACAGCCCCACACTATCCATCTTCCTAGAGAACCCGATCACCTAACTATCATACACCTTGGTCTTTCCACCAGACTAGCTAAAAAATCATGCATCCAAACCTTTCATCCTAGAAAAAACCCTTTCTATTAATCCTCTCAGCCTCCACCTTCAATTTATTGCTCTCGATTGGCCAAACCACAGTAATAATAAGATAGATCTGAGACATACCGTAGAATACTTATGCATATTTCTGATTTCATCCTGTATGACTTCTCCTTCACTTCCACACACCATCAGACTCTGATACCAATTATTGGAGCAGCATCCCAACATCATCAAGCTCTGGTACCAATTATTAGGACCCATGATATCACTCTGATACCATAGTATGAAAATGCCTAATCTATATCGTGGACCTGAAAATATCTTTCACCTTCTCTAAGGGTAGCATACCATCAATCCACCACCTAGATCTATGATGGGGCACCTCCCTCCTAGGGCTTGAGGGAGGCACCCCTCCCTCTTTAGGGCTTCTTCAAGAACCCTGGGGCAGTAACACTAGAGAGAAGAGAGAAGAGAGATTGAGAAAGAAAAGATCTATATTTCACAGCATCATGAAACCCTAATACAATCTATGTATTTATACATATCCATTAGGTCCGACCAAAATCTCTCCTAGGTAACCCAATACATGAAAGCACTCATCAAGCCCATGTATGTCCATATCTCCCATGCTCGCATCCCCTAGATCTAAACCCAATTCATACATGAGTTAGCCCCCTTAAAACCTCTTAAATCAGGCCTTAAGATCCTTCGGATCAACCTAGACCCCAGTCCCAAATAGACCTCTTGTGCATTCTACCCATGAAAATCGAGATGTTTCGAACTGAGATCGAGATGTCTCGATTGAGATCGAGATGACTCATCTCAAAACTGAGTCCTCTTCCTTTGCATGCCCTACCGAATGCCTTTTCTATCTAGACAAACTTTGAGATCGAGACATCTCGATCCATCCTCAAGATGTCTCCACCTAAGATTGGGATGTCTCTAACTGTGTGCCAGCCCTTTTCTTTGCTAATTCTTCTTTCTAGCTCTGATTCTTTGCTCCATCTTATGTCCCTAAATCTTCAGAAGGTCCTCACAACTAAACCTCAAGCCCATTGAGAGCTAGACATCGCCTCTACCCTAGGATAACTTCTATCCTAGTCCTAGGACCACACCTATTCTAGACTCCCTAGAGTCATCACCCTGACTCCTTTTATGGCCTCTCATGTTTTGGGAGCACCACCAATCCTTATATTTAGGTCCATGTATAGGTATAAATATACATGTATATTATAAATCCTAATAGAGAAAAGATTATTAGAGCTATTTTCTCCTATATCTCTCTCTAGTCTTTCACACATCAAGGTGCCCTAGGGGGTGTGCCTCCAAGCATGGAGGAAGGAGGCACACCCCACTCTTCCTTCAGCCTCAACATGACGTCAAGTGATCCGCACAATACTTATAAGATCAGTCCATGCAATCTAAAACTTATTATGTTTAGATTTAAATAATTTTAATTAATCATAAATCAACTTACATCATATCTAACATATTTATGATTAAAATTTAGATTAGCATGAACTAGGACAACCTTTACACTGTAAGGGGTAAACCTTATAGCAGGACAACCTTATAAGATCAGTCCATGTGATCTAAATATTTAATTTTAGATTTAATTTTAGATTATAATTTAGATCAAATCTAAATAATAAATCTAAAATTTGCAAAGAAATCATGTCAGAAAGACCAAGGCTTTGATACCAATTAAAGGAAAAATTTAGGGTTTGCAAGATCTATTTTGAAACTTTTCAAGATAAAGATAGCAGAAGCTATAGATTAATTTTATTAATCTATAAAATAATATAAAAATTTCTAGATCTTGGATCTAATGACATGATTCATGCATGCATATAAATCTAAAAAATTAAATATAAAGTAAAAATAAGGACGTTGATCATATCAGCATCAAACAATACTAGATCTAATCTAGTGAATGAAAAAGATCGTATCTCTTTTATCTTTTGCAAGTCAGGATCTTCACTTGCTAATCTAAGGCTAAGGTTATTGCTTCAAGCTACAGATGTATCCAGCCTCTACAAGAAGTCCACACAAAGCCCTGATCTTGATTCGAAGTCCAGCAACTGAAAATTAGCATAGTGTGTTTGCACTGTACTGATCCTTCTTTGATGGCTGATGGTGAAGCTTCTTCTTTGAATAACTTAAACTCTCCAAGCACCAAAAAAAAGATGGGAGGATCTAAGAGAGGCCCTCTTCCTCACCTTTTTCTCTCAAAAAGAAATGGAAGAATATCTAGTAATAAAACCCTAGAGAAGATCCTTCTTCTCTATTCCTTTTTCTCACCTAGACACAACAACTTGTGTCTTTACAAAGTCAAACACCCAAGACCCCTTTGACCCCAATGTTCCCATGCCCAAACCCTCTCTCTTAGGTCTATTTTCTATAGAAGAATCAAACCCTAACCCCTCTTAAATAGAGAGATATGAGAGAGTCCCTATCTAGACCAAATACCTAGATAGGAATGTCCAAATTAGACAAGGATCAAGGTACCCAGATCTTGGGCACCTCCTCCCTATTTTGTGGCATGGATTCCCTGAACGTGGCACACAATCCTTCCTCTTTCTCCCATGAAAAATTAGGAAAAAATCAGATATATTAGCCCCACAAGAGGATAAGGAAAATTATGTTGTCAAACTCTATCCAATAGAGTCCTAGTTCAAAACTCTATCCAATAGGAAAATTTGACCTAGTCCACAACTAATTTCATTCTAGGAATCATAGAGGGCATAGGGGCACATGAACACTCTCTGGGCATGAGTGGTTCCATGCAAAAAATAAGGAAAGGGGCATGGGAGGCTAGGTGGCGCAAGGAGAGAGAGTCCCAGTCAAACTGGGACTCCATGTTTTGACTTGGACCAACTAATTTTTGAATCCAATTAAATCAAAACTCATGCAACCCAATTAATGGTAATCTTAGTCCAACTAAGAGCATAATTAAATTAGATTAAATTAAATTTAAATCTAATTTAATTTTTAATTAAATTAAAAATTAGGTGCACTCAAGTTCAAATTGAATAAGAATTTGTTCTTCCTTGCAATTGATTTATCCAATAAATCAATTAGACTTGATCTAATCAAGCTTAAACCAAATTTAATTAAATCTTATTCAATTAGACTTGATCTCAGTCCTTAAGCTCAATCAGATTGAGTGGATTAGCAAGCCGATTGCTAATTAATCCTCCTGTAACACTTGCACTAGGTCAAACATCAATTGTATTGATTATTTGATCCTATAATAATTCTTAATCGTTAATCAACCATCCGATCAGATTGAGATCTCTAATGTATATGATCCCATAAGTTCGAACCTAAGCTAGTAGTATAAGAATAAATTTCTATACCAATCAAAGTGACCATCTAGCAATGGTACCTGATGACTGGATAGGTCGAATGTATAAAGCAACACTCTTAGAATCCATGTGGATATGATTTTTGCATAATTCATCCCCTTGAACAAAAATGCTCATTGGATGACTCAGGGTTTATCTATCAACCCTAAATAGGTCATCCACATTGTATTTCAAAATACCAAATCTATCACATGGATTATCTTGGCCAAGATTTTTCTAAATTGAAATACATCGATGCCTTATCTCCAAATTCTTAAAGTGGTCAATCCCATCTTGATCACTCATCAACTTCACAAGTACATGACTATGCCCAAAACCTTCTATTACTAAATTAGAAATTCAAGTAGTCTGGCACCAAAATATAGTGAATTGCTTGCAAGCCACCATAGTGATCTCAGGTCTAAGGGACACTTATACCCATATCCCATCAGAATAATTTTTGATAGCAGAATGCTCTAGAGTTGGTCACATTCAATGAAGATGTATTTCTTTATTTCACTTGTATACCATACTAGTATCTCCATACTCTTTGGTTAAGAGGACAACCAACATATATGGCACACAACGACCTATACTCGATAAATATTATCATCCTAATTAACAACGTATCATTTGGTCACAAATAAATTTAAGAATTAATCGATAAATTCTCTCTTTATCAAATCTAAATAGTCCTACAGACTTCATCACAATACAAGAGTTCATTAGAAGATATTTATTTACGATAAAAAATGCCATAACAAAATTTTATTTATTAATAATCATTTATATTTACAAAGATAGCTCAACCATCAATAGGCTGATGATTAGCTTTAGAATATATTTTTCAATAGACTATGTACAAAAATCTTTCATCATTGAATTAAAAAGTCAAGTGGTTCGGCACCAAAGCATATTGAGGTGCTTGCAAGTTACCATGGTGATTGATAAATATATAAAATATATATATAAATATTAATTTATTATATTAAATTATCTTTATTTCTTAAGGATTGATACTTTTATATTATTTTTTATAGAAAAGAAGATGATGGATGAAAAGAGCTTGATTTATGAGATGCAACAAAATAAATTTGGAGCAAATCAGACCTAAATTGGACCAAGAATGGAGTTTTGAAGAAAAAATAAAGAAAAACTAAAAAAATATAAAAAGCCCAAACATTGGATCCATTTGGCCTGTCAGTGCATGGTAGACTTGTCGGTTGTTCCATAGGGCATGGACCGGCCAACTCAGTAGGTGCAGCGAATCAAAGTGCGCCGTGTGGTAGACCTAGACCCTTAAGGAGTTCACCAAAAATCTATCACGAGCCACATGGGCAGAATGATAATTTTCGTTAGCAGAGCATAGCATGATTGGTTGTGGCATTTGGTACAGTCGATTTATGTGGTCCATAAGCATAGTAATTGCATGATCCAATGATCGACATTCATTTCGATCAAGATCCAATGGTTGATATCATTTTCTTCTTTGATTTGAACTATGCCCAGCTGATTTGCACGATCCAATGGCCAAAAATCACACCGATCATGAAACAATGGCCAGAAAGCATTTTTGACTTGATTAAGAAAGATCTAGCATGATTCGATGGTCAAAATTCATCCTATCAAGTGATCCAAGGACTGTGAATTAATGTGGGCCTTATTGAAGCTATGGGTGATGGATTTTGATGAAAACTGAGCCATTTGAAACCTATCTTATGGTTGGAAATCATCACGGGGTGCAGAATCTGATCCAAACTCAATTTTCATGGTTTTTCACCTTTTTAAACTCTATTTTTTTTCTTTTTTTCTCTATAAAAATCCTCTTAAGCTAAACCAACGAGCCATCAACCCCTCTAAGCCCCACTAAACCTCTCCAAGACTCTCCTAAGCCTCTCCAAAGCCCTACTTTCACCTAAAAACTCTCTCTCTCCCTGATTTTCTCTCAGCCTCTTTTTTTCTTTTTTTTTTCTTTTTTCTTACTTCAACAGACCACCAAAATTTCATCTTTTCTCCACCAAACCTCTTCTCCTGCTTCGGATTCCTGCAACCAACTACTGCCCGGGTTCTTCAACAAGGCTGCAGGATGAAGATTTCAATGAGAAGCTTTATGATGTCCGACTGATCATCTTTGTTCTTAAGAGATCATTGTGGTATTATTTTGATGGTGTTTTCTATTTTTCATCTTTTATACTTTTTTTATTATACAATAAAGACTGGTTCTCTTTATTATTTTTTTATGTCTTTATTTTCTTGCATAAGATTAATCTGGAATAGTTTGTGACCCTTGAAATGAGCCATGATCTATAGGTATAATTCATGCTCTTGGGATAGATTATATTTAGATTAATTCTTATTATTATATCTAACTCAATTTAGACTAGCCTATAACTTTAAGAAATGGACAGTGATCCAAGGGTACAGACCGTGCTCTCTAAGATAGATTATATCTTTATTGATTAGATATCAATTAAAACATATTAAAAAGAATACCAGCTATCAAATAAGTAATTAATTGAAATCCTGAGAATCCATCTCCATACTTGCAACTCCTCTTTTAATTAATTACTATTTAATTTATTTTCTTAATTAATTTAAGTATCCTTTTAATTAATCTACTTTTAATCAATCTTAATCTTATTTTTAAATATAATTAACATGATCCCTATGTATTCGATCCTGACTCATCATATCTATATAGTAATGAGTTAGATTTTATTTTTGATCGCCTATGACAATGATCAAATTTTGGTGTCATTGCTGAAGATCATGATTTAGTTGCTTAAAAAAATTTAAAATAATAATAAAATGATAATAAAATAATTAAAAATTAAAAAAATAGAAAAAATAATAATAAATTATTCTGACATTACATAAGCTGTTTAGGAGATTAGAGATCTAATCACAAAACATAACAAGTAAAAAAAATTTCACTTTTCATTGGACATTGTTGCCCAGATGAACAATCCAAGAGGGGGGGTGAATTGAATTTTCAAAAATTTAAATAGATATGTGCGGTGATTAAAGATTAAATCTTGAGTGAATCGAATATGAGAGCAAATAGAAGACACAAGCTTGAGCACACACACAAGCAAGGGGATTTTATAGTGGTTCGGTGCACTTCCAACACCTACATCCACTCTCCAAGCAAACTCTTAAGAATTTCACTATAATCCCTCAAGATTACAACTGGATAGTTTTTTTGGGCTCACTATCCAATAATTCAGTTGATTTTTTCTTTGGTTCACCAACCATAATCCTTACAAGAATCAAATAAACCAATCTGAATAAACAAAAGAAAAGAAAAATCTCAAAATCTAAGTTTCAGCCACTGCTGAAATCAAATAAATGAAAAGGAGGAAGGAAATATTTCAACTCAAAAGGCCCCTTTGAATGAGCAGAAGAGTTGTCCTTGCAGTTCATTGAAAGCCTTTTTGAATCCATGAAGTTAATGCACTTGAGGATTCTTCAATGCTTGAGAGAATAGATTGATTGAAGATGGAAATTTCCATTCAAAAATAGAGCATGTTTTTCTTTTCTCTCATTTCTCTTGGATTGATCATGAATAAGCTTTCTTTCTTTTATATCTACAGTATTTTCTCTCTTCTGGTGATGATTGGAGCTCAGAAAAAGCAAAATCTGAATGTTGGAGAGCAGTAACTATCCATTAGAGTAAAAAAAATCTAATCTGGAATGCCTCGTCAAAAAGTTATCATCGAATCTCGAGACTTCTCGATTTGTCTCGAGATGTCTCACCAAGTTATGGGACCTCTTGTCTTGAATAGGAGAGCTCTCACCTTCAGTCTCATGAAAAATCATCTTTCTGAAAAAAATGGCTCGCTTGAGATTGAGACCTCTTGATTCTAAATGAGACCTCTCAAAAATCCTATAAGATCTCTCACTCTCAGGGCATAGAAACTAGATTTCTATCGCCTGAGATCGAGAGCTCTCAAGATTCTCTCAAGAGTTCTCGAAACCATGTCAGAATAGCACTTGGGGCGTGCCAGTCCACTCGAGAGCTCTCAAAAAAATTTCGAGACATCTCGAAGACTATTCCAAGATGATTTTGAGAAAATTTTTGCTCCGTACAAGGAGATTTAAATTTTGATTGATTTTCACTTAATATCTTCCTTATTTTAGTCAAAGAGCTCTCTTTCTTCTGACATTGGAATACTTAAATAAAATATATTAGTAATCATTTGCTTTAATATTTGGTCATCATCAAAATCTCTTAGAGGGTTCAACAATCTCTCCCTTTTTGATGGCGACAAAACATTAAGCAATCCATAAATGATTATAAGAAATATGAATGTCATGAACTAAGTGACAAAATATTAAGCAATCCATAAAATGATTATAAAAAATATGAATGTCATGAACTAATGAATGTAAAGTTTTTGTACTGAAGCTCCCCCTTAATGTATGCTCTCATGAAATGAATAACATTTAAATAATCATTCTCCACCTTAATGTATGCTCTTATGAAATGAATAAGATTTGCATTTGTTCAATTCAAATAATTATTTTCTAAAGAGTCCCCTTTTTTGTATTTTAGTTTGAATTGATTATATATTTGCATATTTTTTCTTAATATTTCATTTTCTTTTTGTCATCATCAAAATCATAATAATGAAAGGATCATAAAAAAGATAAAGAAGACAAGAATATAAGAAGGATTGATTCCATTTCAAGATTTAAGACTACAAAGTTAGAGGTGTATGTTGGTTTACAAAAAATGAATCTCATACCAACATACCTAAATCAAAAGTTAAAACAAAAGAGAAACTGGACCTAGTCCTCATCAGAGAGGAACTCAATGATGGGTTCAGATGAAGAGTTGGGTCTAGTTGAGGACAAGTGAGGAGCAGGTCTAGGAGATGGTGATGGTCTAGAAGAAGATGATGGTCCAGAAGAAGAAGAAGTCTAACTCAAAATCTATCATAGAGTAGAAATGAGGACTTCAGCTGTGGTGCACTGAATAGTGATATTCTCTTCAAGTCTCTGTGCAATCCTGGCATTGTTGGATAGGAGTAGTTTAATTTAAGCTGATATTTTATGCTACTCCAAAATTTTTAACCTTTGAGATAGTCCACTGATTTATTGACTAAGCATTTTTGTTTGACCCTCAGTGGATATCCTTTGCTCTTCAATGCTTACTAAAAGTTGGTGCCTCACATTGGATGGTATATCCATAAACTTTTTAGATACTTTCTGAACTACTTCTTCTACCATCCTTTCAACTAACATATCTGGATCAAATGCTGGGGAGGAGCTGGAGTAGGATAAGGAGGCAGCTGAGGAGAGTGTGGAGAGAATGGAGGAGAGGTCTCGAATGAGTGGAATGAAAGAATGGAACAGAAAACCTCTCATAGATCGATTTTAAAAAGAGGGCTCGCACGAATCGAGAGCTCTTGGCTTAACGACGAGACATCTCAAAAACTTTGAGAGCTCTCATGTTTAGCATGAGAGGCCTCGAAATCCAACCAAGAGGTCTCATGAAAAACTCGAGACTTCTCGAGAATAGGAGAAAAAATCAGAATATAGGAGGAATTTCAAGCTAATTTTTCTTGAATTTTTAGGATGGGAAAAGGAGTGTTAGGAATGATGAAAGGAGGACAAAAGTGATCCAATAAATTTAAGATTAAGCATTATTAAAGAGGATCATTAATACCAAGTTCACCCTGGATTTTTGAGAATCTATCTTCATTTAGAGGTTTTGTAAAATTGTCAGCTAGTTGATTTTCAATTGTGACAAATTCAAGCATAATGTTATTATTTTGTACATGATCTCTAATGAAGTGTCTAATTTCAATATATTTAGTTCTTGAATGTTGAATGAGATTTTTTATCAGGTTTATGGCACTAGTGTTGTCACATCTAATAGAAATTTTATTTTGCTTAATTCTAAAGTCTTCGAGTTGCTGCTTGATCCAAAGTATTTGAGCACAGCAACTTTCTGCAACAACATATTCGGCCTCAGCCGTTGATAGTGCTATAGAGTTTTGCTTTTTGCCATACCAAGAGATCAAGTTCAACTCTAGAAATTGACAAGTGCCATTGGTACTCTTTCTATCAATTCTACATCCTCCATAGTCTGCATCAATGTATCCAATCAATTCAATGGAGGATTGTTTTGAGTACCAAAGTTCTAAGTTATGTGTGTAAATTAAATATCTAAAAATTCTCTTAATAGCTAGTAAGTGTGATTCTTTAGGGTTAGATTGAAATCTTGCACACATGCATACACTAGACAATATATCAGGTCTACTTGCAGTTAAATAAAGTAGGAATCCTATCATACCTCTGTAGAGCTTTTCATTCATATTCTTATCATTCTCGCCTTCGTCAAGTTTGCATGAGGGGCTCATGGGAGTGCTAATTTCTTTTCCATTTTTCGTGCCAAACTTCTTTAGCATCTCCTTGATGTACTTTGTTTGGCTGATGAAGATGCCTTCCTTTGATTGTTTGATTTGTAGTCCAAGAAAGAAGTTCAGCTCCCCCATCATGCTTATTTTGAATTCGCCCTGCATCAACTTAGCAAACTCTTGACAAAGAATTTCATTAGTAGCTCCAAATATGATGTCATCCACATATATTTGAACCACAAGAAGGTCATTATTCTTTTTAAAAAATAGAGTGGTGCCAACACTTTCTCTAATTAAATTATTATGCAGTAAAAATTTGCTCAATCTTTCATACCATGCTCTAGGTGCTTGCTTAAGTCCATAAAGAGCTTTGTTTAATTTATACACATGGTTGGAAAGTGAGTAATTTTCAAAACTAGAAGGTTGTTCTACAAAAACTTCTTCAGTAAAATAACCATTCAAAAAGACGCTTTTCACATCCATTTGAAATAGTTTAAAATTCATGTAACAAGCAAAAGCAAGTAACAATCTATTTGCCTCTAATCTTGCTACATGTGCATATGTTTCATCAAAGTCAATTCCTTCTTCTTGATTATATCCCTTAGCTACTAGTCTAACTTTATTTCTTACAACATTACCATGTTCATCCAATTTATTCCTAAATACCCATTTTGTGTCAATTATTGGATGGTCAATGGGTCTGTTTACACGAGTCCATACATTGTTTCTTTCAAATTGGTTTAGTTCATCTTGCATGGCTGGCATCTAATTAGGATCTTGTTCAGCTTCTTCTATGTTTTTAAGTTCTATTTGAGAAACAAATGCAAGGTAATCAAATGTATCCTTAAAACAGAATCTAGTTCTTATCCCTTATGAAGGATCACCTAATATCAATTCTTTCGGATGAATATGTACATACCTCCACTCCTTGGGTAGATCCCTATAATCATCGGTTGCTTCATTCTCACCATCATGTCTTTGTTCCAAGATTGTTGTAGATTTATCTTTGTCCTGAACGTTATTGTCCTTCAAGTTTAGGTTCTTCATTCCATCTTCGAGAATTTCTGTATCATCATCAAAAATATCTTTCTTTCTCAAAGATTGGTTGTTAGCTTCATCAAAAATGATATGAATAGATTCTTCAACAACCAAAGAGTATTTGTTGAAAACTCTATATGCTTTGCTAGATGTAGAATACCTGAGGAATATACCCTCATCTGCCTTAGCATCGAATGTACCTAGATTATCTTTACCGTTATTATGAATAAAATATTTGCAACCAAAAATATGAAAATAATTAATGTTAGGTCTTTTTTCTTTCCATAGCTCATAAGAGGTTTTCTTTAAAATCGGGCAAATAGAAACTCTATTTAGGATGTAACATGCTGTGTTAATGACTTCAGCCTAAAAATATTTGGATAGATTTTCTTCACACAATATGGTACGGGCCATCAACTAAGGTTCTATTCTTTCTTTCAACAACTCCATTTTATTAAGGGGTTCTAGGTGCAGAAAAATTATGTTCAATGCCATATTCATTGCAAAATTCTTCAAAGTATTTATTTTCAAATTCTGTGCCATGATCACTATAGATACATACCACAATAGAGTTCTTTTCGTTTGTAATTTTCTTGTAAAACTTTGAAAATATTGAAAATGCTTCATCTTTGTGAGCTAAAAACAAAATCCAAGTGAAACAAGAATAATCATCAATAATTACTAGACCATATTTCTTTCCTCCTAGGCTTGTGGTCCTAGTAGGTCCAAATAAGTCCATATGAATTAATTCAAGGGGCCTAGAAGTTGAAATCATATTTTTGGATTTGAAACTCTCCCTAGTTTGTTTTCCAAATTGGCAAGCATCACAAACATAATCAATTTTGAAATCTAGTTTTGGCAGCCCCTTAACTAAGTCCTTATTCTGCAATTTATAAAGAGTATGCATGCTAGCATGACCTAATCTACGGTGCCAAAGCCAACTAGTTTTCTTTATATTAGCATTTATTGCAACTAGGAATTGGCCACTCTTCATGATAATTTCATCAAGGTTTACCATGTAGATGTTGCCATGCTTAAATCCAATAAATTTTAGACTATCATCCAAGGAACTAGATACTTTGCACAAAGAAGATTCAAAAAAAATTTTAAAACCTTTATAACAAAGTTAACTAATACTAAGCAAGTTATGTTTTAAGTTATCAACTAACAATACATTATCTATAAAAATGGTGGGAGTAATCTGAATTTTATCATAGCCAATAATTTTGCCTTTACCGTTATCACCAAAGGTGACTATTCCCCCATCCATTCTTTCAAGGATGATGAATTATTACTTATCACCCGACATATGCCTTGACCAACTACTATCGAAGTACCACTCTCTTTTTGATCCTTGGGCTGCAAGGTATTCTTGCACAAACAATCAAGTGATGGTTTTGGGTACCCAAGTCTTCTTGGGTCCTTTAGGATTAGTAGACATGGTTCCTTTTGGAATCCAAATTTTTTTAACAATTTTTTCATTGAACTTTGAAGTATTACATTCAAATGCTTTGTGTCCTACCTTTTTACATCTAAAGCAGGTGATGTGAGAGGTGCCAATTGAAGTGTGTGCAGTGAAGAAATCTTTAAAAAACTTAGTTTTGTCTTTAGATTTATATCTTAGTCTAGCTTTATCATAGACTCCTCTTTGATTATTTAAGATCATTTGTAGTTTTTCTGAACTACAAGTGAATTTATCAACTAAAGGCCTTAATTTATCCAATTCATCCTTTAGAATTTTGTTCTCTTCTTTTAATTTGTTATTGCCACTAATTACCTCTTCCTTTTTCTTTAAAAGTGTTTGAGTCATTTTCATAAGACTTTTATTTTTTATGCTAATCTTTTTGAAATCTTTCATTAAGTCATAAAAAGCATCTTGAAGTTCATCAAAGGTAAAATTTGAATCAAAAGTGGAGGATACCTCATCATCTTGTGCCATGAAACATAAGTTTGCTTTGTTTTGGTCTTTTTCCTCCGAGCTTGACTCATCACTATCGCTCCAAATTGCTATCATGGCTTTCTTTTTTATTCTTTCTGGCCCTTTCTTCAACTGAAGATATTCAACCCTAAAATATCTTGGCTTTTTACATTCATAGTAAGTGGACTGATCCTTCTCTTTTTCCCTTTCTTTCTCCCTACTGGCTTCTCCTCTAATGAAGCTACTCTTCTTGAATCCTTATCATTTTCTTCCCATAAATTTCTTGAATTTTCTGATCACCAGGACCATGTCTTCATTGTGAGGATTTATGGTGCTACCAAGCCTTGGGAGGCAACGGGAGGAGTCACGGGGTTGGCTCCGGGGATTCCAGGGACTTAGTTGGTGCTTCGGAGATCTGAGATTCAAGGTGAAGTAAGAAACCAAAGCCAGAGAATCAAGACTATAAAAAGAATATTTTCTGCAGGTTAGCCAGCTTAGTCCAAAATTAGGTCGGCTAAGTCTTAGTACATAGGCAAAATAGAGAGCTACATGTTCGGGACTGCTGGTATGGCACGGAACTAGGTTGGCTCAGTTTTAGACTAAGCCGACCTAGTGGAACTTAGTCGGATCAGTACTGAGGCTGAGCCAGCTCAGTGCGTGGGCAGAGTTACGTGAGGATCTCTTTTGGGCTAGGATCTAGTTTGATCCTAGGGGTCTTAAGGTCTAGTTTAAGATGTCTTAAGGGGACTAATTTATGTATGGGTTGGGTCTAGATCTAGAGGATGAGAGCATGGGAGACATGGGTGTACATGGGCTCAGTGAGTACTTTCATGTATTGGGTTAGCCGGAGAGTTTTTTGGTCGAGCCTAATGGCTATGTATAAATATATAGGTTGTATTAGAATTTTATAATACTATGGAATACAGACCTTTTCTCCCTCAATTCTCTCTTCTTCTCTTCTCTCTAGAGTAGTTGCCCTAGGTTCTTGAAGAAGCCCTAGAGAGAGGGGGTGCTTCCCTCAAGCCCAAAGAGGAAGATGCCCCAGCATAGATCTAGGTGTTGGATCTATGGATTTCTACCCATAGAGAACGTCATAGGTTCCTTCAGATTCATGCTAAAGATTAGGAGCTTCCACAATACGGTATCGGTGCTTGTGATGTTAAGGATGATTGACGTTCGAGCGATATCATGGGTCTATAATTTGGTATCAGAGTTAGATGATGCCTGGGATGTTGTGGATGGTAATATGATATTAGAGCTAGGTTTTAGAACCTGATGGTGCATGGAAGGATCCAGGTTTCAGTGCTTGATGGTGCATGAAAGGAGCTAGGTTTCAGAGCTTGATGGTGCATGGAAGGAAAGAAGAAGTCATACAAGGTGAAATCAAAAATCTGCATAAGGATTCCATGGTATGTCTCAAATCTACCTTATTGTTGCTGTGGTTTGGCCAATCGGAAGCAGTGGATTGAAGGTGGAGGTTGAGAGGTTTAACGAAAAGAGATTTTTTCAGGGTGGAAGGATTTGGTGCATGATTTGCTGATCGATCTTGGTGGAAAGGTCGGGGTGTATGACAGTTATGTGACAGGCAGGAAGTGTTGGAGTGCTGTAGTAGCGCTCTCCTAAAGATGCAGGACTAAGAGAGGCTCGATGATGCAGCAGTCGAGGAAGGTATGTCAGTAGAGAGCATCAGGGTTCTCTAGGAAGATGGGTAGTGTAGGGCTGTTGAAGAGAGGTTTTCCAAGAGATAATGATCGAAGGAAGGCTGAAGAAGCAACTATACATTCTTCGATGTCAGAAAGGTGGGAAAGTAGTTAGAGATGTATTCAATGGTTCAATCAGAGCATGGATTTGCGAAGCCTTGGGAGTGATGGAGATGGATGATCCATGGAGGTCCAGTAGGTCAGGGTTGGATGGCTGTAAAGCGACATAGAGATGAGTCAGAGAGCACTGAAGTGCTATAGTAGCACTTCTCTGGAAGTACAGGGTTGAGAGAGGCTTAGTGGTGCAGTAGCCGACGAGTGTATCTCAGTAGAGAGTGTCAGTGATATCTCAAGGAGATCGGGTGCAAGTCTTAGAGAGAGTCGGGGGTCTTAAGGAGTGCCAGAGGCATCTAGTAGTTGGGAGTATCATGGATCAAGTTTTTTTTGTAGAAGCACTAGGAAGAGTCATGGTTCAGATGGAGGATGGTTCTTTAGGCGCAACTGAAGTGATGGCTGGTGTAGGGGCAGAAGAGAAGGACTATGATGAAATTTTTTAGGGTTCAGTCACTGAATTCAAAAGAGTTGGATGAGCTCTTGGGTTTTGGAGGTGCCCACGGGTTGCAGAGGTATCCAAGATAGCTTTGAAAGGGTCCACGGAGTGCGGAGGATTCGAAGGGACAGCGATGATGTTCGAGGTGCAGTGGTAGACTCAATAGTGCAGCATTGAGTGGTTGGCCTCGAGGGACTCGATGATAGAGTCAGCTTCTACGGCATCAGATGGACTTTGGATATAGGTGGAGCTCTGGAGAGGTGGCTTCATAATTGAAGAGAAAATTTGACATTAGTTTAGAGCATTGGTGATGCACAATTCTAGGGGGAGCAGCATGTGCAGGTGGACAAGCATAGCTCTGAGGAGATTGTGTCAGGTGGTATAGCATGTGCTGGTGCAGAAATATTATAGATTCTCTAGGAAAGTTCAGAGAAAATGATGCAGCTGCTAAGCAGAAGAAATCATACAATTCTAGGGTGGTGCCAAGAAGTAAGCATAGGTCTTAAGCGATGGAGGTGGTCATCCCAAAGGCCTCAAGGTTGCACAACAGCCGAAAAAGATTGACATAGGCGATGATTGCACAAGGGACTATCGAGTGCGTAGGGACAGTAGGATCGTGTAGAATGTCATTGCCTAGGGGTTTGCCAAGGCTTAGAGCACCAAGATGGAGATTATGAGAATTTGTGGTGCTCTCAAGCCTTGGGAGGCCACGGAAGGATTCATGGGGTTGGCTCCGAGGATTCTAGGGGCTTGGTTGATGCTTCGGAGATCTTGGATTCAAGGTAAAGCAAGGAATCAAAGTCGAAGAATCAAGACTACAGAAAGGATATTTTCTACAAGTTAGCCAGCTCAGTCCAAAATTGGATCGACTAAGTCTCAGTGCATAGGCAAAATAGAGAGCTACGCATTCGAGACTGCTGGCATGGCACAGAACTGGGCCGACTCAGTTTTAGACTGAGCCGACCTAGTAAAACTTAGCCAGCTTAGTGCTGAGACTGAGCCAGCTCAGTGCGCAGGCAGAGATACGTGAGGGTCTATTTTGGGCTAGGGTCTGGGTTGATTCTAAGGGTCTTATCGTCTGGTTTGAGAGGTCTTAAGAAGGCTAATTCATATATAGGTCGGGTCTAGATATAGAGGATGAGAGCATAGCAAACATGGGTGTACATGGACTCGGTGAGTGCTTTCATGTATTGGGTTAGTCGGAGAGTTTTTTGGTCTGGCCTAATGGCTATGTATAAATACATAGGTTGTATTAGGATTTTATAATGCTATGGAATACAGACCTTTTCTCCCTCAATTCTCTCTTCTTCTCTTCTTTCTAGAGTAGTTGCCCTAGGTTCTTGAAGAAGCCCTAGAGAGAGAGGGTGCCTCCCTCAAGCCCAAGGAGGGAGGTGCCCCAGCATAGATCTAGGTGTTGGATCTATGGTTTGCTGCCCATAGAGAACATCACAAGTTCCTTCAGATTCGTGCTAAAGATCAGGGGCTTTTGCAACATGGTATCGATGCTTGTGATGTTAAGGATGATTGGCGTTCGAGCGATATCATGGGTCTACAATTTGGTATCAGAGCTAGGTGATGCCTGGGATGTTGTGGATGGCAATATTCATCATTTTCTTCACTAGTGGATAGATCATTTGTTGGGTTCGGTGTACAGGGTAGAAGCATGGATTTCAAAGCAAAAACATGAAATAAAATAAACCAAACCCAAAACCAAGGACTACCTTATTAGCAATTAAATCATATAACATGCATTTGTATTATAAAAGAAAGTATTAGAACATACCTCTTATCGCTAAACCCTAAATTGACCCTGATCGTCAGTAGCAGTCCGTCAGGGTTTCCACGAAGTGCCCACATGTTCACCCTCCAATGTTGATCCATATAGAGACTTGACCAAGACACCAGCATCTCTGATTTATATAATTAAAATTCTTATAATAAGAACTTTAATTAAATGGGCAAGACCTTCTTAAGCCTTTATGTCACCTTCATTGCCTTTCCTTATCGATCTTTCTTTTTCTTTTGTCTTCTTAATTTTTCTTTCTAGTCTCTTAGTCTTAAGATGACTTCTTGTCCTTATAATGACAAGTTCTAGACAAGAGAAAGGAAGAAAGAAAACTGGACAAAAAAAAATTCTTGTAAGAAAGAAAAGATAATGTTCACAACCCCGGACTCTTGGTGTGCACCCCTATTTATAATATACGTAGGGGTGCCATCTAAAAAACTCACACCCTTTCCTCATCAAATTCTTATGCCCTATTAGCCAATCTCATGCCTTATCAGTAAAAATGAGATATATACTTAGTCCAAGAGGTGCCTTAAAGCAGAAGGACTCTTGGATTAATTCTACGTAAGTTTTTATGAAGAGTCGCAATGCTTCATCTTTTGCACCACCCTTTTCATCCATTAGATCATGAAACAAAGCCATCCAATGGCTCTAAAAAGGGACGCCCATTCAGCAAGAAGGCGTGGAGATAAACATTGAATAGTCAAAGTCCCAAGAGACTTTGACTTAGTCCAAGAGACGTCAAGGAGGAGTAGGCGGCATGGAGTCTTGGGCAGCAAGGGGGCTTGGGCGACAAAACATCCTGGGCGAAAAATTTAAAAGGAAAAAGAAGTATTTCATCTATAGAAGGACTCTTCTGCACCCCATATTAGATGTTGACACTAATTAAAAAATATTTATGTGATATAATATATGGAAAAAGTCAAAGAAGGTAGGCGCCATCTTATTCCATGCGCCAAAGAGTCCTTTGCGCATGAAAGACTTCCCATGCACAAGAGAGAGACCCTCTGACAAGTGGGATGTAGGTATGTGGCATCCAATCTAAAGCCCAATCAATCTGGGTTAATCCAACTTAAGACCAAATCTTATTTATCTTAAATCGGATCTTAATTAGCCCAAATCGGAAGCTGATTCGAATCCAGATGCTAGGGTTTGCTATATATGCTAGCATATTCATCTTGCAAACATGGTCTAATCTAATTAGACCCTTAATCAATTCTCTTTGTGTGTGACCCATTGGGTTCCACATCTAACCAGTAGTGAGTCAGGGTGTGATTTGATCTAATCTGGTTAGAACTCAACCAAACCGATTTAGGTCAAAACTAGCCAACCCAATAAGACTTAATTTAGAACACTTTCTAATTTAATGATCAAATTAAAATTTTAATTTGATCTAAAGACCACAAGAAATGATAAACATCTAGCAAGTGTATATGACTATACTGAGAAGTTGAAATTTTGATGAAAACCGAAAAAAACCTTCAGAAAATTATCAGGCAACTAGACTTCAATCATCCTGCATCCTGAATATGACTTTGGGTATAAAATATGTCAATCCCAATATCATATTCATTTCTCTTTCAATCTTATGATAAGATCATTTAATCAAACATTAGAAACCATTTCTAATTTCATCATCTTTGATCAAAGTCTTCCGAGTCATTATTTGTTGAATCAGGTAGGATGCTATTTCCTCTTACTAGGGGAGATCGATTCCTTGTTAACCCTACTACAACCTTCTAATATATAATCTACCATATAGATCATTTCCGTTACATAATTGGAGCTCATGAATGAGTATGAACCAAAATATGGATTTATATATATTAAGATTCTATGTAGTTTCGGGTTCAAAGGATTACATGCAACAAAATCCACTGTGAGAACCATCTATTGACATGTAGATAAGACTGCCATTAGATATTCCAATTGGAACAATTCAATGAACTCATTCTCTAATGACACCACATTCTTATATTAGTATCATACATAATTATTAGATCAATCACCTCTTCAATCGAGCATACAAAGAATGTGCTACTACCGAAAAACATGATCTCTAACTTAATGTCCATCGATTAGAAATATTTAAATTAGGGTTTTAAGATTTTGGGTCTCACTAGTATGATCTCATCATAATCCTAAAATCATAGCCTTAATTTATAGGATCATCAAAATCTTAAATAATAAGAACACTGCATATGATGAAATAATATGCCTTTATTTATTAAAAAGATTCAACATGAGTCGGGAAGACAAAGAACATCCCAAAAATAAATTGGCTTAAGGGCATATTTCTTTCAATCTCCCACTGCATAAAGCCAATCGCCCTATATTTAATCCCATACAATCAAGGTGGCGATCAAATAGTTGCAGTGTAAAGCTGTAGTGAATGGGTCTGCTATGTTGTTCTTTGTATCCACTCATTCTATACCACATCTGGTCTTTCAATAATTTCTCGAATGAGATGGAAGCATCTCAGAATGTGTGGATTTATGATGAGACCTTGGTCCTTTGCTTGAGCTGCATCCCAGTATTATCACAGTAAAGTGTACTGAGCTCAATTTCAAGAATAACATTCAATTCAGTGATGACTTCTTCATCCAGACAGCATCCTGTGGCTCACTTACAGCTAGTATTCTGCTTCAATGGTTGAGTCAGCAACAGTAGGCTCTAACTCTCTAACTCACTGCTCCACCATTCAGAGTACAGACATACCCCAAAATGGATTTGCTATCATCTAGGCTGATTGAAAATTAGAATCAGAATATGCTTCAATTATAGAATCAGAACCTCCATATACTAGAAAAATATCTTTATTCTTTCTCAAGTACTTAAGAATATTTTTCACAGCTTTCCAATGACCCTTCCTGGATTAGCTTGAAATCTACTTGCAATGCCTAAAGCATAACAACATCAGGCCTACATAAATGCATACATTATTGACCAACAGCTGAAGCATAAGGAATAGAACTCATTCTATTTCTCTCTTCAAGTGTCTTAGAGACATCTTTTTAGAGAGATTATACCTTGACTCATGGTAAATAACCTTTTTTACTCTCATACATACTGAATCTTTTCAGTATTAAGTCAATGTACCTTAATTGGGACAAGCCTAGCATCCTCTTAGATCTATCTCATAGATCTTATCCTAGTATATAGGATGCTTCTCCCAAATCTTTCATGGAAAACTTATTTATAGCCATAATTGACTGATTGTAACATTGGATATCATTCCCAATGAGGATATGTCATCTACATACAGAATCAAGAAGCTATGGTTCCTCGCCACTAGTTTTCTTATACACACATGGTCATCAACAATTCTTGATAAAACCAAACTCTTTTACTGTTCATCAAAATGGATGTTCCAACTCCTTGATGCTTGCTTTAATCCATAAATGGATCTCTTAAGCTTGCATACCTGATTTGGTTTCTCATTTACCAAATCCCTTGGCTGTGACATAGACCTCCCCTCAAGGAAACCATTAAGGAAGGCATCTTTACATCCATTGCCATATTTCATAATCGTGGTATGCTGCTATAGCAAGCAATACCGAATAGATTTGAGCATCGCAATAGGTGAAAATTGATCATAATCAATCCCCTATTTGCCTAAAATCCTTAGCCACCAATCTGGCCTTATAGTTTCAATTTGACCATCAGCTCCAATCTTTTTCTTAAAAATTCATTGCATCCAATAGGATTATATCCTCTGTGCATCCACCAAATCCATACTTTGGTGGCATAGTATTTATTTCAGATTGCATGGCAGCCAGCCATTTGTAAGATTCTTAACTTTGACTGCTTCCATAAGGTTAGAGGTTCGTCATTCTCAATGACTTGAGCTTCATTATTCTCAATAATAACCCATACCTTATAGGTGTATCTCTTACTCTTTAGACCTACGGATAGGAGTTATTGTTCTGTGCTTTTATGTGATTATATGGTTGAGAAATTTCTATTTGATTTTCTTGAACTTCACTAAGTTCAATATTCTGCCACTGCCCTTTTCTAGGATAAATCTTTTTCCATGAAAATGGCATGCCTACTACAAAACCTTTTGTTCAATAGGATGTAGAATAAATTATTAATACTATTTCTAGGATATCCTATAAATAGACATCTGTCTGATCTAGCATCAAGTTATGTCCAAAATTTCTTTTGGCATAAAGCTAGACAACCCCACTTAAGATACTAAGATTAGATTTCTACTTCTCCATAGTCATATGGAGTACTAGATACAGATTTAGAAGGTACTCTATTCAAGATGAAATTGCATCTTCAGAGCATGACCTCAGAAGGAAATAGGTAAATCAGTGAAGCACATCACGGACCGTACCATATCTAAAAGTACAATTTTTCCTTGGCTTACACACATTTAATAGCGGTGTATAAGGAGTGTCCATTCATAGAGAATCCCTTTAAATTTAAGAAGCAAGAACTCACTAGATAAGTATTCTCCTTTCCGATCAGATCGAGGATTTTATAATACATTGGCCAGTTTTTTTTCGACCATTACTTTTGATACTCTTAAAATTATAGGCTCTGATTTGTGTTCAAAAATACACATATCCAAAACCTTAGATAAATAACAGTGAATGTAAGAAAATAATAAGAATCCTCCCTCTAGCTGAGTTTCAAAGGACCACAATCATCCGAGTACAGCCAAAACTCATTTTCCTTTCTCTATGTCCACTAAAGGAATCTTGATCATTTTACCCATGAGGCAGATTCAACAAGTTTCCAATGATCAAATTCAAAAGGATCAAAGAACTTTTCTTTGTATAACTTGTTAATCCTAGCCTCACTAATATGATCCTAATCGACAATGCCAAAGTAAAAG
The DNA here is from genome assembly GCA_006176705.1 of Cocos nucifera. Lineage (NCBI taxonomy): Eukaryota > Viridiplantae > Streptophyta > Magnoliopsida > Arecales > Arecaceae > Cocos > Cocos nucifera. Next base: position 204,791 of record QRFJ01000043.1, on the reverse strand, counting down.
TATTATTTATGTCACTCTCTTAGGTTTTCTATTTTCATCAATATGAAATATATTGTCATCCAAACATAGAGTCAACAAACCATTTCTAAATATGCCAAAATAAAATATTTTCATTAGAATATTTGATCGAGCAACCTTCGCTCGTACATAAGACTATAACTTGTTTAATAACAAGGTAAGATATAATATTTTAATGATCTTAGCATATAATAATAATTGTAAGCTCTAAGATCTTCCCAAAGGTAACTTTAATAATTTGTTCCTACAGCTTCTGCCATGAAGACTCTCCCTCAGCACATAGAGCTTGAAGCACCTTTACTCAAACTCTTAATTTTTGCAATCCCTGCAAAGATTTGTAGATATGAAAACCACAGCCAGTATCTAATACCCAAAAAATTAAATATAATAGAGTATCTCATACATACCTTTTGGTACATTTTGCACCAGACTTTTCGGTTGCAAGTAACCTTGCAATTCCCTTCCAATGGCCTGCAGAGCCATAGTGAAAATAGGTCATTTGCCGGAGACCTCTTTCCCTTTTTCTTTAATTTATAGCACTTTTAGGATCAAACCTTCTCTTTGAACCCTTTTGCCTACTCTTCTTCTGGAGATCCCTTCCACAAGAAGAAGAGGAGCCTTATCTTTCTTGTATAGGCTTTCCACTATCTTGAGCATATTATAAAACTCAGGCAATGAAGAATTTAGTTTGTTCATGTGATAGTCCATGACAAACTGGAGAAAAATTCTGGGAGTGATGCAGAATCAATCCTGACTTAAACTCACCATCCACATTACAAAACCTAATTGGACTAATCAAGTATTAGGTTAATTACCATCAAACATGATTTTGTATGGATGTTCCTTCTATCATTCTTGCAATGAAAAATGCTTAGATATCTCATATCTAGCAGTCCTACTATGCTCTCCATAAACTCTTTTAAATTGAGCAATATGATTGAGTGGTCCAATGCATCATCTGCCGGCTGTAATTCATATTCAAGAGGCCAAGTATGACATTTGATAGTAAGGTAATCATTTGCCACATCTTGTATGGGACTTATCATCATCTGGGCATCATTTCCTAATAGCTTAGGATCAGGGTGTCAAGAAATATAGATGTATCTTGACTGAGTACTATTTTAAGATTTCTCGAACCAGTCAACATAATTAACTAGTCAATTTATTTCAACCCAAGAATGAACGTAAAAATGAAATGAAGAAGCCATTTAATCTACATAATAAAAGAACAATACATAAGCAAACAATTCCATGACACAAATAAAATTAAATTAGGGACTTTAATTTAATTATGTTCCCACTAAAAATCATAACCCTCTTATTGATTCTTAGTGAGAATAAGATCCTAATTTCCTTAAAAAGTCTTGTGGTTGCACAACAAACTTGTTATAAGTTCAAAGTAGAAACTCTTCCAATGCATTTTATGCAACTCTCAAAATCTTTTGCCTCTAAAACATTAATAGCCTTATGTTAGCACAAACAAACACTTTCATGTTTTAGTTTAAGTAGAATCCTTCATTTCTATACAGTCAAAATTAAATATAACTACTTTGTGGTTACACAATAAAGTAGTATATTCAAAATGCTGTAAGCATTTCAATGCACTAAGTAATATTACTATCTTTCTCCATGATAGATCTTGTGGTTACACAACAAAACTAATATGGTTTTGGACATAATAAGAAACTAGTAGAAGGAAGGCCTTAATGTAGTGAATATAAATTAAGCATTTCAATCTAGAATAAATTAATCGAATCGGCAGTAAATGGAGAGAAATGGGAGTCCCCCCGTTGCTTTCCTTAGACACCAATAAATTGGCTGAGTCAGACAACGAAACCAATTAAAAAACCTATCTCTTACCAATCAAGAACCATTTTTCCTAGACATCGATTGATCAATTAGACATCCTGACTGATTTAGCTAAAGATTAATTACACTACAACTTAATTATAATTTTTATAGAGGGTTTAAAAGGTCTCAATGCACATATTGATTTAAAAACAAACAAAATCATAATAGCATTAAAATATATATATCAATTAACATGTATAATTATTCATAGACAATCTTCATTATAATAATGAAAAACTTTTCCACTATATAGGGCAACCTTTACAGAATAATATATACAACATAATCTCATTATGATAAGTAAAAGAATATGATCTCATCATATAAATAAAAATATGCTAAAAAATATGTATCATATTTTCATTTATGCCATTATACTATAAGCAAAGCATTATATGATTTAACCTAATAAGGCTTGCTCTAATACCAATGTTGGGTTCGATGTACAGGGCGGAAGCATGGATTTTAAAGCAAAAATATGAAATCAAATAAACCAAACCCAAAACCAAGGACCACCTTATTAGCATTAAATCATATAACATGCATTTGTAATATAAAAAAAGTATTAGAACATACCTCTTATCGCTAGACCCTAAATTGACCCTGATCATCGGTAGTAGTCCATCAGGATTTCTAGCAGGTGCCCATGTGTTCACCCTCCAATGTTGATCCAATAGAAACTTGACCAAGATACCAGCACCTTTGATTTATATAATTAAAATTCTTATAATAAGAACTTTAATTAAATGGGCAAGACCTTCTTAAGCTTTTATGTCACCTTCCTTGCCTTTCCTTATCTATCTTTCTTTTTCTTTTGTCTTCTTAATTTTCCTTCCTGGGCAAAAAATTTAAAAGGAAAAAGAAGTATTTCATCTACAGAAGGACTCTTCTACACCCCATATCAGATGTCCATGCCAATTAAAAAATATTTATGTGACATAACATATGGGAAAAGCCAAAGAAGGTAGGCGCCATCTTATTCCATACGCTTAAGAGTCCTTTGCACATGAAAGACTTCGCATGCACAAGAGAGAGACTCTCTGGCACATGGGATGTTGGTATGTGGCACCCAATCTGAAGCCCAATCAATCTAAGTTAATCCAACTCAAGACCAAATCTTATTTGGCTCAAATCAGATCTTAATTAGCCCAAATCAGAAGCCGATTCGAATCCAATTCAAATCCAGATGCTAGGGTTTGCTATATATGCTAGCATATTCATCTTGCAAACATGGTCTAATCTAATTAGTCCCTAATCAATTTTCTTTTGTGTGACCATTGGGTTCTACATCTAACCAGCAATGATCAGGGTGTGATTTACCTATTCTGGTTAGAACTCAACCAAACTGATTTAGTCAAAACTAGCCAACCCAATAATAATTTAGAACACTTCTAATAAAATGCAAATTAAAATTTAATTTGATCAAACCCACAAGACATGATTTATGTCTAGCAACGTATCATGACTACCAAGAAGTTGTGAAATTTTGATGGAAATACCAAAAATATCCTTCAATGAAAATTATCATGCAACTAGTTTCCTTCGATCTTCCTGCATCCTGAATATGACTCTGGGCATGAAAATATTTCAATCCCAATATCATATTCATTTCTCTTCAAATCTATGATAATGATTCATTTAATGAAATATTAGAAAACTAATTCTAATTTTCATCATGCTTTGATCAAAGTCTTCCTGAATCATTATTGTTTGAAGCAGGTAGGATGCTATTCCTCTTACCAGGAGAGATCGATTCCTTGTTAACCTACTCACAACCTTCATATATATAATCTACCATATCCAAATCATCCCGTACATAACTGAGTCAAATGAAGTAAACCAAAATATGGATTATATATATAAAGATTCTATGGTAGTTTTAGGTCAAAGGATTACATGCATAAATTCCACTAAGAACCATCTATTGACATGTAGATAAAACTCCATTAAATATTCTCAATTTGGATCAATTCAGGGAACACATTCTCTAATGAGCACCCACATTCTTTATTAGTGTCATACATAAGTTATTGTGAGATCAATCACCCTCCAATCAAGCATACAAAAAATGCTGCTAGTCTTATCGGAAAAACATTGATCCCTAACTCAATGTCCATCGACTAGGAATATTTAAATTAGGATTTTAAGATTTTAGATCTACATAGTATCTCATCATAATCCAAAATCATAGCCCTAATTTATAGGTTCATCATAACTATTTAAAAAAACATTGTATATGATAAAAATAAATATCTTTATTATTAAAAATATCATTACTATCTCGAAGACAAAACACTCCAAAAAAAAATGGCTTGAGGCATATCCCTTCATCATCTTCTTCTTCAGTAGCCATAGAGTTCAGTGCTATTGTTTTCTTCTTCTTATTGTCTTCCTCATTGTGCTAACTCATGGCTAGCTCAAGTGTCATCAAGGATCCAATGAGCTCGTCTAAAGGTAACGTGTTCGGATCTTTTGCCTCTTGGATGGTTGTTACCTTAGCTTACCATGTCCTAGGTAAAGACCTGAGAAACTTTCTCACCAATTCACTGTTACTATAAACTTTACCTAAACTTTTTAAACTATTTATGATATCAGTGAATCTTGTGTACATGCTAGTGATAGATTCAGTGGGGTCCATTTTAAACAACCTATATTGGTGAACTAGAATGTTAATTTTAGTTTCTTTTACTTGATTTGTCCCTTCATGCATGACCTTAAGCCTATCCCAAATTTTCTTTACTGAATTACAAGTGGAGATTCGGTTAAACTCATTAGCATCAAGGGCACAATAGAGTACATTCATTGCCTTGGCATTTAATTGGACAAGTTTCTTATCCATTTTATCCCAATCCTTCTCTAGCATAGGACTAGATGTGCCATTTACGAAGATTACGGTAGTGTGTAGACCATTGACAATGACACTCCATATGTCGTAGTCAAGGGCTTGAATGAAAATGTGCATGTGAGATTTCCAATAGGTATAGTTAGACCCATTAAAAATAGGTAGCCTATTTGTGGATTGCCCTTTGGCAAGTGAACCACCTAGTTGGATTGACATGATCTTTATCTCTGGTTAATAAAATCAATAATTAGCGGAGAACCAAGGCTTTGATATCAATTATTGCCCAGATGAACAACCCAAGAGGGGGGGATGAATTGGGATTTCAAAAATTTAAACAGATATGTATGGTGATTAAAGATTAAATCTTGAGTGAATCAAATGTGAGAATAAATAGAAGACACAAGCAAGAAGATTTTATAGTGGTTCGGTGCACTCCGAGCATCTATGTCCACTCTCCAAGCAAACTCTTAGAAATTTTACTATAATCCCTCAAGATTATAGTTGGATAATTTTTTTTGGCTCACTATCCAATAACGTAGTTGGTTTTCTTCTAGGTTCACTAACCACAACCCTTATAAGAATCAAATAAACCAATCTGAATAAACAAAAGAAGAGAAAAACCCCAAAATCTAAGTTTCAGTCCCTACTGAAACAAAATACACAGAAAGGGGAAAGGAAATGTTTCAACTCAAAAGGCCCCTTTGAATGAGCAAAAGAATTGTCCTTGCAGTTCGTTGAAAGTCTCTTTGAATCCATGGAGTTAATGCACTTGAGGATTCTTCAATGCTTGAGAGAATAGATTGATTGAAGATGGTGATTTTCGTTCAAGAATAGAGTGTGTTTTTTTTTCCTCTCATTTTTCTTGGATTGATCATGAATAAGCCTTCTTCTTTTTATATCTGCAACATTTCCTCCCTTTTGGTGATGATTGAGCTCAGAAAAAGCAAAAATTGAACGTTGGAGAGTAGCAACTAGCAATTGGAGTCAAAAAAATCTGATCTAGAATGCCCCGTCAAAAAGTTATCGTCGAGTCTCGAGACTTCTTGATTTGTCTCGAGACATCTCGCCAAGTTATGGGGCCTCTTGGTTTGAATACGAGAGCTCTCACCTTCATTCTCACAAAAAATCATCTTTTTGAAAAAAATGGCTCGCCTGAGATCAAGACCTCTCAATTCTGAACGAGACGAGTTGCAGGGACTGCGAGAGCTCTCGAGAATCCTACGAGACCACTCACTGTCAGAGCACTGAAACTGGGTTTCTATCACCTGAGATTGAGAGCTCTCGAGATTCTCTCGAGACCTCTAAAAATCATGCTAGAATAGAGCTTGGAGCATGCTAGTCCACTCGAGAGCTCTCGAAAAAATTTTGAGACGTCTCGAAGACTGCTCCAAGATGATTTTGAGAGAATTTTCACTCCATACATGATGATTTGAATTTTGATTGATTTTAACTTAATGTCTTCCTTATTTTGGTCAAAGAGCTCTCTTTCTTCTGACATTAGAATATTTAAAATAAAATATATTAATAATTATTTACTTTAATATTTGATCATCATCAAAATCACTTAAGAGGTTCAACAGATATCTTGTTTTATTTGCATTGCATATTCATAAGACACTTTAAGGACACTAAATCCAATTAATCAAGATAAGGTGGGGATTTGATCATCCTTCCTTAGTCCAAAAATCATAAACCTTCATATTGCATTGACCCAAATCTTAATTCTTAAAATTAATTAGACATTGGCTCCTAAGGATACTCGAGCTCATTAGGACAAGAAACTTTAATAGTTGGACCAGTTTAGGATTAGTCAATTCAATTGGGGTTTAAGGCAAGTGGTTTAGGAATGACTGGGTCGGAAGGAAGGTGGTTTATAATTGATTCTGTTCGCATATCTGGCCAAGCATAGTTGGTGTCTAAGGCAAGCAATGGGAGGACTCTCGCCGACTTTACACTTACCTAGCCAGTTGAGTGACTAATTCTTTACTTGAAGGACTTGAAGGTAACCTTAGCAGTTAGGAGCTATTTAGATCTAGGATAACCCTTAGCTAGGATTGATTGTATAACTTGATTACTAACTAACATCAAACCTAATTAAATTTTTTTTCATCTATTTCTTAGATTTAGGACTCTCTAGGCTCTCATCATTAGAATTTCTTTCATCTCATTTTATTTTAGCCAAAAAAATATAAAAGTCAAAAAAAATATAATATCTATTTGTGTTTGCTTTAAGGTATAATTATAGGATATTTACTTGGGTGTTGTTCATCATGATCCAAAAATTCAATCCTTAGATCCTAAAATTGAACGAACCCTTAGAGTTGGCAAACTTAGAATTATGGCCGCACCCTTTTGCCAATTAAGTGAGTACTTCACCCCTGCTTCTTATACCTATGACCCCTACACACCCATGTATGAACCTAATAGTGGTGGAATTTATGAGGTTAGAAACTCCATAAATATCCATAATAAGGTAGATGAGCTATCCTAGAAACTTGACCGTCTATTAAATATGAGACACTCTCCTACCTTACCTTTGTATGTGTGTGATATATGTTCAAGTCCCAACCATCTGACTAGTGAATGTTCAGCTGCATATCAATCTTAGAAATTTGCACATGAGCAGATTTACCCAGCCCCAATTCAGACCCATTATTATAACCTTACTCCAACACCTACAATCTGGGTTTAGAAAACTATTCAAATTTTTATGAGACATCACAACCAGCAATCAATTATGAACCTAGTTATCTGGAGGAAACTTATACAGCATACCAGTATCAAAATATTCCGTGATCTTCTTCAAGTACCTATACTTCGACATTTAAAGAGAATATTTTATACATGTTAGAAATACAAACTCAATCTATAGCCAAGCTAGAAACCCAAGTTAGTCAGCTAACTGCTGCATTTAATAGTTCGGAAGAGGAAGAATTATCTAGTCAGCTCATAAGTGACCCATGGAAGCAATATATAGTTGAGAGCTCCAATGTTCATGAAACCCTTATAAACCAGCCCAATATACAAACTGAAAATTATTTTGAGGTGGATGTACCTAAAGATGTAATAAAGGAAGCTACCCCTAGAATTATTTCTCAAGACCTAGTGTATACACATTTGGATCCTTTTAAAGTGGATAATTTTAATGTAGATGGATATACTGAAAATAAAAATATGTCATTAGAGCTACCCAATTTTAGCAGCACTTCTTCATGGGTTGAGAAATATGAATCAATACTGGTTCTAATAGCTTCCCCTCTAGAATCACCACCTTCTCCAGAACTGAATCCTCCCTTGATCATACCCGGATACGCATGTTTGGAACCAATTGATACCCTTCTAGTACCCTTTATATCGAATGCAATCCTTAATGCAAAAATTCAATTTATGAGTATATTAGAAAAATAAATTTAAGAAATTCTAACTAAACAAGGGTCTGCGCATAGGGTCATAAATTATCTTCTTAAAATTAGAAAAATTAAACTGACTAGGAATGGGGTTGTAAGTTATTTTCTAAAAATTGATGAGAAATTATTGAAATTTATCAATATTAGGATCGTAAGCAATCTTCCTAAGATTGGCAATCCAAAACTATTGGAATTTGTCAATCTAATTTTTGACACGGGATAGATAGAATGGCTTGGTCTGGCTAAAGACCTTAAACTTAGCACTTGTTGGGAGGCAACCCATCATTTATTTTTTCTCTTTCTTTCAAATTTTTAGTTTTTTTTAAATTTTTTTATAGGACATTGATAAAGATGATTAGCCCAAGTTGGGAGAAGTACATCAAAAATAACCTGTATGAACTTGATGAAGCATAATGAAGGACATGCAAATAACAAACCAGGTGGTACATCTTCTTGATAAATATTTTTGGTTTTTCTCTTCTTCTATTGAGGATAATGGAAATTAAGTTGGGGGGGGAGAATAACTAACTTTAACACTTGTGAGTCCTCAAGTATGATTTGAAATAATTAGCTTTATATATCTAAACTTTATTTTGATTAAGAGTTAATTAGATATCCTAATCAATGAACGATTAATGATCTAGATAATTTTAGAAATACTGAGGAATAAGTTATTAAGAAAACCCAATGAATGGTAGGGTTTAACCAGACTAAATTTTAAGAGTGATTCTAAAATCCTCTTCTTACTGATCTCAATAAAGAATCTACTTTAAGAAAATTGGGTGGAAAGATCAAACTATGCAAAAGTCTTCCTTAAAAACTATTTAAAAAAAATATTGGTTTCCACTGAGTAATTGGGCCCCTTCATCTAAGTAAGCATTATAGTTCACACAAAAAAGTGGACAATGCGAATTAAAAAGAGATCTAGTATTGTCTCACTAAATAACTGGGCCTCTTCATCTAAATAAGCATTGTGGTTCGCATCAAAAGATGGGGATGCAAGAATCTAAAAAAAAAGAAAAAAAAGGGTAATAAAGGGACTAAATTGCAAAAAGATAAGAAATCCAACTCACATCAAGTTAGAAGATTTAAAAAGAAAAATGGAGAGTTGGTAAAAGAAGTTCTCTAAAAGTTTTTATAGCTATTACTCAACCACTAATTGAATCGAATTATTAATCCGATGACATACCTCTTTAATGGTCTGGCCAAGTATTAGTTATCTTTAGGAGTGTCTAACCTAACTTTTAATTCAAGGCTAAATTGGTATATATATTGTTAATTTATCTACTTTACTCTAGGATGAGCAAAGTTCAAATTAGGGGATGTGATAAACACATAAAATATATATATAAATATTAAATTATTATATTAAATTATCTTTATTTCTTAAAAATTAATATTTTTAGGTTATCTTTTAAAAAAAGATAATGGATGAAAAGAGCTTAATTTATGGGTTGCAATGAAATAAATTTGGAGCAAATCGGATCTAAATTGGACCCAAAATAAAGTTTTGAAGAAAAAATAAAGAAAAAATGAAAAAAATATAAAAAGCCCAAAAATTTGGCCCATTTGCCGGTCGGTGCATGGTAGACCGGTCGATCGATGCACAAATCCTGGCATGGACCGGCCAGCTTAGCAGGCACGGCGAATCAAAGCGCATCGCATGGCAAACCTAGACCCGGGTTCACCGAAAATCCATCATGGCTCATAGGGACAGAATGGTAATTTTCTCAAGTAAAGCGCAGCATGATTGGTTGCGGCATTTGGTATGGTCGGTCTACGTAGTCCATAAGCATAGTAATTATGTGATCCAATGGTTGGCATTCATCCCGATCAAGATCCAACGATTGATATCATTTTCTACTTTGATTCGAACTGTGCCCAGCTGATTTGTACAATCCAATAGCTAGAAATCACGTCGATCACGATCCAATGGCCAAAAAGTATTTTTGACTTGATTAAGGAAGATGCAGCATGATCCGATGGTCAGAATTCATCCTATGAAGCAATCCAATGGTAGTGAATTAATCTAGGCCTTATTGAAGCTATGGGTGATGGATTTTGACGAAATCTGTGCCATTTGAACCCAATCTAATGGCTAGAAGTCATCATGGGGTGTAGAATCCAATCCAAACATAATTTTTATGGGTTTACTCCCTTTTAAACTCTATTTTTCTCCATTTTCTCTCTATAAAAATCCTCCTAAGCTAAACCAACAAGCCATCAGCCCCTCCAAACCTCTCCAAAACTCTCTTAAGCCTCTCCAAAGCCCTTCCTTCACCTAAAAACTCTCTCTCTCCCTGATTCTCTCTCATCCACTGTTTTACTTTTTTTTTATGTTTTTTCTTACTTCAACAGACCACCAAATTTCATCTTTTCTCCAACAAACCTCTCCTCTTGCTCTGGATTCCTAAAACCAGCTGCTGCTCGGGTTCTTCAGCAAGGCTACCGGATGAAGATTTCAGCGAGAAGCTTTTTGATATCCAGCTGATCATCTTTGTTCTCAGAAGATCATTAAGATCTTATTTTGATGGTGTTTCCTATTTTCCATCTTTTATATTTTTTTTTCTTTTGCAATAAAGATTGGTTGTCTTTATTATTCTTTTGTCTTTATTTTCTTGCATGAGATTAATCTGAAATAGTTCATGACCCTTGAAATGAGCCATGATCTATGGGTACGGTTCGTGCTCTTGAAATAGATTATATTTAGATTTATTCTTATTATTACATCTAATTCAATTTAGACTAGCCTATACCTTTAAGGGATGGACTGTGATCCAAGGGTACAGATCGTGCTCTCTAAGATAGGTTATATCTTTATTGGTTAGATATTAATTAAAGCATATTAAAAAGAATACCAGCTATTAGATAAGTGATCAATTAAAATCTTGAGAATCCATCTCCATACTTGCAACTTCTTTTTTAATTAATTACTATTTAATTTATTTTTTTAATTAATTTAAGTAGCCTTTTAATTAATCTACTTGTAATCAATCTTAATCTTATTTTTAAATGCAATTAACATGATCCCTATGGATTCAACCCTGACTCATCCTATCTATATAGTAGTGAGTTAGGTTTTATTTTTGACCACCTACGATAGCGATCAATGATCTCAGGTTGGAGGGATACTTATATCCATATCCCTTCAAAGCAAATCTTGGTAGTAGAATGCTCCGAAGTTGGTCACGTTCAGTGATGATGGAACCCTACATCTCATCTATATGCCATATCAGCATCTCCACATTCATTGATTAAGAGGATAACCAATCCATATGGCACACAACAACCTACACTCAATAAACATTATCATCCAAGATAACTACATATCATTTGTGAAGGAAAAACTTGATTTTCCACCACAAGAACTGTCTGATCTAACCAGATCTGTAGGAAATTTTTTTTTAAAAAAATTCTATAAATTCTAATCAAATCAAAGAGTTCTCCATTTTGATTCTAGTGATCAAATATTAAAAATTAAATTAAAATAAAAATCTAGAACATCAGATGTTACCTTTAGGGTAAACCACTTTTACCCTATTAATGATCTATTGAAGCTATGGGTTCTGTATCAGGCCATGCAAGTGCCTGCCTCTACCGAAGTCCACTCAAGTAAAATCTAGATGCAATTACCTTCTGAATTTGATCTACAAAAATTAAATCTAAATCTAATTTGTAGAGTCTTCAAAATGTTCTTTGAAGGCTGCACGTTCATCTCTTGATAGGGATCTTCTAGCTTTATCTTTGCAGCAGCTGCTCTCAACCTTTGATGGCTAAAACACCCAACTCCTTGGGCATGGAGAAGAAGGAGAGGATCTGGAAGAGAGGCATAGAAGATGATGGGAGAGGCAAGGCTTCACCGTGGTCTAAACATAATTGCCAAACACCTTTGACAATAGGTCTATTTATAGATCTATGCGCAGCCCTAGAGTCCTAGCATTTTAAGAAACCCTTTTGCTTAAAGCAGAAGGACTCCATGCCATATCCTGTGCCCTCTTGACTTTTCTTCTGATTTTTGTTGAACAAAAAGCATAAAATAAGGCATGGAAAAAGAGATAGGGAGAGGAGTTTGGCACAAACTTTAATCTCCCTTGTATTTTGATCTTATCAAAACACATCCAAGCCTATCCAAAAAAGGGATGCATGCCACATGGGGAGTTATGCCCACTTTTCTTCATGAAAAGTCCTAGGGACGTACACCCTAGATAAACTCCAAGAAGGGCACACATCTCCTTCTTTCTTTCTTGTAAAGACTTGGTCAAATGATGGGATCAATGTCCTAACAAAACCAAAAATGGTAGATTGTGGCAGGAATTGACAGGTATTATCTTATTTCCATCTAATGAATTAAGACAATTATTTTCTAACTTGAACAAGCTACAAATAAAGATAAATCCATATAGGGTTCCTAATGAGCCAAAATAAATTTGGCTTAATCGAGATGAACCAGAAAGATTATAGAAGAAGAATGTTAGGCTCAATCATGTGCTAGCATGATTTTCTTGAACCTAATTGGTTCTAATCCAAATCAATCAAACTGGATTAGTCCAATTGATCACATCCAGACTCAAGCCCTTGTTTGTATGATCTAATTTGATTTAGTTTCATATGGTAATGAGAGATGTCGTGATTTCTATCATCGACATCATCGAAATACCTTTCGATGAACCAGAACTTTTTTGGTTCATACAATTAGAATGATCGATCATCAAAATCATTCTAATTGCTCTAAAAATCTACCAATGACACCTAGCAGTATATGGTGGTAATCTATTAGAATCGAAAGTGAACCTCTCAGTGCAGCTACCTATGTGATTGGGTTCTTCTATCTTAAGCCCCAACAAGATTAGGATTAAGATGAACTCATCAAACCCAATATCTATCATATGAATTAATCATTTGATTCGAGTTTGATGTGAAATCCTAATAGAAATATTTTCTATCATCTTCACACTATCATGGCCATAGGCTTATGGACTCGATCTCATGATCATCATTGGACTTCTCCTCATCTACCAAGGTAGATAAATCCCATATTGGTGCAATCCAAATCCTATAATGAACATGCTATAGCCAACATACACCTTAGAATTTTGAATGGCTAGGAGATCAAGATATGGTAGAGTCAAACTATAACACCCTCAAGGTGAACTACTGATGCACCTTAGGTCAAAGAATCAGATATACCGCTATAGCATCGAGCCAGTCATAGACAAGAAGGTAGACTCCCTTATGACTGCTCGAGATGGTCAAGCTTAGTGCCCTCGTTCTCTAATGAGTACCTATACTCTTGCTCTGGTTTCTCCATATCATAGACTCAAGACTCATCTATCATGTAAGAAAGTAATCATACACCAAACTTTTGGATCGATCACCATCCTAGTGATGATTCTGTGATCGAAAGTAGTTTATAAGTTAATTATGAAAATTTACATCTTAAATTTTCAACTTTTGAAAATATGAATTGTCATTACCATTAACTTAAAAGATATATCATAAATACTTTAAATACACATTGTAATAGAAAATAATTTTTTTATTAATTTATAGTCAAAATTATAAAATTGCTCATATAAGTGTATTACAAGTGTTAGCCAATTAGGCTTCTAAGGCACACATCTAACAAACTTCCACTTGACCTAAAGCCAATTAGCTACAAATCTAAGTCCCATCTTCTCTAAGTGGGCTTCAATCTTCTGCTAGCTCAATGGCTTCATTAGTGGGTCGGCCACATTGTCTATGGTGTCGACTCTTTTGACCTTCACATATCCCTTCTCGAGATAATAGCGGATGAGATGGAATTGCCGCTCGATGTGCTTGGATTTCTGATGAGATCTGGGCTTCTTAGCTAGGGCTATGGTACCATTGTTGTTGCAGTATAGAGAGATGGCATTCAATGGCATTACTCTAAGCTCTGCGACAAACTTCTTATACTAGAATACCTCCTTTATAGCTTTTGATGCAGCAATGTATTCTACTTCCATGGTGGAGTCTGCTATCACCATTTGCTTGAAACTCTTCCAGCTAATAGCACCACTATTGCATATAAACAGACTTCCAAATATTGACTTTCAATCATCTATATCAGACATAAATTCTGAGTCTTTATAACCCTGGACTTGGAGTTCTCCATTACCAAAGATAAGAAACATATCCTTAGTCCTTCTCAAGTACTTAAGGATATACTTCACAGAAGTCCAGTGCTCTTCGCTTGGATTCGACTGATACCTACTCGTGATATTCACAGCATGGACTATATCAGGTCGTGTACATACCATGGCATACATGAGGCATCCTATTCCAAAAGCATATGGGATCTTGCTCATGCATTCAATCTCCTCAGTTGTGCCAGGGCATATCTTCTTGGACAGATGAATGCCATGTCTAAAAGATACTAAACCCATTTTGGAGTTTTTCATGCTAAACCTTTTTAGTACCTCCTCTATGTACATCTTCTATAAAAGTCCCAGCATCCTATTTGGTCTATCTCTTTAGATCTTTATTTTCAATATAAAGGATGCTTCTCCTAGATTTTTCATAGAAAACTCTTTCGATAACCATATTTTGATCGTGGTCAACATGGAAATATCATTCCTAATTAGGAGGATGTCATCCACATATAGTACGAGGAAGACAACAGTGCTCTCACTGACCTTTTTGAATACACATGATTTCTCCTTATTTTCGATAAAACCAAATGATTTGATTACATCATTGAAATGAGTATTCTAGCTTCGAGATGCTTGTTTAAGTTCATATATGGATCTTTGTCGCTTGCAGATCTTATGATCATCATCACTAGATGTGAAACCTAATGGCTATTCTATATAGATATTTTTCTCAAGATATCCAATTAAGAATACCATTTTCACATTCATCTATCATATTTTATAATCAAAATATGCTACAACAGCAAGTAGTGTATGGATGGATTTAAGCATGGCTACTGGTGAGAAGGTATCCTGATAATCAATTTCTTCGCATTGACTATACCCTTTCGCCACTAACCTAGCTTTGAATATTTCTACATTTCCATCAGTACCTATCTTTCTCTTGAAGATCCATTTATACCTAATAAATACTATACCTTCAGGTGGATCTACCAAGGTCCAGACTTGGTTCGAGCGTATTGAGTTAATTTCTAACCTCATTGCCTCTAACTATTTCTCGAAGTCGATATATGATATCACCTCATCAAAGATCTTTGGATCATCACCATGAACCCCATTTTCCATAAGAAATATTTCCTCAATATCCTCTAAAATTGTGCCTAAGTATCTTTCACGAGGACAAAAAATCCTAGTTGATTTTTGAGGTGGAGGAGGTAGCATTTGGACTAACTCAATCTAATTGGGTTCCTCAGGTTCCTTAGCTCGTTGCTCATTAGAGACCTTCTCCTCGAGCCTGATCTATCTTTCGATGCCACCATCTTGAATAAACTATTTTTCAAAAAAAAAAGCATATCGACTCATAATCACATTATGGTCTTTTGAAAGATAGAAATAATATCCTAATGACTCTTTAAGATATCCTATGAATCGAGCTCTAAAGGACCTAGATTCTAACTTGTCCACTTGCTATCTCTTTGACATGAGCCAGACAATCCCAAATTCTATGGTGATTCAGACTTGGTTTCTTACCATATCATATCGGAACAATTTAAAAAAAGATCCTATTTAGTAAATATATTATGGTCATTAGACTATGTCTCCAAAGAAAATTAGGAAGGTCCGTGAAGCTCATCATGGATCAGACTATATCTAATAGGATCTGGTTTCTCCATTCTAAAATCTTGTTGAGTTGAGGCATTCTAGGCAGAGTCCATTATGAGACTATGCCATTATCTTTGAGATAGTCCAAAAATTTTTGACTAAGGTGTTCTCCTCCTCAATCTGATCGAAGAACCTTAATTGATTTCTTTTGTTTGCTTTTCTACTTTGAGTCTGAATTTCTTGAACTTTTCAAAGGCTTCAGACTTATGTTGCATCAAATATACATACTCGTACTGAGATAAATCATTGATAAAGATGATGAAGTAGATATAATTACCTCTAATCGGTACATCAAATGGACCACACACATCTATATGTACCAGAGCAAGTAGGTCTGTGGCCCTGTTCCCATGTCCTACAAAAGGAAGCTTGGTCATTATGCCATGAAGGCATGATTCATAAATTGGATATCACTTAGAAGTCAACGGACTCAATAACCCAGATTTCTTCAATTTGTTAATCCTGTCTTCCACTATATGACCTAGCCTAAGGTGTCATAGATACATATTGTTTAGACTATCCCTAGGTCGCTTTGATCCTATGGCATTCATGTTTTACTCGATATTGAAAACAGAAACATCAATATGTAACTGATAGAGACCATTTATAAAGAAACCACTTGCAATTTTATTTCTTCCAAAAAGAATATTACAATGGTCCTTAAGAAAACTAATTACATAGCCTTCTTGTGCTAAACAAGAAATAAAAATTAGATTCCTGCTTGTTGTAGGCACATAAAAATAGTCCCTAAGTACTAAATCTAATCCTGATGGTAGTCAAAGAGGATAGGTTTCCATGGCCACAGAAACAACTCTTGCTCTATTTTCGATGTACAAGATCATCTCACCATCTCTCGGCCTCCTACTCTCCTCAAGATCCTGCATAGAAGTGCACAAATGAGCACTAGAACCAGTGTCAAGCACCCAACTGGATGCAGAAGAAACCATAAGATTAGATTCTATAATGACCATACCTCCAGAAGGACCTGCCTCCTTTTTATTCTTTAGGTTGGCCAGGTATAAAAGGTAGTTCCATTTTCAATGGCCGTCGGTGTTGCAATAAAAATATTTTTCTTTATCCATGGCCTTCATCTTCAGCTCTCCTTTCTTCTTCTTCCCACCTTCAGTCTTCTACTTCTTTGCAAACTTCTTCTTCTTTTCAAAAGATATTCTTTTAGAGAAAGTCCACTCCACAGCAAGCACTGAGTCCTTTGAACCTTTCAAAGAAAGCTCGGTAGTAACCAACATGTTCATCAATTCAGCTAAAGTATATTACAGCTTATGCATATGAAAGTTCATGATGAACTATCCATATGCATCAATCAAGGATTGTAAAATCACATCATTTGTAAGTCCCTGTCTAGCTTGACACCGAGCTTCTCAAGCTCTTCTAAGTCCTTAATCATCATCAAATAATGATCTTGGACCAACTGTCCATCATGCAATTGAGCCTTGAAAAGTCTTCTAATTACTTGAAACTTGGTTGCACAACTCTCTTCACCAAATAACTCTTGTAGATGAGCCAACATTTGGCGAGCAGTCTTGATGCCCTCATGTTGGCGCTGAAGCTCATTAGACATCAAGTCCAACATATAGTACCTAACTTTGTTATCTTCGTTCGTCCATTTTTTCAGAGATGCTCTCTATTCAGTGGATGGATGGGTTGGTAAGGTGGGGGGTCCTAGTTCAATACATGAGTCAATTTTTTGGAATCCAAAATAATTTTGTAGCTCTGGAGCCAATCCTTGTAATTTAGTTCAGTTAGTTTGAGGGTGTCCATGATTCGGGCTAGTGGATTTGATGCAAACATTTTCTTGTAGAGAATCAAAGTTTCTAGTTAGACATTATAATTAGACTTGACCAATTTGTTTAGGAGTTTCATTTTTAAACATATTTTGGCTTCCACTATTTTCTCGAATCCCTACACTCCCTTGGCAGAGATGCAAAAATCTATGAGATCATCGACTTCAAGTGGGTGGTGTGGTCCTATCAACTAGCTCACCACCTCACCTAATAGTTATTGATGATGGGTCAGCCTGATGGATGGACAACTCTTGTCCAATGATTCTTTAATCATGGTCCATCCTAACTTGATCTCTAATTCATGAATCTCACCATGTCTAGAATATTGATCCACTCCTTAGTTAAGTTAGACCTACCATTTGTATAAATTAGATTCCTGATTAGATCCCTCACCATATCTAAAATATTGAGCCCAACCCATCCTCTAACCCATATCATCCAATGCCTAATAGACATGATTATGTCTTTTCGGTGCAATTGAACCACTATAACCAGCCAAGAATAATCAACCCTGGGAAGGGCCCACACATCTACAATGGTGAAAGATCTATAACTTAATATTTTCTTAGAAAGATTTAATTTCGGTCTCTTTAAACTTGACATGACTTAGTCATACCAATTATGACTAACCTAGTGGTATGGGTTAGCTCAAATTATTAGCCACCTCAAATCAGAACTGGATTGATACAAATGGCTAGGTAAGTGAGATCGGTGGAAGGGATATGCCATTAACTCGATAAGAATGCATTTAGGTTGGGTAGCTTTTAATTAAAAATCAGTCGATCATGTCTACCAGACTTACCTTAGATACCAAATTATCGAACCAGAACCAATCGAGTTAGCCTACAATCCAGGCTCAAATCATGAAACCAAATTAGATCTTGACTTCGTCAACCACATGTGACTGTGAATCGACCTTGACCCAGACTTAATCCTATTTGGTTGGTCAATTCTAAGCACTCTTGATCCCACCTAACCAATTTTTTATTCGGTTTGATCAATCACTAGACCTAATTGAGCTACCCAAGCCCAAACCTAAATTTATGAAGGTGTCTAAGATCTAAAAATTCATAATTTTTAGATCTAATTTATTTCATAATCTTAATTCTTAATTAAGTTTGGGCTCATAAATAGAAACATACCAAAAAAGTCTTAGGATTTCAAGATCTAGGATTTTGCAGAAAAGTTTTTTTTTTTTGTTTTTGATTAAGAACAAATACGAAGCAATCCTACACGCTATAAGAGCACCCCATCGAATGAGAAGAGAGGGCCTTTAAATCTTTTTTACTCTTATGACCGGATGGCCAAGGGAAATGCCTTAATCAAAAATAATAACCATACTACAAAATAATAAGATCTACAACATATATCTCATATAAAATCATAGATCTAATCATGCATGTTCTGTATACATCTCATGTATCAAATATTAAATCAGATATGCATGCTTTCAGATCTGATATATCACATGTAATATCTAAAAAATAAAGTTTTAAATTGATCACATCAAATAAAATCTATTCTAGATAATTCATTGAAATATTCTACAACTAGTCTAGGCATGCATCATTTATATCTCATATAAAAATCTAAAAAAATTATTTTTTATTTTTAGATCTGATTATAATATTTATAATACTAAAAATTATAAAATAAAATATTTTTAAAAAAAATTAATCATATCAAAAAAGAAAAACTATACTAGACTATATATAGAATGGTTCTACACCTAGTCTAGACATGTATCTCATACATCATTGATATGAATAATAAAATTTTAATTTTTTGATTTCAGATTTGATCACATCTGATGTGAAATCTAAAATTACTAATATCATATCAAAATAAAAATAAAAATTAGATCTAAATCTAATCTTAAGAACTATAAATATAGCTCTGACACCAGTTGAAGAAAAATTTTAATTTTTTGCCACAGGATCTATCTGATTTGACCAGATCTATAGAAAATTTTTTTTAAAAAAATTTTATAAATTCTAATCAAATCAAAGAATTCTTTGATCTAATTCTAATAATTTGATATTAAAAATTAAATTAAAATAAAAATCTAGAACATTAGATGTTACTTTTAGGGTAAACCACTTTTACCCTATCGATGATCTGCGGAAGCTATGGGTTCTGTATCAAGCCACGCAAGTGCCTGGCCTCTACTAGAGTCCACTCAGGCAAAATCTAGATGCAATCTCCTTCTGAATCTGATCGATAAAAATCAGATTTAAACCTAATTTGTAGAGCCTTCAAAACATTCTTTGAAGGCTGCGTGTTTGTCTCTTGACAGGGATCTTCTAGCTTTATCTTTGTAGTAGCTACCCTCAACCTTTGGTGGTTGAAACACCCAACTCCTTGGGCATGGAGAAGAAGGATAGGATCTAGAAAAGATGCATGGAAGATGATGGGAGAGGCAAGGCTTTGCTGTAGTCTAAATACAATTGCCAAACACCTTTGACAATAGGTCTATTTATAGATCTATACGCAGCCTTCAAGTCTTGGCATTTTAAGCAACCCTTTTGCTTAAAGCAGAAGGACTCCATGCCATATCCCATGACCTCTTGACTTCTTTTGATTTTTGTCGAACAAAAGGTAGAAAATAAGGCATGGAAAAGAGATAGGGAGAGGAGTTTGGTGCAAACTTTAATCTCCCTTGTGTTTTGATCTTATCAAAACACATCCAAGCCTATCCAAAAAAGGGGTGCATGCCACATGGGGACTTATGCCCACTTTTCTTCATGAAAAGTCCTAAGGATGTGCACCCTAGTTAAACTCCAAGAGGGGCGCAAGTCTTCTCCTTTCTTTCTTGCAAAGACTTGGTCAAACGACTGGGTCAATGTCCTGACAAAACCGAAAATGGCAATGTTAGGCTCAATCATGTACTAGCATGATTTTGTTAAACCTAATCAGATCTAATCCAAATCAATGAAACTGGATTATCCCAATTGATCACATCTAGAGTCAAACCCTTATTTGTATGATCTAGTTAGATTTAGTTCCATATGATAATGAAATATGTTGCAATCTCTATCATCGACATCATCGAAACATCTTTCGATGGACCAAAATATTTTTGATTCATACAATTAGAATGATCGATCATCAAAATCATTCTAATTGCTCCCAAAATCTGCCAGTCACACCTAGCAATATATGGTGGCAATCCATCAGAATTGAAAGTTAACCTCTCGATGAAGCTACCTGTGTGATTGGGTTTCTCTATCTTGAGCTCCAATAGAATTTGGGTTAAGGTGAACTCATCAAATCCAACATCCATCATATGAATTAATCATTTGATTCGAGTTCAATGTGAAATCCAAATAGAAATTCTTTCTATCATCTTTACACTACCATGGCCATGGGCTTATGGACTCGATTTCATGATCATCATAGGGCTTCTCCTCATCTACCAAGATAGATAGATCCTATATTGGTGCAATCTAATTTCTACAATGAACATGCTATAGTCAGCATACACCTGAAGATTTTGAATGGCTAGAAGATCGAGTTATGGTGCAGTCAAACTATAACATCCTTAAGGTAAACTGTCAATGCACCTTAGGTCAAAGAACCAGACACACAACTATAGCATCAAGCTAGTCATCGATGAGAAGATAGACTCCCTTATGATTGCTCGAGGTGGTCACGCTCAGTGCCCTCATTATCTAATGAGTACCTATACTCTCGCTCCGGTGTCTTCACATCGTAAATTCAAGACTCATCTATCATAAGAAAATGATCATACACCAATCTTTTGGATCAATCACCATCCTAATGATGATCCTATGGTCAGGAGTAGTTTATAAGTTAATTATAAAAATTCACGTCTTAAATTTTCAACCCTTGAAAATATCAATTATCATTATCATTAACTTAAAAGATGTATCACAGACACTTTAAATACACACAATGATACAAAATAATTTTTTTTATTAATTTATACTAAAATTATAAAATTGCCCATATGAGTGTATTATAAGTGTTAGCCAATCTAGCTTCTAGGGCATACATCTAATAATTTAGTCATGAACAAATTTAAGCATTAAATGATAAATCTTCTCTTTATCAAATCTAAATAGTCCTAAGAACTTCATCACTACACAAAAATTCATAAAAGAAAGATATACACTTATGATAAAAAAGTCAAAACAAATTTTTATTTATAATAAATCATATACAAGTATAAAATTAGCTCAACTATCAACAAGCTGATGATTAGCTTTAGGACATAATTCCTATGAGCTCAGGTATGGTGTTCTCAAGCCTTGAAAGTAGGTGGAAAGAGAGCAAGGAGTGAATGAAATTAACCATCGAAAAGCTTCGGCAAATGCTTCAGAAGAGCTAGCTCGGATCCTTTTAGAGCCAGCCCGAGTAGAAGAAGAGCCTGCTTGAATTCTGAGAGAGCTGGCTCAAGTAGAAGTCCAGAAAGTGTATTAGGCTAATACGTTGGAAAAGCTAGCTCGATTCCTATCAAAGCCAGCTCGAGTAGAAGTCGAGCCAGCTCGAACCCTGAGAGAGCCAGTTCGAGTAGTAGAATAGAAAGTTATGATTCGAGCTCTCATAGGAGACATCACCATCGAGCTAACCCTATTACTGACTGAGCTGGCTCGAGCAATGAATAGAACAGAACATAGTTTTTGTTCTGACCTAGGATTGGATTTAATCCTAGGAACTCAAGGCCTTGGTTTGTAAGATTCTAAGGAGGCTAACCTATGAATTGGACTAGGATTTGTCCAATGGATGTGTGCATGGCAGACATGGGTGTACATGGGCTCAAAAAGTGCATCACATTAGATTAGCAAGAAGAGTTTTTTAGGTTGGATCTTATTTGACTAGGTATATATACTCTATACTAAATTTTGTAAACTAAGCATGGAATCAATACAAGCCTTTTCTTTCTGAAAATCTCTCTTTCTCTCTCATTCTCTCCCTTCTCTCCACACCTAGAGTTTGCTAGGATTTCAACAGAATGGCTATCCCTTTTCTCAAATCCTTATTGCTATTTTTGCAATTATCGAGTAGCAAGGATTGTTCTCAATAGATTGGTATTAGAGCAGCCATCTGGTTATAATAATTTATATCAGAGCCCTGTTGTTAGATCTAGTAGAGGAAAAGATAAAGCTTCACCTGGGATTGTGGTAAGGTGCTGAATAGATCCCTTTGAACATAGTTTATTCTCTTTTATGTTTGGTTATTGGAATCTGGTTAGGATGGCATCGAGTACCATCAAGGCAGACTTTGAAAAGTTTGATGGCAAGGGTAACTTCACCCTTTGGCAGTAAAGGATGAAGGAACTGCTTGTACAGAATAGAATCTACAAGGTCTTAACTCATGAATGATTGGAAAAGATTTTTGTTGAAGAGTGGGAGGAACTTGAAGAGATAGCCTTCAGTATGATTCGTATGTACCTCACTGATGAAGTTCTATCGAAGATTAACGTGGAAACCATACCGAAGAGACTTTAGCAGAAACTGGAGAACACATACATGGGCGAGAACATGATAAACAAGCTATGATTGAAGAAGCAGCTGAACAGTTTGTGGATGCCCGAAGGAGGAGACCTAATTTTCCACATCCAAAAGTTCAATTAAGTTTGCTCGGATGTTATGAGCCTTGATGTGAAGATTGATGAGGAGGATAGAGCTCTCCTCTTATTGTGTTCACTGTCAGCAGCATATGATGGTCTCATTACTACTCTGGAGTATGGAAAGGAGACATTAAACTTCAAGGAAGTGGTTGGAGTTCTCAGATCCAACGAGCAGTGAGAGAGGCTAGTTAGAGGAAATCCTAATTCAGAGATGCTTTCTATGAATGAGAGGCAAGGAAGGCCTAAGAAGAGGACTTGAGATAAATCTAAGGTTAGATCAAAGTCTCAAGAAAATTAGAAGGCTTGAAAATGGTACAAGTGTCATCAATCTGGTCATATTAGAAGAAATTGCCCACTTTTGAAGAATGAAAAGAGGGAGGGCACTTCTAAGGGTGGATCGACCAGTGAAAGTGGTGCTCTGTCATCTAAAGATAGTGGAAAAGATATACTGATAGTATTAGATGAAGTAATAGAGTTTCACAACCACTGGACACTGGATTCAGCATATTTCCATCATTACACTGCACATCGAGAGTGGTTCTCAACATACGAGAGATCTGATGGAGGGAGTGTAAGTCTTGGAGATGATCATCGATGTAAAGTTATTAGTATTGGTATAGTCAAAGTGAAGATGTATGATGGTGTCATACGAATACTCAGTAATGTGAAGCATGTACCAAAACTGAAGAACTTGATATCCTTGGATTACTTGGAAGAACAGGAACATGCTTTCAGTTGTCGGCTAGGTAGCAGGTGTTTGAGGATTTTCAAGGATGCATTGGTGGTGATGAAAGGAAGAAGATTGAGCAACAACCTATACAGGATGGAGGGCTCAGTGGTTACAGATAGTGCAAAGGTATCTCTAACAGCATAGGAGGAGCAGCCAGCTTAGAAGTTGTGGTACTATTGTATGGGTCACTTAAGTGACAGGGGGCTCATAGAGTTGAGTAGGACAAGTCTGATTCTAGCAGTTAGAAAGAAAAGGGATGACCTATGTGAGCCCTGTATCTATGGCAAATAGCACAAAATTTCGTTTGCCAGTAGTACCAAATATAGTAAAGCTATTTTGGAGTTTGTTCACTCAAACGTATGGGGACTGACACCAGTTGCATCTCGAGGTGGAGCAAGATATTTTATTATCTTTTTAGATGATTTCTCTAAGAAGGTATGGATTTATCTGATGAGGAAAAAATTAGATGTTTTTGCCCAATTTAAAATTTGGAGAGCTAAAGTGGAGAAGGAAATAGGATAGCTAGTGAAGTGTTTGAGGTCTGATAATGGAGAAAAATATATCAGCCAAGCATTTAAGAGCTACTGTGAGGAAAATTGAATAAAATGCCATTACACAGTGAAGATGACCCCTCAACAGAATGGTGTCGTGGAAAGGATGAATCAAACACTGATAGAGAAAACTAGAAGCTTGAGGCGGCAAGCATCACTACCCAAATCTTTTTGGGATGATGCTCTTATTTATGCATGTTTTTTTGTGAATAGGACTCTCCAAGAAATTTGAATGAAAGATTTTTAGAGGTTATCTGAAGTGGAAAGAAGGTGGAGCTTCGCCACCTAAAGATGTTCGGTTGTCTTGCATATACTTTGGTAGAAGAAGCTGATAGAAGCAAGTTGGACCCAAAGTCATAGAAGATGATATTCATTGGATTTACACAAGGTGTGAAGTATTTCTTGATGTAGAATTCACATTCTCAGAGGTGTGTCATTAGTTGGAATATGATATTTGATGAAAAGAGTATCATGTTAAAGCCAGAAAGTGCAGATGGAGCTGTGAAGACAACATAGGATAGCATGAAAAAGCTCTTGGATACAGGTGATTTACCCTCAACATCAACCTCGGGTCATGTTCAGTTTGAAGGGAAATCCTGATTTTCCGGTCCAGGTTCGTTCAGATCTGATTAGATCAAGAGATATATTTCAAAAATTTTCTCTTGATCTCAATCAGATCTTGATATGTTTCAAATCTGATTCTTATTATTTTAATAAATAAAATAAAACAAGATAAATTAAATCAAATTTAATTTACCTGATTTGGGTAATCCTATTACCCGGTAGATGATCCTGATTGCAGCGGAAGGTTCTGGATCTTAGCCATGCAAGCGCCTGGCCTCTACCGGTATCCACTCGGGTTGGATCTGGAGATCCTCTTCTTCTCTATCACACCTCCAAAAATCAGATCTGGATCTGATCTGGAGGATCTTCAAAACTCTTTTGAAGATCAGCAGTCGTCCTTTTGCAGCAGCGCAGCCTTCTTAGCTTTTGATCGCCTTTCCTTGATCTGAATCGCACCAACCAAAGTCCAAAACTCCTTTTGGACGTGGAGAGCAAGGGGAGAAGAGACTATGGCATGGAGAAGGAGGGGAGAGGCAGCCTTGGGGCATGGTGTCTAATTAGCATTCACTCTTACTTGGAATCTGAGTTGGGCGCAGGGTCTTATTTATAGACTAAGCTTGTGATCCAACTCCTCTTCCTTCCCAACCAATCACAACCCTTTGTGAAATCAGATCTAAATCTGATTGGTGGGAATAGAGTCCCCTGGATTCCTCCTTAGAGGGCGCCTAAGACCAGTCAAAGTTGGATTCTTAGAAGAACTCTAATTGGAATCCAAAAAGGAGATGGGTCCTTGTCCAACAAGGACTCCTAGGCGCCTCCAACTTGGGCATACGCCTAGGGTGGCGTGCGCCCTTCTCCTTATCAGGTTCTGGCAGGGGGACAGGCCCCCACCAGCTCTCCAATAGGTGCATGACATGTGGTCAAAAGTCAAAGTGTCAATGGTCAACGTTTGACCAGTCAAAGGTAGACTTTTGACCAAAGTCAAAGAACAAGAAATGGCAGGTGACCAAAAATGGCAGGTAATGTCTTACAAATAAGACAACCTTTTCTGACTTGGACAACCTCCAGTCAGACCATATGAAGGCCTCTGTTTGAGCACAAACTCCTTTGGCTCAGACAGGACAACTTATTTATGATAGTAAAAGAAGAACGTTAGGTTCAATCGAGTGCTAGCACGATTTTCCTTGAACCTAATTGAATCTCATTCAGATCAATTGAACTAGATCAGTTCAATTGATGATCACCAGATTCAAACCCTTGTTTGTGTGACCCAGTTAGGTTCAGTTCTGTATGGTAATGGGATATGTCATGATCTCTATCATCGACATCATCGAAACTCCTTTCGATGGATCAGAACTCTTCTGATTCGAACAGCTAGAATGATCGATCATCTAAATCATTCTAATTGCTCCCAAAATCCACCAGTGACACCTAGCAGTATATGGTGGCAACCCATCAGAGCTGAATGCGAACCTCTTGGTGCAGCTACCTGTGTGATTAAGTTCTTCTATCTTGAGCCCCGATCAGATTAGGGTTAAGGTGAACTCGTCAAACCCTAGTCTCTGTCATATGATGTAATCATTCGATTCGAGTCCAATGTGAAAATCTAAATAGAAACTCTTTCTATTATTTCACTCTGCCATGGCCATGGGCTTCTGGACTTGATTCTCATGATTCATCATAGGGCTGCTCCTCTACCACCGAGGTAGATAGATTCCATCTTGATGCAATCCAGTTCCTACAATGAACATGCTATAGCCAACATACACCTCAGGGTTCCATATGGCTAGGAGACCGAGTAATGGTGTAGTCAAACTATAACACCCTCAAGGTGAACTGCCGATGCATCTCAGGTCAAAGAACCAGACACACTACTGCAGCATCGAGTCAGTCATTGACGAGAAGGTAGACTTCCTAATGACTACTCGAGGTGGTCACGCTCAGTGCCCTCGTTCTCTAACG
The DNA here is from genome assembly GCA_006176705.1 of Cocos nucifera. Classification (NCBI taxonomy): domain Eukaryota; kingdom Viridiplantae; phylum Streptophyta; class Magnoliopsida; order Arecales; family Arecaceae; genus Cocos; species Cocos nucifera. Next base: position 177,699 of record QRFJ01000043.1, on the reverse strand, counting down.
AGTACCTGTACTCTCGCTCCGGTGTCTCCACACCGTAGACTCAAGACTCATCTACTAAAGAGAAGCGATTGTACACCAACCTTCCGGATCAATCACCATCCTCGTGATGATCCTATGGTCGGGAGCATTTTATGAGTTAATAATGATTATTCATGTCTTAAATTTTCAACTCTTGAAAATATGAATTATCATTACCATTAACTCAAAGGATGTATCACAGACACTAAATACACATATGTGATAGAAAATAATCCATTTTATTGATTATAGTCAAAATTATAATTTTGCCCCTAGAAGTGTATTACAAGTGTCAGCCAATTCTGGCTTCTAGGGCACATATATCTAACAATCTCCCACTTATCCTAAAGCCAATTGGCTACAAGTCTAAGTCCCATCTTCTCAAGGTGGGCTTCGATCTTCTGCTGGCCCAACGGCTTTGTAAGTGGGTCTGCCACATTATCTGTGGAGTTGACTCTCTTGACCTCGACGTAACCCTTCTCGAGGTAATCGCGGATGAGGTGTATCGCCGCTCAATGTGCTTGGATTTCTGGTGAGACCTCGGCTCCTTAGCAAGGGCTATGGCGCCATTGTTGTCGCAGTATAGAGGAATGGCATCTGATGGCATTACTCCAATTTCTGCAGCAAACTTTCTTGTACCAGAATGCTTCCTTTGCAGCCTCTGATGCAGCGATATATTCTGCTTCCATGGTGGAATCTGCTATCACAGTTTGCTTGGAACTCTTTCAGCTGACAGCACCACCATTGCACACAAACAGACTCCCAGATGTCGACTTTCGATCATCTATATCGGACATGAAATCCGAGTCTGTGTATCCCTGGACTTGGAGTTCTCCATTACCAAAGACCAACATCATATCCTTAGTTCTTCTCAAGTACTTAAGGATACATTTCACAGAAGTCCAGTGTTCTTCACCTGGATTTGACTGATATCTGCTTGTGACACTCACAGCATGGGCTATATCAGGTCGTGTACATAGCATGGCATACATGAGGCTCCCTATTGCAGAAGCATAAGGGATCTTGCTCATGCGTTCTATTTCCTCAGGTGTGCTAGGGCACATCTTCTTGGAAAGATGAATACCATGTCTGAAGGGTATTAATCCCCTCTTAGAGTTTTCCATACTAAACCTCTTTAGTACTTCCTCTATGTACATCTTCTATGAAAGTCCTAGCATCCTATTCGGTCTATACCTATAGACCTTAATTCCTAGAATAAAGGATGCTTCACCTAGGTCTTTCATGGAGAATTCCTTGGACAACCACATTTTGACTGATGTCAACATGGGAATATCATTCCCAATAAGGAGGATGTCATCCACGTACAATACGAGGAAGACAAGAGCGCTCCCACTGATCTTTTTGAAAAAACACATGGTTCCTCTTCATTTTTGATGAAACCAAATTTTTGATCACATCATTGAAACGAGTGTTCCAGCTCCGAGATGCTTGCTTAAGTCCATATATGGACCTTTGCAGCTTGCAAACCTTGTGATCAGTATCACTGGATGTGAAACCTAGCGGCTGTTCCATATAGATATCTTCCTCAAGATATCCATTTAAGGAATGCCATTTTCACATCCATTTGCCATATTTCATAATCGAAATAGGCTGCAACAGCAAGCAATGTGCGGATGGATTTTAGCATAGCTACTGGTGAAAAGGTATCCTGATAGTCAATGCCTTCACGTTGACTATAACCTTTTGCCACTAAGTCTAGCCTTGAATGTCTCCACATTCCCATCTGCACCAATCTTTCTCTTGAAGATCCATTTACACCCAATAGGTACTATACCTTCTGGTGGATCTACCAAGGTTCCAGACTTGGTTTGAGTGCATCGAGTCAATTTCTGACTTCATTGCCTCTAAGCCATTTCTCGGAGTCGATATCTGATATCGCCTCGTTGTAGGTTTTGGGATCATCACCATGAGCACCATTACCTATGAGGAACATTTTCTCTACTTTCCTCTGAAATAATACCTAAGTATCTTTCAGGGGGACGGAAAACTCTTTTCGATCTACGAGGTGGAGGAGGTAGTGTTCTTATTGGCTCAACCTGATTTGGTTCCATTTGGTCCTTAGCTCGTTTCTACTTGTGAGACTTTCTCATCAAGCTTGATCTGCTTTCCAATGCCGCTATCTTGAATAAACTATTTTTCAAGAAAGATGGCATGTCGACTCACAATCACATTGTGGTCTTCTGGAATGTAGAAATAGTATCCTAATGACTCTTTAGGATATCCTATGAATCGAGCTCTAAAGGACCTAAACTCTAACTTGTCCGCTTGTTGTCTTTTGACATGAGCCGGACAACCCCAAATTCTGAGATGACTCAGACTTGGTTTCTTACCGTGCCATATCTCATACGGTGTGGTAGGAACGGATTTTAGAGGGAACCCTATTCAGTAAATAATTGAAGTTAACAATGAATGTCCCAAAAGAAAATCTAGGGAAGGTCTGTGAAGCTCATCATGGATCGAACCATATCCAATAGAGTCCGATTTCTCCATTCTGAAACCCCGTTGAGTTGAGGTGTTCCTGGTGGAGTCCATTGAGAGACTATGCCATTTTCCTTAAGATAGTCTAGGAATTTCCCGGCTAAGGTATTCACCTCCTCGATCTGATCGAAGAACCTTAATGGTTTTTCCAGTTTGTTTTTCTACTTCATGTCTGAATTCTTTGAACTTTTCAAAAGCTTCAGACTTGTGTCTCATAAGATACACATACCCATACCTAGACAGATCATCGGTAAAGGTAATGAAGTAGACAAAATTGCCTCTAGCCGGCACATCAAATGGGCCGCACACATCAGTATGTACTAGGGCAAGGAGATCTGTGGCCCTTTCCCCATGTCCTACAAAAGGGAGTTTAGTCATTTTGCCTTGAAGACAAGATTCACAAGTTGGATATGACTCGAAAGTCAATGGACTCAATAGCCCATTTTTCTCCAATTTGTTGATCCTATCTTCTGCTATATGACCTAATCTCAGGTGCCATAGATATCTGTCATTTGGACTATCCCTAGGTCGTTTGGCATTCACGTTTTGCTCGATAGTTAAAATAGGTACATCAATATGTAACTGATAAAGACCATTAATAAGGAAACCATTTGCAATTTTATTTCTTTCATAAAGAATGTTACAATGGTCCTTAAAGAAGGTGATCACATAACCTTCTTGTGCTAAGCATGAAATAGAAATCAAATTCCTGCTAGCTGCAGGCACATAATAACAGTCTTTTTTAAAACTAAAAAGTCTAAACCAGATGGTAATCGAAGAGGGTATGTTCCCACGGCTACTGCAGCAACTCTTGCTCCATTACCGACGCGTAGGATCATGTCTCCATCCCTCAGCCTCCTGCTATCCTCAAGACCCTGCATAGAAGTGCACAGATGAGCACTAGAACCAGAGTCAAGCACCCAACTGGATGCAGAAGAAACCGTAAGGTTAGACTCAATAACGAGCATACCTCCAGAAGGACCTTCCTTCTTGTTCTTTCAGGGTGGCCAGGTAAGTAGGGCAGTTCCGCTTCCAATGGCCGTCGCTGTTGCAATGGAAAATACTTTCCTTTGCCATCGGCCTTCTTCTTCGGCTCTGCCTTCTTCTTCTTTGATCCTTCCACCTTTTGCTTTTTCACAGACTTCTTTTTCTTTCCATAAGACTTTCTTTTGGAAGAAGTCCGTTCCATAGCAAGAACTGAGCCTTTAGAACCTTTCATAGAAAGCTCAGCGGTAACCAGCATATTCATTAATTCGGCCAAGGAATTTTGAAGTTTATGCATGTGGTAATTCATGATGAATTGCCCATATGCATCAGTCAAGGATTGCAGAATAATATCGTTCTGCAAGTCCAAGTCCAACTTCACACCGAGCTTCTCAAGCTCTTCCATGTCCTTGATCATTGTCAGACAGTGATCTTGGACTGACTGCCCATCACGCATCTTAGCCTTAAAAAGTCATTTCGTGACTTGATATTTGGCTGCGCGACTCTGTTCACCAAACATCTCCTGCAGGTGAGCCAACATTTGGCGAGCAGTCCCGATATCTTCATGTTGGCGCTGGAGCTCATCAGACATCGAGCCCAACATGTAATATCTGGCCTTATTATCTTCGTCTATCCATTTTTCCAGAGACGCTCTCTGTTCAGTGGATGGACGGCTGGTAAGGTGGGAGGGTCCTGGTCCAAAACATGTGTTAACTTCTCTGAACCCAAAATAATTTTGTAGTTCCTGAGCCAATCTTTATAATTAGGTCCAGTCAGTCTATGTGTGTCCAGGATACGTGCCAATGGGTTGGACGCAGACATTTTCCTGTAGAGAGTCAAAGATTCTAGTTAGATACTGTAATTTTGACTTGACCAATTTGTTTAGGGATTTTATTTTTAAACAAATTAGCTCCCACTATTTTCTCGGATCCCTACACTCCCTCTGTAGAGATGCGAAAATCTCCACGATTAATGATTTCTAGTGGGTGGTGCGGTCTCACCAACTGACTCATCACCTCACCTAACAGTTATTGGTGATGGGTTAGCCAATGAGTGAACAACTCTTGTTCAATGATTCTCTAATCATGGTGCACCCAAACTTGGTCTCTAATTCATGAATCTCACCGTATCCGAAATATTGATCCACTCCTTAGTTAAGTCAGACCCACCATTTGCATAGACTGGGTTCCTAATTGAGTCTCTCACCGTATCCGGAATATTGAGCCCAACTCATCCTCCAGCCCATAGCATCCAATGCCTAATAGACATGGTTGCATCTTTCCCGGTGCAACTGAGCCACTGTATCCAGCCGAGAACAATCAACCCCGGGAAGGGCCCGCACATCTACAATGGTGGAAGACCTCAGACTTAATCTTTTCTTAGGGAGAATTGATTCAGGTCTCATTAAACTAGACTTGGCTTAGTCATAACAATTATGACTAACCTAGTGGCATGGGTTAGCTCGGATTATTGACCACCTCAGATCAGAACTGTGTCAACAGATATGGCCAGGTAAGTGAGACCGGTGGAAGGAATATGCCATTAACTCGTACAAGAACGCATTCAGGTCGAGTAGCTTCCAATTAAAAACCAGTCGGTCGTATGTGCCAAACTTACCTTAGACACCAAATTGTTGAGTCAGAACCAATTGGGTTAGCCTACAATCCAGACTCTAACCTCTGAGCCTAATTAGGTCTTGCTTGATCGTGACTCGATCTTGACCCAGACTTAATCCTATTAGGCTGGTCAATTTAAGCATTGTTGATCCCATCTAACCAACTCTTGATTCGGTTTGATCAACCGCTTAGACCTAATTGAGCTACCCAAGCCCGAACCCAGTATTATGAATATGTCTTAGATCTGAAATTCTCAATTTTAGACCTAATTAATATTCCATAAACTTAATTCTTAATTAAGTAGGGTTCATAAACAAAATATGCATAATAAATCCTAGGGTTTCAGGATCTAGGGTTTTGCAGAAAGTAAGTTTTGGGTTTCTGATTAAGGACGAACACGCAGCACCCCTACACATCATAAGAACACCCCATCGAATGGAAGAGAGGGCCTTTAAACCCTTCTTCGTTCTTATGACCGGACGGCCAAGAGGAACGCCTTAATCAGGAACATTCAATACTACAAAAACAGTTTATAGATCTATATCATATATCTCATATACAAATTTAGATCTAATCCACTATGCCCCAACATTCTTGGAGTACAGATTTTTACACCCTTTCCTCTCTATCTCTTATATTTTATCATTTAAAAATCACAAAGAATAAACAAGAAGATTAGAAAATAAATCCTCTTAGAGAAAATAATTTTTCTCTATTTTATAACCTTCTCTCTTCAATACATCAACAATTGATTGCTTAATGAGTCTCTCCTTCATGCACTTTGCATTCAAAGTCTCCATGGATCCTCTTGCTTTTCTTATATTTTTTCTGATTTTTTTCAGGTTTTACACATCCTTAAAAACATCTTATAAGATGTGCCCCAATTAAGATAGAAGCACTTAGTTCAGAACATAGTCTTATATGGACTCTAGGGAGGAGTTTTAGGAGGGCATCCAACTCTTTGGATGCCACCCACCCTATTTTTTGGGTTGTGAGATTAGAAAACCATGTGGAAAATTATCAACAAATAAGTGCATTAAAGGAAAAAAGAGCATGGAGAAAAATCCATTAAGAAAAGGAGGTTGTTTTGGAGAATTGAACTCTTTTCAAAAAGGAGAAACAAAACCAAACCACTTTACAAATTTGAACAAATCAAAATTTTAAATTAATTTATTGAGATATATGATGCATGGAGAAGCTCTTATGGCATAGAAAACCATTACATAAAGATTAGAAAATTAAAATATGGGCACTATAACTTTTATTGGCTTAGGAAGGATTGAGAGTTGCCAGTCCCAACTGGACTCTTCTTATTTGACTAGGTTCAAAACTATTTGAAGCTTAATTCAAATCTCAATTAAAGATGATCTAGTCCAACAGAAATCTAATAAATTAATAAATTATATTAATTTTTATTTAAATTATAACTCAATCAGAAAGTGCACTCAAATCTCATCCAACTAGAATTATTTTTCCCTTGCAAATGACTTTATTACAATAAACAATTTAAACTTAATCTAAATAAGTTCAAAAACTAATTTTAATTGAATCAATTCAATTAGACTTGATCTCAGTCCAAAGCTCAATCAAAAGAGTCAATTACAATCAATTACTAATCAATTTTTTCTTACAACACTGCATTAGGTCAAACATTCAAAATCATATTGATAGTTTAACCTAAGCAAATGATTCTAATCATCGATTAACTATCAATTTTGATTACACCTCTAAATGTGGTGTGATCCTATAGATTCGAATTCTAATTTGGTAGCATAGGAACCAATTTTTCTATACCAATCGAAAGCAACCATCTAGTAATGGTTCCCGACATCGGATAGGTCGAATATATGGCAAAGTAATATTCTTAGAATCCTGGGCTTTGGTTATCGTATAATTCATCTTCTTTTGATAAAATAATGCTCAAATGACTTCGAGTATGCTGTAACACTCTACAAAAGTTTATCTTTATTGTGTCTCAAAATTTTGCAAAATCTCGAATACCTCATCGAGGATTAAGCCAGGCCTAGGTTTTGCTAAAATTGAACACAATGAGACATTTCTCTTTCTGAAGCTAATCAAGAGTAGTTCAATCCCATCTGTGATTCACATACCGACTTTCACACACTACTTGACGTATTTACAAAATCTTTGAACCTAATATTAAAAATACAGGCAGTCTAGCATTAAAGTATAGTGAGTTGCTTTGCAAGTCACCCTGGTGATCTTTAGATCGGGAGATGATTTACTTTATACCCATTATGGCCTTAACTAAGCTATTCTGACAGCAGAGTGGCTCGTTGATCAAAACATTCAGTATAGATGTAACTCCTACATCTCAACCTGAATGTCACACCAATGTCTCCATACCACTTGATTCTAGGACACAACGCATATGGCTATAGTGATCTACACTCGATAAGTTATCATCCTTATTAATAACTTAACAATTTTGATCATAAATAGTTTAAAAACCATCCAAAAATCTTTCTTTATCGATTGATTTGGTTCTAAGGACTTCATTCATATTTAGAAGTTCATTAAAGAAGATAATAACTTTTTATGATTGAAACCAGCCAAATAACTATATTATTAAATAATTCATATTACTAATTCAATCATCTACCACTTAGATGATTAGGCTTTAAGACACATTTTTTTAATAACTTCACTTGGGACTAAAAAGCCAATCAGGAAATGATATCAAATATCCTATCTTCTACTTGAGTTTGTTTAGAACTCCTTAGTTCTGAGGTCTTAGCAAATGGGTCGAATCAAGTTCTCCATTTCATCATCTTCTAAAAATCGATGTCATCCTGATCTAAAAACAAAGGGGTAGCGATGTAGGAATATGCTGGGTTCCTTCGGTTCTTTAGCCTGAGCTATGCGTTCAGTTGCTATGATTAGAACTAGACCATGGTGGCAGGGTGCCACTCCTAATCTGCCTAATGAACCTCAGCAACTACACAGCTTACATTGGCAGCATCATATGCCACGATGTACTCTTATATCACTTAACTGAATAGCTAAAGTATCCTTTCTTTGAAACCTTTTCCAGTAGATTGTCCTACAATTAGTTACAATTCGATATTCTCTTATTGTCATCTTGTTCTGACTGAAATTTAAAACTCCACATGTTTTAAGTTCAGTATGTTTTAGCGCAATAGATTGACTACATAGATCACTAATAAGTGATTAATTTCTCAAATACATAGAGAATCTCACTTATTACAAATCTCCTCTAGTTGATACCATGTGATTCACGATACAGACTTAGTACCTCTAGCTCTACTAGCTTATTAGTTGAGTGTATACAATACGTATATTTGTGAACATAAAGATACAAATACGATGAAATCAGCAAGCATATTTCGCAGTCCTATCGGATAGAGTGCAAATGCCTATTACGCTCTCCTGCTGTATAAAGAATTCATCACAAAGCGAGACATAAGAAATTACAATATCACTATAGAAATGCCGGAGTGACGAGAGAGTAGTCAGGATTATAATCTATTGTGCGATAATAAGTGGAATGTAGTATTCAAAAAACATATGTGTGCACAAAATATAAGATAATAGATCGATATAAGTGGCTTCCTAGGTAAGTACCTTTGCGCGCATACTGCGTAACTTTGATCCTTTTTGAAAACTCCTATTTTCATACAATGCCACAAGTTTGGCTATGTTTCCCTTTTATAATTTCCTGCAATCCGAATATTTGTGATAACTTATATCTCTAGTATCCCACTACTATTATGATTTCAAATGGACTCATTTGGATTATGTGACCTCCAGCAATCTTCTCAAAGTCAAACACTGCATTTGTCATCCCTATAGTGTGATCCGATCCTTGTTGTTCTCATTGAGCTTAGCACGATCGCCATCTAAACCAAGACACAAGTATCTGTCCGCTAACACGATTACCCTACCGGATCTCTTAAAAGATGCTACTTTAATGGGCTCCAAATTTGATCTTGATCAATCTGGTTCTACTAGGTTTATTAGCATTATATTCAGTTCATTTCTACCAATCAAACTTTTTCAAGTTTTCAACTTAACAGGCATAGTTCCTTCTCTAAGGAACTTCTTTCTAAAAGGATGCCTTCTGCCTGATGAACATCTTAGTTCTTCAATGCATAGAATTAATAACCTAAATATCTATTGGACTAGGATCCAAAGTTTATCTATATGCAAACCCTTTTGACATAGCAATTCAAAAATCCAAAACCCAAAGTGTAGAGAGTTTAGGGTCTATGCCCGATCCATATCCCCATATGGAGTCTTTATTAAATTGGATTTACTCAATTTATATTTTCTGCAATACAACTAGTAGTCACAACAGCATAAACCTTTAAAATAAATAGACAAGTGAACCCCATCAGGGATGAACCATGTCTAACCAAAGTTCAACTTTTCTCCTTTCAAATACACAATGTTTTGAAAAAAATCTACTAGGAGAGAATTCCTATTCTCTTCCTAGATATGTTACAAACTTAACTGGAAATTATTCGTTCTCCGATCTGATCGAAGAGTTTCCAATATCATTTCTAGTTTATTTTTCTATTTTATTATTAAATTATTTGAATATTTTAAATAATTTAAGCCAGGACACATTCCATGCCTAAGATAGATCATCTGTAATGAAATATTAGTATCCTTCTTTTGGCACTTAAGTTCATAGGTCCACATACATCACTATGTATGATGACTTAGAACTTAATCGGCTTCCTTTATCTTTTCTATTAAAATATAACTTTTTGTCATCTTCACAAGAAGGACAAGACTTACAGGCTATCAAATGATTCTAATCATTTATGTCAAGATTTTTCTCTCAGCCTAATCCATTTATTCCTGTTCTTGTCAAGATGGACTAAGCCTATAATGCCAAAAAGTAAGACATTCATGACATAAATCTAACTTAGGATGTTTATTAAATGCTATAGATTACACTTAATAGGCTATATAAATATTAAAATATTATTTTTTTATTATTCATTTATTATTGTAATATTTAATCATAAAATATCACAATAATTCTTCTTTATATAAATGATAACCATTCTGATCAAAAAGGCCAACAGTGATCATATTTAATTTCAAAAAATGATGGACAATGGTGACAATCACTCAAAAATTGATAATCTTTTGAAAATAAGCTAAACAATATAAAGCTAGATTGGAATAGGACTTCCATCCCTAACGTTCTAAGTATTTCTCTAAAGGGAAAATCCTATTTTTCATGGCCAAGGATCGTTTAGATCTGATTGGATCTTTAAAGAAATATTCAAAATCTTTTTTCTTTGATCCTAATTAGATTGAGATTATCTCAAATTTGATCCTAAGATCTAATATTAAAATAAAATTAAAAATTAAACTATAATTTAATTTCATACCTTATTTTGGTTAATCAGATTATCCTATGATAATCTTGAAATAATCCTGAGGTTCTGGAAGGAGCCACGCACGTGCCTAGCCTCTTACCGATGTCACTCAAGCAGGCATCTTAGAGGTCTCTTCCTTCTAAATATTAACTTTCTCAAAAAATTAATCTAGATCTGACTTAAAGTTCTTTTAAAACTTTCTTTTGAAGATGCAGCAGTCATCTCTTTCAACATGCCTGCTTTTCTTTCATGAATTTGGGCGCCCTTTCTTCCTTGGATGGCACTTAAACCATTGCCCAACTCCTTGCGCCATGGAGAGGGAGAGAGGATCAGAGGGAGGCCATGGAATAAAGTGAGGACCAGCCTTGCAACATGGTGAAAGAAAGAAGCTCTCTAATCTCTAACCCTAGGTGCAGATAGGGTTTAAATAGATCTACTTGCGCCATGCAGTGCCACATATCCTGGCCAATCAGAGGTCTTCATTCAATCAGATCTAAATCTGATTGGTGCGGATAATTTAATTTGATCCAATTAGATGAAGAGTCCCTCAAAAATCCAATAGATGGCACCCAAACATTGGATAAACCCAAAACTCTTTGGCCGCTAGGCGTGTTCTTGATTATATCAAAATATCTTAGAGTCCCATCCTATATGGGACTCCATCCCCTTATTCCATATGGGCGCGATGCCTAGGGTGATATGTGCCCCTCTCTTTAATCTTTTTTAGAAAGGACAAGAGCCTCAGGTGCTCTCCTTATATCACATGTACACATGGCCCTATGTCCAACGTTGTCCAGGTCAACTGTTGACCTATGTCAAAAATAGGAATTAGCAGGTGATACGAATAGATAGTATTATTTAAATCAATCTAAAATGAATTTAAAGATAATCTTTTTCTGATCTAATCAAACTTCCAGTCAGACAAGACAGGTTCCTAAGTGAGCCCAAATAAATTTGCTCAGTCGAGATGAACCAAAATTGATAACAAAAGAGAATGGGTTAGGCTCAAATTGCCGTGCTAGCATGCATTTTTCTTGAACCAATTGGATCTAATCCAAATAAATTAATTGAAACTTAGGTTAGTCCAATTGATAAACATTCCAAACCCAAAAATCCTTGTTTGTGTGTCTAGTTAGGTTCAGCTCCAATATGATTAATGAGATATGTCATAATCTCTATCATCGACATCATCGAACACCTTTCGACAACCTAGAACTTCTGATTCAACAATTAGAATTAAATCGATCATTCTAAATCATCTAATTGCCTCCCAAAATCTACTAGTAACATACTAGCAGCATATGGTTTAGCAACCATCAAAATCAAAACGTGGAATCTCTAGGTGTAGCTACCTGTGTGATTGGATTCGTTCTACTTGAGCCTCCGACTGGATTTAGGGTTAAGGTGAACTCATCAAACCCAATATTCGTCAAATGAATTAATCATTCGATTTCAAGTCTGATTGTTGAAATTCTAATAGAAACTCTTTCTATTTCATCTTCACTCTGCCATGCGCCATGGGGCTTAAGGACTAATCTCATGATTTTATCATAGGGCTACTCCTCATCTACTGAGGTAGATAGATCTCCTATTAGTGCAATCCAATTCCTATAATGAATTATGCTACAGCCGACATGCACCTCAGAATTCTGAATGGCTAGGCAGATCGAGTTTATGTGTAGTCAAACTATAACACCTTCAAGGTGAACTACCGTATGCACCTCAGGTTGAAAGAACTAGACCACACCACTACAGGCATTGAGCCAATCATCTATGAAAAGGTAGATTTCCTTATGGACTGTTGTGGTGGTCACACTCATTGCCCTTCTGTTTCTCTAAACGAGTATCTATACTCTTCACTCTAGTATCCCCATATCGTTAGACTCAAGATACATCTATTCTTAAGAAATGATCGTTACACTAACCTTTCAGATCAACCACCATCCTCATGATGATCCTATGGTTGAGAGCTCTGTTTTTGAGTTGATTTATGAAAATTCATGTCATTAAAATTATCAACTCCTGAAAATAGAAATTATTCATTATCATTAAACTCAAGAAGTATCATAGGACACTTTAGATTACACATAGTGATAGAAAATAATCCAATTTATTAATTTATAGTCAAAATTATAAAAATTACTCTTAGAAGTGAATTACAAAGTGTCAGCCAATTCTCGTCTCTACATCTTCTGAGATTAGCTACCTAAGTATTCCTTTTAGGAGAATGAAAAATTTCTACTTGATCTACGAGATGGCAGGAGGTAGTGTCTGGGTTGGCATAATCTGATTGGGTTCCATTAGGTTCTTAGCTCATGGCTCTTGAAAGATTTTCTTCCTTGACCTAATCTGCCTTTCAATGCCAACCATCTTGAATTAAAACTATTTCAAGGCAAGATGGTCATGTTCGGCCGCAATTCCACATTATAATCTTCTTGAAAGAAGAAATAATATCTTAATGACTCTTTAGGAATACAATAAATCGAGCTCTAAAGACCTCGACTCTAATTTTCCACCTATTGTCTCTTGACATGGGCCGGACAATCCTAATCTGAAATGACTCAAAACTTGATTTCTTACCAATGTCATATCTCATATGGCTGGGTAGGAACGATCTTAGAGAAAATTTTATTCGGTAAGTATTATAAATAATTATCAGACTATATCCCTAATAAAACTCAGGAAGGTCGGTTGAAACTCATCATGGATTAGACCATATCTAATAGGATCCCATTTTCTCCATTCTAAAAATCTCATTGAGTTGAGCATTCCAGGTGGAGTCCATGAGAGACTATTGCCATTATCCTTAAGATAGTCTAGAAATTTTCGACTAAGTATCCATCTCTCGATCTGATTGAACAATCTTAATGGATTTTCTATTTGCTTTTTCTTACTTTGAGTTCTAATTTTTTGAACTTTTTTTCAAAAACTTCAGACTTATGTCGCATCAATACACATACCATACCGAATAAATCATCTGGTAAAAGGTGATGAAGTAGACATAAATTTGTCCCTGATCGGCCACATCAATGGATTGTATAACATTAGTTATGGTACTAGGGCAAGTAGGTTCTGTGGCCCTTTCCCCTTGTCCTACAAAGGCAAGCTTGTCATTGTTGTCTTTGAAGGCATGATTCATAAATCAGGATATGACTCGAAAAAGCAACAGGACTCAATAGTCCAAATTTTTTCAATTGTTATCCTATCTTCAGCCTATATTGACTATCCTAAGGTGCCAAAAGTACCTATCATTTAGACTATTCCCTAGTCGCTTTGATCTTATGGCATTCATGTTGCTCCAAAATTAAAAAATAGAAACATCAATATGTAACTGATAGAGACCATTTATAAGAAAACCACTTGCAATTTATTTCTTACATAAAGAATATTACAATGGTCCCTAAGAAAAAAACTTAAAATTTTTTTAAAACCCCTTTAGTCCTTTTTTATGGCTTAAAACATGAAATAGAAATTAAATTTCTACTTAACTAGATCAGTTCAATTGATGATCACCAGATTCAAACCCTTGTTGTGTGACCCAGTTAGTTCAGTTCTGTATGGTAATGGATATGTCATGATCTCTATCATAGACATCATCGAAACTCCTTTCGATGGATCAGAACTCTTCTGATTCGAACAGCTAGAATGATCGATCATCTAAATCATTCTAATTGCTCCAAAATCCACCAGTGACACCTAGCAGTATATGTGGCAACCCATCAGAGCTGAATGTGAACCTCTTGTGCAGCTACCTGTGTGATTAAAGTTCTTCTATCTTGAGCCCGATCAGATTAGGGTTAAGGTGAACTCGTCAAACCCTAGTCTCTGTCATATGATGTAATCATTCGATTCGAGTCCAATGTGAAAATCTAAATAGAAACTCTTTCTATTATTTCACTCTGCCATGGCCATGGGCTTCAGACTTGATTCTCATGATTATCATAGGGCTGCTCCTCTACCACCGAGGTAGATAGATCCCATCTTGATGCAATCCAGTTCCTACAATGAACATGCTATAGCCAACATACACCTCAGGGTTCCATATGGCTAGGAGACCGAGTAATGGTGTAGTCAAACTATAACACCCTCAAGGTGAACTGCCGATGCATCTCAGGTCAAAGAACCAGACACACTACTGCAGCATCGAGTCAGTCATTGACGAGAAGGTAGACTTCCTAATGACTACTCGAGGTGGTCACGCTCAGTGCCCTCGTTCTCTAACGAGTACCTGTACTCTCACTTCGGTGTCTCCACACCGTAGACTCAAGACTCATCTACTAAAGAGAAGCGATCGTACACCAACCTTCCGGATCAATCACCATCCTCGTGATGATCCTATGGTCGGGAGCTGTTTATGAGTTAATAATGATTATTCATGTCTTAAATTTTCAACTCTTAAAAATATGAATTATCATTACCATTAACTCAAAGGATGTATCACAGACACTAAATACACATGTGTGATAGAAAATAACCCATTTTATAAATTATAATCAAAATTACAATTTTGCCCCTAGAAGTGTATTACAAGTGTCAGCCAATTCTGGCTTCTAGGGCACATATATCTAACACAGTTTAAGGTGGAGTTAGATAGGCATGGTGAGACACCTAGAAAAAACCAACATGAAGAGCTATCTGGCTTGGAGGAAGTGCAGAGGCAGCCACAGGCAGCAAACTTGTAGGATACCACAAGAGGAGTGGCACTGCATAAGCCAAAGCACATTGTTCACAAACCGGTGCGATATGGCATTGATGAGACTATTTTCTATACTCTCATCATAGTCAATGGAGATCTAGAGAGTTTTAAGGAGATCATGGAGAGTCCAGATCAGGAGTCATGGATGTAGGTCATGATGGAGGAGATGGAGTCTCTCAAGAAGAACCAAACATGGTAGCTCATGGATCTACCGAATGATGCTCGACCCATTGGCTCCAAATGGATTTTTTCCAGAAAAGAGACACCTTAAGAGCAAGATGGAGTGAGATATAAGGCAAGGCTAGTAGCCAAAAATTACTCAGAGAGAAAGAATTGATTACTCAGAAGTTTTCTCTCTAGTTATCAGACATACATCCATTACGGTACTGTTGAGCATAGTTGCTGCTCATGACTTGGAGTTAGAGCAAATGGATATTAAGACAGTATTCCTTCATGAGAATTTGGAGGAGAACATATACATGTTGGGGAATATGCAAGATTTCGTGCATGAATTTTAAAACTTTTTTGAAACATAGCACAGTGGAAGTTGTAAATTAAACCATTTAATCTACAAATGCATATAATCTAATAACTAAATCCTACATCTAGGACCTATAACATGTCATAATGCATTCTCAAATCTAAAAATAAAAGGCTTGATATTAATCAAATCAATATCATAGATCTAGAATAATTCTAGATCTAAAACCTAGATCGCATCTAGGTGAGAGAAGAGATCAAATCTCTTATCTTTGCATGGGTCGAGAATTTCATGGTTGATTTTCGTTATTATCTTTGGAAGCCACACATGCATCCGACCACTACAAATGATCCACACGAGGTTGTAACAAAATTGGAGGTTCGTCGAACGAAGATCCTTTCGAAGTGCTAGCTTCTTGCGAATTTCTCCTGATGATTAATCTAAAATTTATTCTTCAGATCTCTTGGATATTCCAATAGATGAAAAATATGAGGAGGATTAAGGAAGAAATTCAATCTTTGAATCTCCCAAAAATTAGAAATAAAATACATTAGAAAAGGATCCTAAGAGAAGACAAATCTTCTCTTTCAGGACATCGGCGATTGATGTCCTGAAAACATCCTTATGTTAGGACAAGAGAAGATCTTCTACCCTAGACATTTTTCATGTTTTCAGATCTCACACTCTTTAATTTTTTTCATAGAAAAATCATACAAAAATATAGAGAAGAAGGATTCTTAAAGAAATCCTAATAGAAGACCTTCTTCTCTTTTCCTTCTCTCATCAGGACATGATCAGATCATGTCCAAAAAGATCACTATGCCCCAACATCTTGGAGTACAGATTTTTACACCCTCTTCCTCTCTATCTCTTATATTTTTATCATTTAAAAATCACAAAGAATAAACAAAGAAGGATTAGAAATAAATCTCTTAGAGAAAATAATTTTTCTCTAACCTTTCTCTCTTCAAGACATCAACAATTGATTGCTTAATGAGGTCTCTCCTTCATGCAACTTTGCATCCAAAGTCTCCCATGGATCCTCTTGCTTTTCTTATATTTTTTCTTGATTTTTTCAGGTTTTACACATCCTAAAACATCTTATAAGATGTGCCCCAATTAGATAAGGAAGACTAGGTCAAACATAGTCTTATATGGACTCTAGGGAGGAGTTTTAGGAGGCATCCAACTCTTGGATGCCACCCTCCTTATTTCTTAATTGTGAAGATCAGGAAAACCAAGTGAAAATTATCAACAAATAAGTGCATAAAGGAAAAAGAGGCATGGAGAAAAAATTCCATAAGAAAAGGAGGTGGTTTTGGAGAATTGGAACTCTTTCAAATGGAAACAAAACCAAACCACTTACCAAATTTGATCAAATCAAATTTTAATTAATTTCTTTAGATATTTGATGCATGGAGAAGCTTCTTATTGGCATAGAAAACATAACATAAAGATTAGAAAATAAAATATGGGCACTAACTTTTATTGGCGTAAGGAAGGAGTTGAGAGTCCCAGTCCAACTGGGACTCTTCTTATTTGAACTAGGTCAAAACTATTTTGAATCTAATTCAAATCTAATTAAAGATGATCCTAGTCCAACTAAAAATCTTAATTAAATTAAATAAATTATATTTAATTTTTAATTTAAATTATAACTCAATTAAAAATTAGATGCACTCAAATCCTCGTCCAACTAGAAATTATTTTTTCCCTTGCAATTGACTTATACCAATAAACCAATTAAACTTAATCTAAATAAGTCCAAAACTAATTTTAATTGAAATCTAATTCAATTAGACTTGATCTCAGTCCAAATGCTCAATTAAATTGAGTCAATTAGCAATCCAATTACTAATCGAATTTTTCCTACAACACTTACATTAGGTCAAACATCAATCATCGTAATTGATAGTTTAACCTAAGAACGATTCTCAATCATCGATTAACTATCAATTTGATTATAACCTCTAATGTGTGTGATCCTATAGATTCGAATCCTAAGTTGGTAGCATAGGAACTAATTTCTATACCAATCGAAGCAACCATCTAGCAATGGTTCCCGAACATCAGGATAGGTCGAATATATGCAAAGTAATATTCTTAGAATCCTGGGCTATGGTTATCGTATAATTCATCTCTTTGATAAATAATGCTCAAAATGACTTCGAGTATGCTGTCAACACTCATACAAGTTCATCTTTATTGTGTCTCAAAATTTTGCAAATCTCGTGAATTCCTCACGAGGATTAGCCCAGGCCTTAGGTTTTGCCAAATTGAAACACAATGAGATACATTCTCTTTCTGAAGCTAATCAAGGAGTAGTCAATCCCATCTTGACTTCACATACTGACTTTACAACTACTTGAACTGTATACCAAAAATCTTTCGAACCTATATTAAAAATACAGGCAGTCTAGCATTAAAGTATAGTGAGTTGCTTGCAAGTCACCCTGGTGATCTTAGATCGGGAGGATACTTATACCCATTGGCCTTAACTAGCTATTCTTGACAGCAGAGTGCTACGTTGATCACATTCAGTATAGATGTACTCCTACATCTCACCTGAATGTCACACCAATGTCTCCATACCACTTGATTACGAGGACAACCAACGCATATGGCATATAGTGATCTACACTCGATAAGTTATCATCCTTATTAATAACTTAACATTTGATCATAAATAGTTTAAAAACCATCCAATAAATCTTTCTTTATCGATTGATTATGGTTCTAAGGACTTCATCATAATTTAGAAGTTCATTTAAGAAAGATAAAACTTTTATGATGAACCAGCCAAATAACTATTATTATTAGATAATTCATATACTAATTCCAATCATCTACCACTTAGATGATTGGCTTTAAGACACATTTTTTAATAACTTCCACTTGGACTAAAGCCAATCAGAATGATATCAAATATCCTATCTTCTACTTGAGTTTGTAGAACTCCTTAGTTCTGAGGTCTTAGCAAATGGGTCGATCAAGTTCTCCATTTCCATCGATCTTCTAAAAATCGATGTCATCCTGATCTAAAATCAAAGGTGGTAGCGATGTAGAATATGCTGGTCCTTCGGTTCTTTAGCCTGAGCTATGGTTCCAGTGCTATGATAGAACTAGACCATCGGTGGAGGGTGCCACTCCTAATCTGCTAATGAACCTCAGCAACTACACAGCTTACATGGCAGCATCATATGCCACGATGTACTCTATATCACTAACTGAATAGGCTAAAGTATCCTTCTTGAAACTTTTCCAGTAGATTGCTCCTACAATTAGGGTACAATTCGATATTCTCTTATTGTCATCTTGTTCGACTGAAATTAAAACATCCACATGTTTTAAGTCAGTATTTTCATATTTGAGTCACTAGATCTTAGTATTTTTCAAATACATGAGAATTATCTATACAATCTTCTAGTGATCCTTATTTAGATCAGACTAGTATCTACTCACTACATTAGTGAGTATACCATATCTAATTTTGAACATAAAAAAATTAGATGATAGCCAAGCCTTTATTCCTTGTAATGCTAGAATGCCATTCCCGCTTATAAGAATTTCATCCACAAACAACATAAGAAATAATACTATAGAATATTTTGCCCACTTACAAATGCAGGATTTATCTTTGTTCATAATAAAGAGATATATTCAAAACATATGTTCCAAAATTAAGATAATAGTCAAATGGGCTTTATAGGTATTTACCTTTCCCTCTGCGCTACTTTGATCCTTTTGAAAATCCATTCACATCCAATGGGTTTTATCCCTTCAGGTGAATCTTCTAGTATCCACACACTATTGATTTCCATGGACTTCAATTTGGATTATGTGACTCCAAGCAACTTCTCAAAGTCAAACCACTGCATTGCATCCCTATAGGTGATCCGATCCTTGTTGTTCTCATTGAGCTTAGCACGATCGCCATCCTAAACCAAGACACTGAAGTATCTGTCCGACTAACACGATACCCTACCGGATCTTCCTAAAGATGCTACTTTAATGGGCTCCAAATTTGATCTGATCAAATCTGGTTCTATAGGTTTATTAGATTATATCAGTTCATTTCTACCAATCAAACTTTTTCAAGTTCAACTTAACAGGCATTAGTTCCTTCTCTAAGGAACTTCTTTCTAAAAGGAATGCCCTTCTGCTGATGAACATCTTATGTTCTTCAGCATGATAGAATTAATAACCCTCAAATATCTATTGGACTAGGATCCAAGTTTATCTATATGCAAACCTTTGACATAGGCCAATCAACTCCAAACCCAAAGGTGAGAGAGTTTAGGTCTATGCCCGATCCATATCCCATATGGAGTCTTTATAATAGATTTACTCAATATATTTTCTGAATACAACTAGTAGTCACAACAGCATAACCTTAAAATAAATAGACAAGTGAACCCCATCATGGATTGAACCATGTCTAACAAAGTTCAACTTCTCCTTTCAAATACACAATGTTTTGAAAAAAAATCTACTAGGAGAGAATCCTATTCTCTCCTAGATATGTTACAAACTTACTGGATAAGTATTCGCTTCTCCGATCTGATCGAAGAGTTTCAATATCATTTCTAGTTTATTTTTCTATTTTATTATTAAATTATTTGAATATTTTAAATAATTTAAGCCAGACACATCCATGCCTAGATAGATCATCTGTAATGAAATATTAGTATCCTTCTTTGGCACTTAAGTTCATAGGTCCACATACATCACTATGTATGAGACTTAGAACTTAATCGGCTCCTTTATCTTTTCTATTAAAATATAACTTTGTCATCTTCACAAGAAGACAAGACTTACAGGCTATCAATGATTCGTAATCATTTATGTCAAGATTTTTCTCTCAAGCTAATCCATTTATCCTGTTCTTGTCAAGATGACTAAGCCTATAATGCCAAAGATAGACATTCATGACATAATCTAACTAGGATGTTTATTAAATGTATAGATTACACTTAATAGGCTATATAAATATTAAATATTATTTTTTTATTATTCATGTATTATTGTAATATTATTCATAATAATATCACAATAATCTTCTTTATTGATAAATGATAACCATCTCTGATCAAAAGGCCAACAGTGATCATATTTATCAAAAATGATGGACAATGGTGACAATCACTCAAAATGATATCTTTTGAAAATAAGCTTAACAATTTATAAAGCTAGGATTGGAATAGGACTTCCATCCCTAACGTTCAAGTATTTCTCTAAAGGAAAAATCCTATTTTCATGGCACAGGATCGTTTAGATCTGATTGGATCTAAAGAAATATTTCAAAATTTTTTTCTTATGATCCTAATTAGATTTGAGATATCTCAAATTTGATCCTAAAGATCTAATATTATAAAATAAAATTAAAATTAAATCTAATTTAATTTCATACCTTATTTTGGGTAATCAGATTATCCTATGATAATCTTGAATAATCCTGAGGTTCTGGAAGGAGCCACGCACGTGCCTAGCCTCTACCGATGTCCACTCAAGCAGGATCTAGAGGTCTTCTCCTTCTAAATTAACTCTTCAAAAATTAGATCTAGATCTGATCTTAAAGTTCTTTAAAACTTCTTTTGAAGATGCAGCAGTCATCTCTTTCAACAATGCTGCTTTCTTCATGATTTGGGCGCCTTTCTTCCTTGGATGGCACTTGAACCCATGCCCAACTCCTTTGGGCATGGAGAGGAGAGAGAGGATCAGAGGGAGGCATGGAATAAAGGAGGACAGCCTTGCAACATGGTGAAAGAAAGAAGCTCTCTAATCTCTAACCCTAGGTGCAGATAGGGTTTAAATAGATCCTACTGCGCCATGCAGTGCCACATCATCCTGGCCAATCAGAGGTCTTCATTCAATCAGATCTAAATCTGATTGGTGGGATAATGTAATTTGATCCAATTAGATGAGAGTCCCTCAAAAATCCACATAGATGGCACCAACATTGGATAAACCCAAAACTCTTTGGCGCCTAGGTGTTTGATTATATCAAAATATCTTAGAGTCCCATCTATATGGGACTCCATCCCTTATCCATATGGGGCGCATGCCTAGGGTGATATGTGCCCTCTCTTTAATCTTTTTTAGAAGAGGGACAAGAGCCCCAGGTGCTCTCCTATAGGCACATGACACATGGCCCTATGTCCAAGTGTCCAGGGTCAACTGTTGACCTATGTCCAAAAATAGGAATTAGCAGGTGATACGAATAGATAGGTATTATTTTAAATCAATCTAATGAATTAAGATAATCTTTTTCTGATCTAATCAAACTCCAGTCAGACTAAGACAAGGTTCCTAAGTGAGCCCAAATAAATTTGGCTCAGTCGAGATGAACCAAAATGATTACAAAAAGAGAATGTTAGGCTCAATTGCGTGCTAGCATGATTTTCTTGAACCTAATTGGATCTAATCCAAATTAATTGAACTAGGTTAGTCCAATTGATAACATCCAAACCCAAATCCTTGTTTGTGTGTCTAGTTAGGTTCAGCTCCATATGATAATGAGATATGTCATAATCTCTATCATCGACATCATCGAAACACCTTTCGATAGACCAGAACTTTTCTGATTCATACAATTAGAATAATCGATCATCTAAATCATTCTAATTGCTCCCAAAATCTACTAGTAACATCTAGCAGCATATGGTAGCAACCCATCAAAATCAAAAGTGAATCTCTAGGTGTAGCTACCTGTGTGATTGGATTGTTCTATCTTGAGCTCCGACTGGATTAGGGTTAAGGTGAACTCATCAAACCCAATATTCGTCAAATGAATTAATCATTCGATTCAAGTCTGATGTGAAATTCTAATAGAAACTCTTTCTATCATCTTCACTCTGCCATGGCCATGGGCTTAAGGACTTAATCTCATGATTATCATAGGGCTACTCCTCATCTACTGAGGTAGATAGATCTCCTATTAGTGCAATCCAATTCCTATAATGAATATGCTACAGCCGATGCACCTCAGAATTCTGAATGGCTAGGAGATCGAGTTATAGTGTAGTCAAACTATAACACCTTCAAGGTGAACTACCGATGCACCTCAGGTGAAAGAACTAGACACACCACTACAGCATTGAGCCAATCATCTATGAAAAGGTAGATTTCCTTATGACTGCTTGTGGTGGTCACACTCATTGCCTTCGTTCTCTAACGAGTATCTATACTCTCACTCTAGTATCCCCATATCGTAGACTCAAGATACATCTATCTTAAGAAAATGATCGTACACTAACCTTTCAGATCAACCACCATCCTCATGATGATCCTATGGTTGAGAGCTGTTTTTGAGTTGATTATGAAAATTCATGTCTTAAATTATCAACTCCTGAAAATATGAATTATCATTATCATTAACTCAAAGAATGTATCATAGACACTTTAGATACACATAGTGATAGAAAATAATCCATTTATTAATTTATAGTCAAAATTATAAAATTACTCTTAGAAGTGAATTACAAGTGTCAGCCAATCTCGTTCTCTACATCTTCTGAGATAGTACCTAAGTATCTTTTAGGAGAATGAAAAATTCTACTTGATCTACGAGATGGAGGAGGTAGTGTCTGGGTTGGCATAATCTGATTGGGTTCCATAGGTTCCTTAGCTCATGGCTCTTGAAAGATTTTCTCCTTGAGCCTAATCTGCCTTTCAATGCCACCATCTTGAATAAACTATTTTTCAAGGAAGATGGCATGTCGGCTCGCAATCACATTATAATCTTCTGAAAGATAGAAATAATATCTTAATGACTCTTTAGGATATCCAATAAATCGAGCTCTAAAGGACCTCGACTCTAATTTGTCCACCTATTGTCTCTTGACATGGGCCGGACAATCCTAAATTCTGAAATGACTCAAACTTGATTTCTTACCATGTCATATCTCATATGGTGTGGTAGGAACGATCTTAGAGAAAATTTTATTCGGTAAGTATATAATAATTATCAGACTATATCCCTAATAAAACTCAGGAAGGTCGGTGAAACTCATCATGGATTAGACCATATCTAATAGGATCCCATTTCTCCATTCTAAAATCTCATTGAGTTGAGGCATTCCAGGTGGAGTCCATTGAGAGACTATGCCATTATCCTTAAGATAGTCTAGAAATTTTCGACTAAGGTATTCATCTTCTCGATCTGATTGAACAATCTTAATGGATTTTTCTATTTGCTTTTCTACTTTGAGTCTAAATTTTTTGAACTTTTCAAAAACTTCAGACTTATGTCGCATCAAATACACATACCCATACCGAGATAAATCATCGGTAAAGGTGATGAAGTAGACATAATTGTCCCTGATCGGCACATCAAATGGATTGTATACATTAGTATGTACTAGGGCAAGTAGGTCTGTGGCCCTTTCCCCTTGTCCTACAAAAGGAAGCTTGGTCATTTTGTCTTGAAGGCATGATTCATAAATCAGATATGACTCGAAAGTCAACAGACTCAATAGTCCAAATTTTTTCAATTTGTTATCCTATCTTCAGCTATATGACTTAGCCTAAGGTGCCAAAGATACCTATCATTTAGACTATCCCTAGGTCGCTTTGATCTTATGGCATTCATGTTTTGCTCAAAATTAAAAATAGAAACATCAATATGTAACTGATAGAGACCATTTATAAGAAAACCACTTGCAATTTTATTTCTTACATAAAGAATATTACAATGGTCCCTAAGAAAACTAATTACATAGTCTTTTTATGCTAAACATGAAATAGAAATTAAATTTCTACTTGCTGCAGGCACATAAAAATAGTTCCTAAGAACTAAATCTAATCCTAATGGTAATCACAGAGGGTAGGTTTCAATGGCCATAGCAGCAACTCTTGCTCCATTCCTAGTGCATAGGATCATCTCACCATCCCTCAGCCTCCTGCTATCCTGAAGACCCTACATAGAAGTGCACAAGTGAGCACTAAAATCAGAGTTAATCACCCAACTGGACCCAGAAGAAATTGTAAGATTAGATTCTATAATGAGCATACCTCCAGAAAGACCTTCTTTCTTTTTGTTCTTTAGGTTGGTCAGGTACAAAGGGCAGTTCCATTTCCAATGGTCGTCAGTATTGTAATGAAAATATTTTTCTTTATCGATCTTCTTCTTCAGCTCTGCCTTCTTCTTCTTCCCACCATCTATCTTTTATTTTTTCATGGACTTCTTCTTTTCAAAAGACTTTCTCTTAGAAGAAGTCCACTCCATAATAAATATAGAGTCTTTAGAATCTTTCATAGAAAGCTCAGTAGTAACCCGCATGTTAATGAGTTCAGCCAAGGTATTCTGAAGTTTATGCATATAGTAGTTCATGATGAACTACCCATACGCATCAGTCAAGGACTGTAGAATTATATCAATCTACAGATCCTGATCTAACATGACACCAAGCTTCTCAAGCTCTTCTAAGTTCTTGATCATCATCAGATAATGATCTTGGACCGACTGTCCATCATGCATCTGAGCCTTAAATAGTCTCTTAGTGACTTGATATTTGGCTGCGCAACTCTGTTCGCCAAACAACTCTTGTAAGTGAGCCAATATTTGACGGCTAGTCTTAATGTTGGTGCTGAAGCTCATCAGATATCGAGCCCAACATGTAATATCTGGATTTATTTTCTTCATCCATCCACTTCTTGAAAGATGCTCTCTGATCAGCGGATGGATGGACTGGTAAGATGGAAGGATCTTTTTCAACACATGAGTCAACTTCTCAAAATCCAAAATAATTTTGAAGTTCTAGAGCCAATCTTTATGGTTAGATTTGATCAGTCTATGGGTGTCCAAGATACGGGCTAGTGGGTTGGACGCAGACATCTTCCTATAGAGAGTCAAAGTTTCTAGTTAAATTTTATAATTAGACTTAACCAATTTATTTAGAGATTTTATTTTTAAATAAATTAAGCTCTCACTATTTACTTAGATCCCTACACTCTCTTGATAGAGATGCAAAAATCTCCATGATTATTAATTTCTAGTGGATGGTGCGGTCCCACCAACTGGCTCACCAGCTCACCTAATAGTTATTGGTGATGGGTCAACCGATGAGTGGACAACTCTTGTCCAATGATTCTCTAATCATGGTGCATCCAAATCTAGTCTCTAATTTATGACGTATCCAGAATATTGATCAACTTCTTAGTTAAGTCAGACCCATCATTTGCACAAATTGGATTCTTGATTGAGTCCCTTACCATATCCAGAATATTAAGCCTAACCCATCCTCCAACCCGTAGCATCCAATATCTAATAGACATGTTGCATCTTTTCGGTGCAACTGAACCACCGTATCCAGCTAAGAATAATCAACCCCAGGAAGGGCCCGCATATCTACAATGGTGGGAGAACTTAGACTTAATATTTTCTTAGAAAGATTTAATTTAGGTCTCTTTAAACTTGACTTAACTTAGTCATAACAATTATGACTAACCTAGTGGCATGGGTTGGCTCGAATTGTTAGCCATCTCAAATCAGAACTAGATCGACACAAATAGCTAGATAAGTGAGATCGATGGAAGGGATATGCCATTAACTCGACAAGAATGCATTCAGGTCGAGTAGTTCTTAATTAAAAACTAGTCGATCATATCTACCAAACTTATCTTAGACACCAAATTATCAAATCAGAACTAATCGGGTTAGCCTACAATTCAGACTCGAATCATAGAGCCAAAGTAGATCTTGAATTGATCGAGTCACATCTCAATGTAATTCGATCTTAACCCAGACTTAATCCTATTAGGCTAGTCAAAGCTAGGCTTTCTTTGATCCCACTTAACAAACTCTTGATTCAGTTTAATCAACTGCTAGACCTAATTGAGCTACCCAAGTCCGAACCCAATTTTATGAATATGTCTTAGATTTGAAAATTCATAATTTTTAGATCTAATTAATTTCATAATCTTAATTCTTAATTAAGTTTTAGGTTCATGAATAAAACATGTAACAAAATCCTAGGGTTTCAGGATCTAGAATTTTGTAGAAAAATAAGTTCTAATTTTTTATTAAGGATGAATGGCAGCACCCCTACATGTCATAAGAACACCCCATCGAATGAGAGAAGAGAGTCTTTAAATCCTACTTTATTCTTATGACAAGATGGCCAAGGAGAATGCCTTAATTAGAAAAATAATTTCTACTACAAAACTAGTTAGATCATGTATCATATATACAAAAGATCTAATCTATACATGTCTTGCATACATCTCATGTATCATAACTTAATCAATCATGCATACTTTTAGATCTGAAATATCATATATTAAATTTAAAAAATAAAATTTTAAATTTGATCATATCAAAAATAAAACTATTCAAGATATTTTATAGAACTATTCCATAAATAGTCTAAGCATGCATCTTTCATATCTCATATGAATAAAATAAAAATTAAAAATTTTATTTTCTAATTTTTAGATCTAGTTACAATAATTATAACATCAAAAAAATAAAAATAAAATAAATTTAAAATCATATTTAATTAATTTAATAATATAATTATACTAGACTACCTATAGAACTATTCTATTCCTGGTCTACTCATGCATTTCATACATTATAGATCTAAATTATAAAATTTTTAATTTTCTAATTTTAGATCTAATCACATCTGATATGATATATAAAATTTTTTAATATCAAATCATAAATAAAAATAAATTAGATCTAAAATAGATCTGATGAACTGCCAACCAGGCTCTGATACCAGTTGAAGAAAAAATCCTATTTTTTTGACACAGAATCGTTCAGATCTGATTGAATCTAAAGAAATATTTTAAATTTTTTTTTATAATTCTAATTAGATCTAAGACATCTTAGATCTAATTTTAAAGATTTGATATTATAAAATAAAAATAAAATTAAATCTAATTTAATTTTATATCTTATTTTGGGTAATCAGATTATCCTGTGATGATCCTGAACAATCCTAAGGTTCTGAAAGAAGCCACGCACATGCCTGACCTCTATCAGTGTCTACTCAAGTAGGATCTAAATTTGAATCAACTCTACAAAAATTAGATCTAGATCTTGAAGAAACCAAATCTAGAATTTCAGGGCCAGATCTTGAAACTTTTCAAGATCAGACAGTGAAAGACTAAAATAAATTAATATTTATTTATAAATTCTAAAAAATATCCTAAATCTAAGATCTATTATATGATTGAGGTGTGATATTAAATCAAAAAGTAAAAATATAAAGAAAAGATTAACATGTTGATCTCATCAACATGCTATAATACTACATCTAATGTAGCTATAGAATAACAGATTAGATCTGATACCCGAGCAAGTTAGATGTTCTAACTTACTAATCCAGGCTTGAGGATGAAGTCATAAGCCACACATGCATCTGACCTCTAGGAGTCATCCACACAAGCCCACGAACACGATCTGAGATCTTGATGTAGAAAATCAGCACAGTATGCTAGTACTGTACCGATCTTTCTTCGATGGTCGATTCGATGCTTTCTTCTTCGATACTTGAACTCTCCAAAATATCAAAAGAAAGAGAAGAGATTTCAGATCTGAGACTCTCTCAAAAAAATCTCAAAAGAAGGAGAAGAGAAAATCAAAACTATGAGTTTAGAAGTGGCACTCCCAAGTCTTAAAAACATGAGAAGATAGGTCATGGAAAGATGGGAGCGAGCCAAAAGAAGAATTAGTCTCAATAGTAAAGTTCAAAAATTGGGTCGGCTCACTCTGAGACTGAGTTGGCTCAGTCCAGGACTAGGTCGGCTAGGTCTCAGAGAAAAATCTAGATAGAGAGTAGTATTTTTGGGCTGTTGGCACGATACACAACTAGATCGGCTCAGTCTGGGACTGAGTCGACCCAGTCATAGGTTAGCTGGCTTAGTCTAAAACTGGGCTGGCTCAGCTTTTGTGGGTTATTATTTTGTGTACATGGGTTGTTTGAGTTTGGAGAGTTTTTCTATGAGCTTGGGCTTGACCCTTTGTAAAGTATATATTACTGAAAATAGGTCAAGATTGTTAGAGTGCTTAAATATACTAAATAAAAACTCTTTTTTTTTGAAAATCTCTTCTTCTCTACTCCTTGATTTATTTGATCGTGCGTTTGCATAAATCTCTAAAAAATACTTTCTTGTTACTTGACTAATTACCGATGGCCTCGTCAATCTGTGTGGAAAGAGGGCATATTCCCAACATTTGGTATCAGTGTGGTGTTGCATGAAAGAAAGAAAGACACCTAAGATTTATTACATCTAGAATCTGTTGCACCAGGTTTTATCCTAAAACTTCTAGTTTGCTTCGTGGTTGTCTCTTGATTGAGGTGGAGATAGTTTACATGGAAGAACGATGATACAGAAGTTTGGAAAGAAGAACTAGGGCTAGTTAGATCCTCTGTGAAGGGTAATTTTACTGGTGTGTGATTGTGAAGGGTGTTAGGGATCTATTCTTGACTTGTTTGAAGTCATGGGATCAAGTGGATTCAAGGTGAATTTTGAGAAGTTCGACGGCAAGGAAAACATTACCCTATGGTAGCAAAGAGTAAAGGACTTGTTGGTTCAGCAGAGGATCTACAAGATCTTGACAAAAGAAAGATCGAGAAAGTTCAATGCTGAGGATTGGAAAGAGTTGGAGGAAATTACTTTTAGCACAATCTGGATGTGCTTGGCCAATCAGATTTTTCTCAAGGTTTGCATAGAGACTATGGCAAAGGGGCTCTGGGAGAGATGGGAGAATACATACATGGGGAAGAACATGATGAACAAGCTGTGGTTGAAGAAATAGCTGTATAGTCTGAGGATGCCTGAAGGTGGAGATCTTGTTGCACATATCCAAAGGTTCAATCAGGTGTGTTATGAGGTGATGAATTTGGATGTGAAGATCGACGAGGAGGATTGAGCATTGCTGCTATTATGTTCTCTCCTAGGTTTGTATGATGATCTCATAACAACTTTAGTTTATGGAAAGAAGATCCTAAACTATGAAGACATTGTTGGTGTGCTCAGATCAAATGAGCAAAGGAAGAAGATCTGCAAGGGAGATTTAAGTTCGAGATCTTGGCTATGAACGAAAGACAGGGAAGATCAATGGAGAAGACAAGAGAAAAATCCAAGGGTAGGTCAAAGTCTCACGATCAGAGGAAGATGACATTGAAATGTTATAAATATCATCAACCTAGATATCTGAGGAGAGATTGTCCCCTTTTGAGATCATAAAAAGAGAAGGACAGCAAGGGAGATGATACAGCTTCTGTGAGTAGTGAAGAAGACCTGCTAGTTGTATTAGATGGATCCACAGAGTGCGATACTATATGGATATTAGATTTAGCATGCTCGCACCATTATACTTCTTATCGGGAGTAGTTTGCTATCTACCAGAAGGCCGATAGTGCAATTGTCAGCCTTGGAGATGATCATCCATGCAAAGTAGCTAGAATTGGCTCTATCAGGGTGAGGATATATGATAGGATCATTCGTACATTATCAAATATTAGGTATGTATCAGAGTTGAAAAAGAATTTGATTTGTTTGGGCTACTTGGAGGAGCAGGATTATGCTTTTAGTAGCCAAGCTGGGAGTGGATATCTAAAAATTTTCAAGGAAGCTTTGGTGGTGATGAGAGGTAGAAAATTGAGCAATAATTTTTATAGAATGAAAGGCTCAGTGGTAAATGATAGTGCATTGGTGCTAGCAATGGCACAGGAGGAGCAGATTTTATATCGACTGTGGCACTATCGGATGGATCATATGAGTGATCGTGGGCTCACAGAACTAAGTAGAAGAGATATGATCTCAGCCCTGAAGAAGGAGGGCATAGATCTTTGTGAGCTATGTATCTTTGGCAAACACATAGGATGAAGTTTGCCAGAAGTACTAAGTACAGCGAAGGAGTGCTGGATTTAATGCACTCGGATGTGTGGGGACCAGCTCCTGTATCAGTTAGAGATGGGGCAAAATACTTTGCTACTTTTATTGATGATTTCTCAAGGAAGGTATGGGTTTATCTGATCAGAGAAAAATCAGAGGTGTTTGCCCGGTTCAGAGTATGGAGAGCTGAAGTAGAGAAGGAGTCAAGGAAACAGATAAAGTGTCTGAGGTTCGACAATGGAGGAGAGTATACTGGCCTGGAGTTCAAGAGGTACTATGAGGAAAATGGCATAAATTGCCACTACATTGTGAGGATGACTCCCCAGCAGAATGGTATTGCGGAGAGGATGAGCCAAACACAGACCTAAAAGGCATGGAGTTTGAGGCTGTAGGCATTACTCCCAAAGTCCTTTTGGGGTGATGCTCTAATTTTCTCTTGTTTTCTTATGAATAGGTCCCTTCATTATAAGCTAAATGGAGGCATTCTAGAAGAGGTTTGAAGTGGGAAGAAGGTGGAGCCTGGCTACCTAAAAGTCTTCGGTTGCACAGCCTATGCACATGTGGAGGCAATCGAAATGAGCAAATTGGACCCAAAATCTCAAAAGATGATATTCATAGGTTATCTATAAGAAGTCAAAGGGTACCTACTGTGGGACTCTCAGGCATAGAAGTCAGTGATCAGCAGGAATGTTATCTTTGATGAGAAGAGCATCTTGAGAAGGTCTGGGATAGATGGAACTGGAGAAATAAAGGTGAACAGCGGTGGCCAATCAGAGAATGATGGCATGTAGGTTATATCCACTTACAGGAGTGTTCCCGTTGAGGTGGAGCTGGGCAGAAAAGTATTGTCTCAGTTTGAAAATCAGCATGGAGGGCCGACGGTTCAGACAGATGTGTAGGAGCAGCCATAGACATCAAGCAGAGATGTGCTAGTAGGAGTAGCTTTGCATAAGCCCCAATGTACTATTAGAAGATCCATCAGATATGGCATTGATGAGGTTATCTTCTATGCACTCATCATTGCTAATGGAGATCTAGAGAATTATGCAGAGGCCATGGAGAGTGAGGATCATGATTCATGGATGCAAGCCATGTTAGAGGAGATAGAATCACTTGAGAAGAATCAAACATGGCAGCTGGTGGATCTTCTAGAGGATGCTCGACTTATTGGCTCAAAGTGGGTGTTCACAAAGAAAGAAGCACCTTCAAAATAAGCTGGAGTCAGATTCAAAGCAAGGCTGGTAGCAAAGGGATACTTACAAAGGAAAGGGATTGACTACACATAAATTTTCTCTTATGCTGCGTCATACATCTATTCGAGTTTTACTGTCACTAGTAGCACAACATAACATGGAATTGGAATAGATGGACGTGAAGATAGCCTTCCTTCATGGGACTTTGGAGGAAAGAATCTACATGATGCAGCCAGATGGTTTCATGAAGATGGGACAGGAAGAAAAGGTGTGTTTACTCATGAAGTCTTTGTATGGCTTGAAACAATTCCCTCGTTAGTGGTATCGAAGGTTTGATAACTTTATCTTGAGCCTGGATTTTAGCAGATGTGAACATGATTTTTGTGTCTACGTCAAGGATGTAGATGAGGAGGATGCCCTGTACCTATTATTGTATGTAGATGATATGCTCATAGCCAGTAGAAGTATGGATGCTGTGAAAAGGTTGAAAAAGGAATTATCATCTGAATTTGAGATGAAAGATTTGGATCCAGCTGACAAAATCCGTGAAATAGAGATTTGTAGAGATAGGTGCAAAGGAGTGCTTAATTTATCACAAGAAAAGTATGTCTAGAAGGTTCTAGAGAGGTTAGAGATGAAGAAGACCAAACCTGCAGAGATGCCATTGTCGAGCCATATGTCTCTCTCCAAGTTATAGTGCCCCCAGTCAGAAGAGGAGAGAGAGTACATGGAATGAGTCTCTTATGCAAATGCTGTAGGCAGTGTGATGTACACTATGGTGTGCTGTAGATCAGATATAGCACATGCTGTGAGCACGGTTAGTAGATACATGGCTAACCCTAGGAAGGAATACTGAAAAGTAGTGAAATGGATATTGAGATATCTGCATGGAATAAGGGATTATGGTTTGGTGTTTGGTGGCTAGCCGAAAGGATTTGGAGAACAATCTATGAACATATGTGAAGGTTCAAATCCTTTGGAAGGGTTTGTTGTTGCAAATTATGCTGATGATCTTGATACAAGAAGGTCTACTACTGAATACCTCTTCTGCGTATATAGTGGACCGGTGTCTTGGAGATCAATCCTTCAGCCAATCACGGTCTTGTCTACCATAGAGGTCGAGTACATTGGGATAACGGAGGCTGCAAAGGAAGCTCTTTCGCTTAGGAGGTTGATCGATGAGTTGGGGGTGCAGTAGAGCAAGGTTACACTATTCAGTGATAGTCATAGTGCTCTGTTGTTGCCACAAAACCCAGTCTATCATGCACGCACAAAACATATAGATATGAGGTACCATAGGATCAGAGAGCTGGTGGAGGAAGGTGAAGTGAAACTGATGAAGGTCCATACTAAGGAGAATCAGTCTGATGCACTCACGAAGGTACTCTCTAGAGACAGCTTTTAGAGATGTGTGGTATGGATGGGTCTGTTAAGAAGAGATGAGTTCACAAGGACTTGGAAGCACCAAGGTGGAGAATGTGAGCTTAGAAGTGGCACTACCAAGTCTTGGAAATATAAGAAGATAAGTCATGGGAAGATGGGAGCGAGTCGGAAGAAGAATCAATCTCAATAGTAAAGTTTAAAAACTAGGCCGGCTCACTCTGAGACTGAGCTGGCTCAATTAGAAACTGGGTCGGCTCAGTCTAGAACTGGATTGGCTAGGTCTTAGAGAAAAATTCAGATAGAGAGTAGCATTTTTAGGCTATTGGCATGGTACACAATTGGGTCTACTCAGTCTGGGACTGAGCCGACCCAGTCATAGGTTAGCCGGCTCAGTCTGAAACTAGGTCGGCTCAATTTTCGTGGGTTATTATTTTTTGTACGTGGGTTGTTTGGATTTGAGAAGTTTTTCTATGAGCTTGGGCTTGATCTTTTGTAAAATATATATACTAAAAATAAGTCAAGGTTGTTAGAGTGCTGAAATATACTAAATAAAAGCTCTTTTCTTTCAAAAATCTCTTCTTCTCTTCTTATCTATTCCTTAATTTATTTGATCATGGTTCCACAGAAATCTCTAAGAAGTACTTCTTTATTGCTTGGCTAATCACGGATGGCCACACCGATCCGTGTGGGAAGAGCGTATATTCCCAACAAAAATAGCTCTAGAAGAAGACCCTCTTCTTCTTCTCTTTTCTCTCACCTAGACACCTAGTTTGGTGTCTATGGAACCCCAATGCCCAAGGACCCTCTCCCTCAGATTTTTGCACACCTTAAAGCTCTCCTAAAGTTCAGTGCTTCATGGAAAAATCAGACCAAAATTCATCCTAAATTTATAGAAAAAGAGGAGTCCTTATCTTGGTCAAAAACTAGATAAGGAAGGACTAGTTTTGGAAAGAGGTTTGGGCGCCCTTCTAATTTTTTTGGTGAATCCAGCAAGAATACATGCACAAAATTCCTTCTTTCTTATGTGGAATAAGGGAGAAAAAATAGGAGAGTGGTGGCACACTTAGATTGAGGTGTTTTGGTTTATACGGATTCTATCTCATAGAATCCTAAATCAAAACTAACTTCTCCTTTGACTTGGTTAACCACCAAATCACCATATAAGAAGATGAGGGATAGAGGGGGTGTGCATGAAGGCCAGAGAGAGACTCTCTATCGCACAAAATAGAGAGGGCATGGGCATGAGGGTCAAAGATGGTGCAAGGTGGAATCGTAGTCTTACTAGGATTCCATCTATGACTTAGTCAAAATGGTTTCTCAAGCCAAATTAAATTAAAACCAAGTCAATCAAATTAAATTAGGCCCTAACCTAATTAAGGATTTAATTAAATTAGAGTAAATAGATTTAATTTTGATTTAATTTTTTAATCAAATTAAAAAATTGGGTTGATCCAAGTCCTAGTTGAACTAGGATTAGTTTTTTCTTGCACTTAGCTTGTCCAATAAGCCAATTGGACTTGATCCAATCAAGCCCAAATTAAATCTAATTAAATTATATTTAATTAAACTTAATCTTAGTCCTCTAGCTTAATCAAATTAAGCCAAATAGAAATCAAATTGCTAATCAATCCTCCTGCAACACTTGCGCTAGGTTAAACATCAATTGTATTGATTGTTTAACCCTAGAATGATTCTCAATCATTGATCAACCATTTGATCAGATCGTGAGCTCTAATGTATATGACCTCATAGGTTCGAACCTAAGCCAATAGCATAGAAATAGATTCCTGTACCAATCAAATTAACCATCTAGTAATGGTACCCGATGGCTAGATGGTTGAATGTGTAGAGCAACATCCTTAGAACCCATGTGGATATAGTTTCCATATAATTCATCCCCTTGACCAAAATGCTTGTAGGATACCTTAGAGTTCAACTATCAACTCTGATCAGGTTGTCCACATTGTATTTCAAAATACCAAATTCATCTGATAAATTACCCTAGCCAAGATTTTGCTATATTGAAATACAGTGATACATTATTCTCCAACTCTTGGAGTGGTCAATCCCATCTTGATCATACTCTGACTTTGCAAGTACTTGACTATGCCCAAAAGCCTTTCGTTACTGAATTAGAAATTCAGTAAGTCTGCTACCAAAGCATAGTGAGTTGCTTGTAAGTCACTGAGATGATCTCAAGTCTAAGGGACACTTATACCTATATCCCATCAGAGACATTCTCCATAGCAGAATGCTTTGGAGTTGGTCACATTCAATGATGATGTACCCATACATCTCATTTGTATGCCATACCAGTGTCTCCACACTCCCTGGTTAAGAGGACAATCAATCTATATGGCATACGATGACCTATACTCGATAGATGCTGTCATCCTAATTAACAGCCTATCATTTGCTCGTAAACAAAGTTAAGAACTAATCCATAAATTCTCTCTTTATCCAAGCTAAATAGTCCTAAGAACTTCATCACAATAATAGAGTTTGCTAGAAGATGAATACGTTAAGATAAAAAATGCTAAAAATATATTTTATTTATTAATGAATCAATTACAGATACAATGTAGCTCAACCGTTGACAAGCTGATAATTGGCTTTAGGACACATTTTCCAACAATTTCTACTTGTCCTAAAGCCACTAGGCACAGTATCTAATACCCATCTTTGACTTGTGGTTGTCGAACTCCTTTATCACTAGGACTTTAGTGAAGGGGTCGGTTAGATTCTTCTTTCCATCGATCTTCTGAAGGTCGACGTCACCTCTATCCACGATCTTCTGGATCAGGTGTAAGCGGCATAGAATATGCTTTGTTTGCTAGTGTGCCTTCGATTCTTTCACCTAAGTAATGGCACTAGTGCTATCATAGTAGAGCAAGATCGGACCATCAAGGGAGGATGCTACTCTGAGCTTGATGATAAACTTTCTCAACCACATAGCTTTCTTCGTGGCATCTGATGCTGTCATGTACTCTGCTTCACAAATAGAGTCTGCCATAGTATCCTGCTTAGAACTCTTCCAGCAGATAGCTCTATCATTTAGAGTAAAGATAGATCCTGATATGCTTCTACTGTCATCATGGTTAAATTGAAAGCTGAAGTCCGTAAATTTCACAAGTTTCAGATCTGACTCGCCATAAACCAACCATTGATTCTTAGTATTTTTCAAATACTTAAGATTGGTTTTAACCACTTTCTAGTGATTTTCTTCAGGGTCAGACTAATATCTACTCACTACTCCTAGTGAGTATGCCACGTCCGATCTCGTACATGTCATGGCGTACATGATAAATCTTGTTGGCGCAAAATCTAGCCATCGCTAGAGTCGAAGCTAGATTTAGAGAGGACAAGGTCGCCGTCGGGACCTACAAAATAAGTCTCATTCGAAGTCTGGGATGGTGGCTCTAGCAAGACCCTCTGATGATCAAGTCAGCTCTTCCAGCCCACATAAATGGAATACATAGAGAGATTCTAGCAGAGTTTTTAGAAAGAGAAGGAGAGCTAATCCGAGAAAGCGTATCTGAAGGATCTCTTATATAGATGAAACTTGTAACAAACTAATAGGGACAGCCATAATCATCCAATAGTGGGCCATTCAGGGCCACGAGGAGTTCATTATGGAGGATAGTGTCTGTTGTCGCGATGTGCGAGCCCATCAGGATCCAACTGTCGAAGCTCTAATGGGAGAGATTGATGGTTCTTCTGGCTATATCGAGGATGAGTGCAGAGGTCCTCTGGGGCTGCTGGATAGAGTTTGGAGGGAGTTTGACTATTTGGAGGAGTCCATCTAAAGAAAAAATTTGGGAGGAGTTTGACTATTGGAGGAGTCCGATTGGGGGAGGACTCTGATTGAAGGAGGAGTTCAGGAGGAGTTCAACTACTGAAGGAGTCTGGCTGAAGAAGAAGTTCGAAAGGAGTTCAACTACTGGAGAAGTCTAGCTGAAGAAAAAGCTCAGAAGGAGTTCAACTATTGGAGGAGTTCGAGATTTAACCATGAAGAAGGCTGCTGCCGGATGGGATCCTTCCGAGATCAAGCATCCAGCCGAACTTCGGCAGGAGTGGATTTATCCCCAACACTAGTCCCCCTATTCTCGAGTTTGAAGTTCAAGGGAAGGGAGTACCAAGTGTGACTGCTGAAATTCCTTTCCATTTTCTATGCTTGCTAGGGCAAGGCATTTCTTGGTGCTTCTGCACCAGCATCAAAGCTTCATAAATTTTAGGCGATCCGAAGCGACGCCTTTGGAGCTCCGTGCCAAAACTTTGCCTAGGGTAAGGCATCATTATGGGCCTATCCACCACCAGTCTCTTCCATGATAGAGGGAGCACACGTCGGCCACAGGCCAATCGAAAGGAATTTGCAAACATAACCACCTAGAATCCTCAGGGCTATTTAATCCATTTTCTTCCCTCGAATCGTTACCTCTCCCAAAATCTTCTTCCTCCTCTTCTTCTGGTTTTCTTCTCTCCATCATGCGAGAGCGCAGGCTTTCCCTTCCACTTCCTTTGATCTTAGGTGTTCTCCCATCTATCTTCTATGGCTTTCATCATCTTCCTGCCTCTTCCAATCGACTTAGGTCAGCTTCGCTATCCTTTTCCAAGTTATTCCTGCATTCTCTGCTTTTCGCTCCTTAGGTCTTTTTGTAGAAGTTTTTTATACTTCATTTTCTTAATTTTTCTAGCATTTTTATGATTTTGCTTTGATCCAGATGTCCACCGAGGAATCCTGATCGACCTACTTGGAGAGTTCAGCTCCTCTAGCCTTAGCAAACCTATCTCTTAGCGAGGCCAAGCTTTCTGAGTTGCCCCCTCCTTCCTTTGCACAGGCAGTTATTGCCTGCCAACTTTGGCCTAATGATCTTTCATTAGCTAGGATTCAGTTTGATATTTCCTCTGAATACGAGCTCGAACTTCCCAGACCAAATGATAGGGTCTGCTCTTCGCCTCCCAATCGAACTTACCTATATTTAGAGGCTCTTCGAGCTGGACTTAGGTTACCCTTACCCCCTATCGTGGCCAACCTATTTAGATTTTTCAACATCTCCCTTGCTGCTATGGTGTCGAACTCCTTTAGGTTCATCATAAGATTTCTTTTCTTGTGTACCATGATAGGTGTTCGACCTACCATTTTCTTATTCTGGACCTTCTTTATCTTCAAATGCCATCCGACTGCTAAGAATTGGTGGTATGTGTCCCTCCAATTTGGTAGGAAGGGATTACTTAAGGGCACCCCCTCTTCCATCTATGGCTGGAAGGAGAAATTCTTCTTCATCTCAAACCAATCCTTGAGATTAGGACTTCCTCCGTTGGGGGAGATAAGGGACTCGGTCCACCAAGCTCCAGGGTTGAAAAGTGAGGATCAGAGTTTGGTCGATA
This sequence comes from Cocos nucifera, assembly GCA_006176705.1. Lineage (NCBI taxonomy): Eukaryota > Viridiplantae > Streptophyta > Magnoliopsida > Arecales > Arecaceae > Cocos > Cocos nucifera. The sequence continues at coordinate 139,213 of QRFJ01000043.1, read as the reverse complement.
TATTGAAGGGTTTTAACGTTTCGCTAACCTCCGACCTTTTAGACAAACAGATCCTATTTAACCTTGGCCTCAGTCCCCAAAATTTGGCAGGTAGTCTTTTTTCTTGGGTGGGGGGGTCGATTATGGGGTGTTCTTTGTCTAGACCTCAATTTTTCTTTAACCTTTCCTGACTTAGATTTTTATTTTTTATAGAGATGACTCCTGAAGAGCGAGACCGTCTGACCAAGGAACTTAAATCCCTTAAGAAGAAAGGGGGCCCCATCGGGGATCTTCTAAAGAAGACCCGCATTGGTGAGTCCAGCCATGCCATGTCGATCCAAGCCATGCCCGCCCTCGAGCCCACTTCCACTGTACCGAGCCCAACCCCATCCGAAGAGGTCGCTCCATCTGCTCCCCTCCAATTGGAGGAAGCCACAGGGAAAAGGAAGAAAAGGACTGTCGACAAGAAGGTCGAAAGGAGGGTCGGGGGCTCTGAAAGTGGTGGTCCCGACCAAGAACAAGCTTCTTTAGATGATCAGAAGGTCATCCAATCACTGATGAATGGGAGTATTCTTCCCCATATTGCGGCGAAGATGCTGCGGAAGGGCAACGTTGAGAGATTTGATGAGTCCTTCGCGGCCTACCTTGAGGTAGTCTTCTCTCTC
>QRFJ01000043.1:99282-137569 GCA_006176705.1 Cocos nucifera | reverse complement strand
GTGGTCCTAGGGCTAGGATAGGAGTTTTCCTAAGATGGAGTAGGCATGTAGCTCTCCACGAACTTGAGGTTCGGGTATTGAGGGCCTCAAGGGACTTGGTTGGTGCTTCAGAGACCTAGGATTCAAGGTGGAGCAAGAAACCAAAGCCGAAAAATCAAGACTGCAGAAAGAAGATTTTCTGTAGGTTAGCTGGCTCAGTCCAAAACTGGATAAGCTAAGTCTCAATGCACAGGCAAAATTGAGAGATGTGCATTCGGGACTACTGGCACGGCACAGGACTGGACTGGCTCAGTTTTAGATTGAGCCGACCCAATGGAACTTAGCCAGCTCAGTGCTGAGACTGAGCCAGCTCAATGCACGGGCAAAGTTATGTGAGGGTCTAGGTTGATCCTAGGGGTCTTAAGGCTTGATTTGAGAGGTCTTGAGGGGCTAATTCATGTATGGATTAGGATTAGATCCAAGGGATGAGAGCATGTGAGACTTGGGCTCGGTGAGTGCTTTCATGTATTGGATTAGCCTAAGGGAGTTTTTAAGCTGGGGTTTATTAGGATTCATGTGGGAACTCTAAGATATATAAACCAGGACATTGTAACTTTTACAATGAAGAAGTGAATACAATTGAGCTTTTCTTCCTAACTCTCTTCTCTCTTCTCTCTGGTTCTAACATCAAAAACCTAGCTTCTTTAATCTTTTTTAGATCTTTGTCAGTTTGTTGGATTAACACCCAGGTTCATGCAAGAGATCAGATCTACGGCTGTGGCTTCGAGCAGCTGTAGGAACAATAAGTTCGAGCATATCAATAGAGTGTACATAGATAATTTGTATAAAAAGAAAGAACTTGAGGAGAAAATCTTTAGGTTGAAGTAGGCCTTGGTGATGGCCGGCGTCGATGACCCGAAGCTTGAGGAGTCCAGTCCGTCTTAAGGCTTCGCCTCCTTTTATATATATATTTTTTTTGTAATCGATCTTGCCGATCCCTACCATATTGGCTTTCTTGTAATATGTAGTCGATTTGGCCGACCTTCATCCCACTTGTAATAAATTTAAACTTGTAATTAAATAATACCTTGTCCGTCATTGCCTCATGTGAATGCAATGCTCGCCTTCGACCCTTCTCTCTCTTCTTTTTTTATTTTTTTTAATTTTTTTTACTCTTGTTAGGATGAGGTTCTCCTCCTATTCCTAACGAGGCCATAGGGGCACATTAGGGTCGGTGTCAGGGCCTCTTCACATCTAAAGCGAACAAGGCCTTCAACCTTGCTCATGTTAGGATGAGGTTCTCCTCCTATTTCTAACGGGCTGTAAGGGCACATTAGGACCATTGTCTGAGCCTCTTCCCTCATCTTATCTAAAATGAATGAGGCCTTCGACTTTGCTTACATTAGGATGAGGTTCTCATTTTGTTCCTAATGTGACCATAGGGCACATTAGGGCCATTGTCAGGGCCTTCTCTCCTTATCTCGTCTAAAATGAATGAGGCCTTCGATTTTGCTCACATTAGGATGAGATTCTCCTCCTATTCCTAACAGACTGTAGGAGCACATTAGGGCCATTGTCAGGGCCTCTTCCCTCATCTTGTCTAAAATGAATGAGTTCTTCGACTTTGCTCTTGCCACATTGAGGATTGGTTCTCCTCCTATTCCTAACAAGCTGTAGGGGCACATTAGGGCCATTCTCAGAGCCTCTCCCCTCATCTCATCTAAAATGAACGAGTCCTTCGACTTTGCTCATGTTAGGATGAGGTTCTCCTCTTATTTCTAACAAGCTGCAGGGGCATATTAGGATCGTTGTCGGGGCCTCTCCCCTCATCTCATCTAAAATGAACGAGGCCTCCGACTTTGCTCACGTTAGAACGAGGTTCTCCTCCTATTCCTAACGTGGCCGTATTTATCATGAGATTAAGTTTGGGGATAGTCCCCTTTTATTATCGATATACAACAAAAATTAGGATGTTGAAGTAGGAGGATTTCATTACAATCAAATCATCAGTAATACAGTTGCAGATTTTCCAAATTTCATGGTCGAGGTGGGTCTGTCCCTCCGAGTTCCTTCAAGTAGTATGTCTCGGATCGGATGAGTTTCATGACCTCATAGGGTGCTTTCCAATTTGGGGCAAGCTTCTCCTGGTTCTGAGGCTGAGAGATGGGGGCTCACCAAAGCACTAAGTCCCCCACTCTGAATATTTTACTTCTTGTTAGATATATGTGTCCTAGAAGCTAGATTGGCTGACACTTATAATACACTTCTAAGGGCAAAATTATAATTTTAATAATAAATAATAAAATGAATTATTTTCTATTATAGTTTGTATTTGAAAGTATCTGTGATACATTCCTTAAGTTAATAGTAATGATAGTTCATATTTTCAAGAGTTGAAAATTTAAGATAAGAACTTTCATTATTAACTCATAAAATGCTCCCGATCGTAGGATCATCATGAGGAAGGTGATTGATCGAAAAGATTGGTATATGATCACTTCTTTTGGATAGATGAGTCTTGAATCTATGGTGTAGAGACACTGGAGCGAGAGTATAGATACTCATTAGAGAACAAGGGCACTGAGCGTGACCACTTCGAGCAATCATAAGAAAGTCTACCTTCTCGTCGATGACTAGCATGAAGCTATAGTGGTGTGTCTAGTTCTTTGACCTGAGGTGCATCGGTAGTTCACCTTGAGGGTGTTATAGTTTGACTACACCATAACTCAGTCTCCTAGACATTCGAAATCCTAAGCTGTATGTTGGCTATAGCATGTTCATTATAGGAATTGGATTGCACCAATAGGGGATCTATCTACCTCAGTAGATGAGGAGTAGCCATATGATGATTATGAGAATCAACTCCATAAGCCCATGGCCATGGCAGAGTGAAATAATAGAAAGAGTTTCTATTAGGGTTTTTACATTGGACTTGAATCGAATGGTTAATTCATATAACAAAAATTAGGGTTTGACGAGTTTACCTTAATCCTAATCCGGTCAGGGCTCAAGATAGAGGAACTTAATCACATAGGTAACTGCACTGAGAGGTTCACTTTCAGTTCTGATGGGTTGCCACCATATGCTGCTAGGTGTCACTGGCAGATTTTGGGAGCAATTAGAATGATTTGGATGATCGATTATACTAGTTGTCTGAATCAGAAAAGTTTTGATCCATCGGAAGGTGTTTCGATGATGTCGATGATAGAGATCACGACATATCCCATTACCATATGGAACTGAACCTAACTAGATCGCACAAACAAGGGTTTGAATCTAGATATCATCAATTGGATTAACCCGGTTCAATTGATTTGAATAAGATTCAATTAGATTCAAGAAAATCATGCTAGCACACGATTGAGCCTAATGTTTTCCTTTAACAATCACTAAAGCTTGTCTCGACTGAGCTAAATATGTTTGGACTCACTTAGAAACTTTTACTTGGTCTGACTAGAGCTTGTCCAAATTAGAAAAGGATTGTCTTAATTTATCAGATAAATTTGAGATAATACCTACGATTTTCGATCACCTGCTAAATCTTATTTTCGGACATTGGTCAAATGTTGACCCTTGACACTTAGACATCTGCCCATGTGTCATGCACCCATAAGAGAGTACCTGAGGACTTGTCCCCCTACCAAAAAGTAGATAGAAAGGGGGTGCATGCCTAGGGAGGCGTGTACCCCATGAGGATAAAAGATGGAGTCTCATACAGACGGGACTCCAGGTTGCTTCAGGGGATTAAACTGTGTGGTGCCAAGAAGTCTTGTTTGATCCAATCTTGGCGCTACCTTAGGAGGGTTTTGAGGGTCTCTCATCTGATTGGATTAGATGATATCTTTTCACCAATTAGATTTAGATCTAATTGCACAAAGGGCCGTGATTGGCCAGAATGATGTGGCACTACATGGCATAGCAGGGTCTATAGAAACCCTATCTACGCCTAGAATTTACTTCTTCTATCTTTAGCACACGCCACATAGCCCCTCTTCCTCCTCCACACCACCCTCTGGTCCTCTCTCTCCTCTCCATGCCCAAGGGCTTTTGGGCATGAATAAGGTGCGATCTAAGCAAGCGAAAGCCACCAGGAAAGGAAGAAGGCAGCACTTCTGCAAGAGACAACGGTTGTTCTTCAAAAGCAGTTTTGAAGACCTCCAAGATCAGATCTAGATCTAATTTTTGGAGGATTGATTGAGAAGAAGAAGATCTTTAGATCCTATCCAAGTGGATACCGGTAGAGGTTAGGCAGTTACGTGGCTACATCTAGAACCTCAGACAAACATCGGGATCATCACAAGATAATTGGATTATCCAAAATAAAGGTATAATTAAATTAGATTTAATTTTTATTTTTATTTTTATTATTAGATCAATAAGATCATATTTAAGGAGTCTCATATTTGATTAGGATCTTAAAAAAAAAATTTTAAAATATCCCTCCTGATCCAATTAGATCTAAACGAACCTGATCCAGAAAACATATTTTTTCCTTCAACTAGTATCAGAGCCAGGTTCCATAATTTATTAGATCTAATTTTAATTTATTTTTAATCTAATAATTAGATGATTTTAGATATCACATTATATGTAATTAGATCTAAAATTAAAAAATTAAAAATTAAATAATCTAGATCTAAGATGTATGAGATGCATGACTAGACTAGAAATAGAATTATTCTGTGTAGTCTAGCATAATCATAATTTTAATTTAATTAATTATAATTTTTAGATTTTTTATTTATTATTTTTTAATATTATAAATATTATAATTATATTTAAAAAATTAAAAATAAATTTATTTAATTTATTCATATGAGATATGATAAATGTATGTTTAGACTAGTTGTAGAATAGTTCTACAAAATTATCTAGAATAAATTTTAATTAATATGATTAAATTTAAATCTTATTTTTTAGATATTTATGAGATAATTTAGATTTAAAAATATGCATGATATGATGCATGAGATGTCTGCAAAACATATTTTTTAGTTAGATCAATTTTTATATATGTGATATTTGATGTAGATCTAACTAGTTTTGTAGATTTATCATGTTTCTAATTAAGGCATTCCCCTTAGCCATCCGATCAGAAGAATATAGTAGGATTTAAAAGCCCTCTCCTCCCATTCGATAGAGTGTTCTTATGGCTTGTAGGATTGCTACACGTTCATCCTTAATCAAAAATCAAAAATTTATTTTTTATAAAATCCTTGATCCTGAAATCCTAGGATTTTATATACATATTTTGTTTATGAACCCTAAACTTAATTAAGAATTAAGATTATGAAATATATTAGGTCTAAAATTGAGAATTTCCAGATCTAAGACATATTCATAAAATTGGGTTCGGGCTTGGGTAGCTCAATTAGGTCTAGTAGTTGATCAAACCAAATCAAGAGTTGGTTAGGTGGGATCAAGAGTACTTAAATTGACCAGTCTAATAGGATTAAGTCTAGGTCAAGGTCGAGTCACATGAGTGATCGATCAAGCTAAGACCTAATTAGGCTCAGTGATTAGAGTCTGGATTGTAGGCTAACCCGGTTGGTTTTGACTCAATAATTTGGTGTCTAAGGTAAGTTTGGCACAATACGACCGACTGGATTTTTAATTGGAAGCTACTCGACCTGAATGCGTTCTTGTCGAGTTAATGGCATATTCCTTCCATCGGTCTCACTTACCTGGCCATATCTGTTGACCCAGTTCTGATCTGAGGTGGTCAATAATCCGAGCTAACCCATGCCACTAGGTTAGTCATAATTGGTTATGACTAAGCCAAGTCTAGTTTAATGAGACCTGAATCAAATTCTCCCTAAGAAAAGATTAAGTCTGAGGTCTTCCACCATTGTAGATGTGCGGGCCCTTTCCGGGGTTGATTGTTCTCGGCTGGATACAGTGGCTCAGTTGCACCGGAAAGATGCAACCATGTCTATTAGGCATTGGATGCTATGGGCTGGAGGATGAGATTGGGCTCAATATTTTGGATACGGTGAGAGATCCAATTAGGAATCCAGTCTATGCAAATGGTGGGTCTGACTTAACTAAGGAGTGGATCAATATTTCGGATACGGTGAGATTCATGAATTAGAGACCAAGTTTGGGTGCACCATGATTAGAGAATCATTGAACAAGAGTTATTCACTCATTGGCTAACCCATCACCAATAACTATTAGGTGAGGTAATGAGTCAGTTGGTGGGACTACACCACCCACTAGAAATCAGTAATCATGAAGATTTTTGCATCTCTACAGAGAGAGTGTAGGGATCCAAGAAAATAGTGGGAGCTAATTTATTTAAAAAGCAAACCTCTAAACAAATTGGTCGAGTCTTAATTACAAAATCTAACTAGAATCTTTGACTCTCTACAAAAAAAGAAAAATATCTGCGTCCAATCCACTAGCCCGTATCCTGGACACCCATAGACTGACCGAACCCAATTACAAGAATTGGCTTCAAAACTTCAAAATTATTTTGGGTTCTGAGAAGTTGACTCATGTATTGGATCAGGATTCTCCCATCTTACCAGCTCGTCCGTCCACTGAACAAAGAGCGTCTCTTGATAAATGGATGGATGAAGATAATAAGGCCAGATACTACATGTTGGGCTCGATGTCTGATGAGCTTCTGTGCCAACATGAAGATATCAAGATTGTCCACCAAATGTTGGCTCACCTGCAAGAGTTGTTTGGTGAACAGAGTCGCGCAGCCATATATCTAGGTCACTAAACGATTATTTAAGGCTAAAATGCATGATGGGCAGTGAGTCTAAGATCATTGTCTGATGATGATCAAGAACTTGGAGGAGCTTGAGAAGTTCAAAGTGATGTTAGACCAGGATCTATAGAATAATATAATTCTACAATCCTTGATTGATGCATATGGGCAGTTCATCATGAACTACCATATGCATAAACTTCAAAATACTCTGGCCGAGCTTATGAATATGCTGGTTATTACTGAGCTTTCTATGAAAGGTTCTAAAGGCTCGGTACTTGCTATGGAACGGACTACTTTCAAGAGAAAGTCTTTTGGAAAGAAGAAGAAGTCTGTGAAAAGACAGAAGATGGAAGGTGGAAAGAAAAGGAAGCTAGAGCTAAAGAAGAAGATCGCTGACAAAGAAAAGTATTTTCATTGTAATATTGATAGCCACTGGAAGTGGAACTATCCTACATATCTGGCCACCCTGAAGAATAAGGAGATAGGTCCTTCTGGAGGTATGCTCGTTATTGAATCTAACCTTACGATTTTTTCTGCATCCAGTTGGGTGCTTGACTCTAGTTCTAGTGCTCATTTGTACACTTTCATGCAGGATCTTGAGGATTCCAAGAGGCTGAGGGATGGGATGAGATGATCCTATGCATCAGAAATGGAGCAAGGATTGCTGCTATGGTCATGGGAACCTATCCTATTCGACTACCGTCTGGCTTAGATTTAGTACTTAAGGATTATTATTGTGCCTGCTACAAGCAAAAATTTGATTTCTATTTCATATTTAGCACAAGAAAGCTATGTAATTAGTTTTCTTAAGGACCATTATAATATTCTTTATGAAAGAAATAAAATTGTAAGTAGTTTTCTTATTAACGATCTCTACTAGTTACATATTAATGTATCTATTTTTAATATCGAGCAAAATGTGAATGCCATAAGATCAAAACGACCTAGGGATAGTCCAAATGATAGGTATCTATGGCACCTAAGGCTAGGTCATATAGCAAAAGATAGGATTAACAAATTGGAGAAAATCAGGCTATTGAGTTCGTTGACTTCTGAGTCATATCCAATTTGTGAATTATGTCTTCATGGCAAAATGATTGGACTCCCTTTTGTAGGACATGGGGAAAGGGCTATGGAACTACTTGCCTTAGTACATACTGATGTGTGTGGTCTATTTGATGTGCCGGTTAGAGGCAACTTTGACTACTTCATAATCTTTACTGATGATTTATCTCAGTATGAGTATGTGTATCTTATGAAATACAAGTCTGAAGCCTTTGAAAAGTTTAAGAAATTCAGTCATGAAGTTGAAAAGTAAACTAGAAAATCCATTAAGGTTCTTCGATCAAATCGAAGAGGTGAATACCTTAGCCGAGAATTCCTGGACTATCTCAAGCAAAATGGTATAATCTCTCAATGCACTCCACCTGAAATACCTCAACTCAATGGAGTTTCAGAATGGAGGAACCAGACCCTATTAGATATGGTCCGATCCATGATGAGCTTCATAGACCTTTCCAATTTTCTTTGGGGATATAGTATGTTAACTACTATATATTTAATGAATAAGGTTCCCTCTAAAACTGTTCCTACCACACCGTATGAGATATGGCATGGTAAGAAACTAAGTCTGAGTCATCTCAGAATTTGAGATTGTTTGGCTTATGTCGAAAGACAACAAGCAGACAAGTTAGATTATAGGTCCTTTAGAGCTCGATTCATAGGATATCATAAAGAGTCATTAGGATATTATTTCTGCATTCTAGAAGACCACAATGTGATTGTGAGTTGGCAAGCCATCTTTTTGTTGGGAATATGTGCTCTTCCCACATGGATCGGTGTGGCCGTCGATGATTAGCCAAGCAATCAAGAAAGTACTTCTTAGAGATCTCTACGAAAGCACGATCAAATAAATCAAAGAATAGAGAAGAAGAGAAGAAGAGATTTTTGGGAGAAAAGAGCTTTTATTCAGTATATTTCAATACACTTACAACCTTGACCTACTTTCAGTATATATACTTTACAAAGAGTCAAGCCTAAGCTCATAGAAAAACTCTCCAAATCCAAACAACCCACGCACACAAAATAATAACCCGCAAAAACTGAGCCGACCCAATTTCAGACTGAGCCAGCTAACCTACGATTGGGTCGGCTCAGTCCCAGACTTTCAATTGTGTACCATGCTAATAGTCTGAAAATGCTGCTCTCTGTCTGAATTTTTCTCTAAGACCTAGCCGAACCAGTCCAAGACTGAGCCGACCCAGTTCCCAACTGAGCCAGCTTAGTCTCAGAGTAAGCCAGCCCAGTTTTTGAACTTTACTATTGAGACTGATTCTTCTTCTAGCTCACTCCCATCTTTCCATGACCTATCTTCTCATATTTCCAAGACTTGGGAGTGCCACTTCTGAGCTCACATTCTCCACCTTGGTGCTTCCAAGTCCTTATGAACTCATCTCTTCTCAAAAGATCCATCTGTGCCACACATCTCTGAAAGCTATCTCTGGGGAGTACCATCATGAGTGCATCAGACTGATTCACCTTGGTATGGACCTTCATCAATTCCACTTCACCTTCCTCCACCAGCTCTCTGATCCTATGGTACCTCACGTCTATATGCTTTGTGCACGTATGATAGACTGGGTTCTGTGCTAACAACAGAGCACTCTGACTATCACTGAATAGCGTAACCTTGCTATGCTCCATCCCTAACTCATCAATCAACCTCCTAAGCCAAAGGGATCCCTTTATATCCTCCATTATCCTAATGTACTCAACCTCTGTGGTAGATAAGGCCGTGATTGGCTGAAGGGTTGATCTCCAAGACACCGATCCACCATATACATAGAAGAGGTATCTAGTAGCAGACTTCTTTGTATCAAGATCACCAGCATAATTTGCATCAACAAACCCTTCCAGAGGACCTAAATCTTCACATATCTTCATAGATTGTTCTCCAAATCCTCCCGGCTACCCACCAAATACCAAACCATAATCCCTTGTTCCATGCAGATATCTCAATATCCATCTCAATGCTTTTCAGTGTTCCTTCCCAGGGTTAGCCATGTATCTACTAACCATGCTCATAGCATGTGCTATATCTGGTCTAAAGCACACCAAAGTGTACATCACACTGCCTATAATATTTGCATAAGGGACTCGTTCCACGTACACTCTCTCCTCTTCTGACTGGAGGCACTGTAACTTGGAGAGAGACATATGGCTCGGCAATGGCATCTCTATAGGTTTGGCCTTCTTCATCCCAAACCTCTTTAGAACCTTTTGGACATACTTTCCTTGTGATAAATGGAGCACTCCTTTTCATCTATCTCTGCAAATCTCCATTCCAAGGATTTTCTCAGCTGGATCCAAATCTTTCATCATAAATTTAGATGATAATGCCCTTTTCAACCTTTTCACAGCATCCATGCTTCTACTGGCTATGAGCATATCATCTACATACAATAGTAGGTACAGGGCATCCTCCTCATCTACATCTTTGACATAGACACAATGATCATGTTCACATCTGTTGAAACCCAGGCTTAAGGCAAAGCTATCAAACCTTCGATACCACTGACGAGGGGATTGTTTCAAGCTATACAAAGACTTCTTGAATAAACACACCTTTTCTTTCTGTCCCATCTTCATGAAACCATCTGGCTGCTTCATGTAGATTCTTTCCTCCAAAGTCCCATAAAGGAAGGCCATCTTCACATCTATCTATTCCAATTCCATGTTATGCTATGCCATCACTGACAGCAAAACTTAAATAGATGTATGACACACCATAAGAGAGAAAATTTCTATGTCATCAATCCCTTTCCTTTGTGAGTATCCCTTTTCTACCAGCTTTGCTTTGAATCTGACTCTACCTTATTCTGAACGTGCTTCTTTCTTTGTGAACACCCACTTTGGGCCAATAGGTTAAGCACCCTCTAGAAGATCCACCAGCTACCATGTCTGATTATTCTCAAGTGATTCCATCTCCTCCATCATGGCCTGCATCCATGAATTATGATCCTCACTCTCCATGATCTTTGCATAATTCTCTGGATCTCCATTAGCAGTGATGAGTGCATAGGAGATAACCTCATCAATGCTATATCTGATCGATCTTCTAATAGTATGCTGGGGCTTGTGCAAAGCCACTCCCACTGGCATATCTCTGCCTGATGTCTGTGGCTGCTCCTGTACATTTGTCTGAACTGCCGACCCTCCATGCTGATTTTCCATCTAAGATAGTACTTTTCTATCCAGCTCCACCTCAATAGGAATACTCCTGTAAGTGGATGTAACCTACATGCCATCATTCTCTAGCTTGCCACCACTGTTCATCTTTGTTTCTCCAGTTTCATCTATCCTAGACCTCCTCAAGATGCTCTTCTCATCAAAGATAACGTTCCTATTGATAACTGACTTTTATGCCTGAGAGTCCCACAGCAGGTACCCCTTGACTCCTTGTGGATACCCTATGAATGTCATCTTTTGAGATTTCAAATCCAATTTGCTTTTCTCGGTTGCCTTCACATGTGCATAGGCTATACAATCGAAAACTTTCAAATGGCCAAGCTCCACCTTCTTTTCACTCCAGACCTCTTCTGGAATGCCTCTATTCAGCTTATAATGAGGGGACCTATTCACAAGAAAATAAAAAAAAGTTAGAGCATCACCCCAAAAGAATTTTAGGAGTGATGTCTATAGCCTCAAACTCCGTGTCGTCTCGGTCAGTATCTGGTTCATCCGCTCCGCGACACCATTCTGCTGTGGAGTCATCCTCACCATGTAATGGCGTTTGATGCCATTTTTCTTACAGTACCTCCTGAACTTTAGGCTAGTATACTCCTCTTCATTGTCCGACCTCAGACACTTTACCTATCTTTCTAACTCCTTTACTTTAGCTCTCCAGGCTCTGAATCGGACAAACACCTCTGATTTTTCTTTGATCAGACAAACCCACACCTTTCTTGAGAAATCATCAATGAAAGTAATAAAGTATTTTGCCCCACCTCTAGCTGATACAGGAGCTGATCCCCACACATCCGAGTGCACTAAATCTAGCACTCCCTCACTGCGCTTGGTACTTCTGGCAAACTTCACCCTATGCTATTTGCCAAAGATACATGGCTCATAAAGATCTATGCCCTCCTTCTTTAGGACTGGGATCATATCTCTTCTGCTTAGTTCAGTGAGCCCACGGTCACTCATATGATTCATCTGATAGTGCCATAGTCGATATAAAATCTGCTCCTCCTATGCCATTGCTAGCACCTCTGCACTATCATTTACTATAAGCCTTCCATTCTATAAAGATTGTTGCTCAGTTTTCTACCTCTCATCACCACCAAAGTTTCCTTGAAAATTTTCAGACATCTACTCCCAGCCTGGCTACTAAAAGCATAACCCTGCTCCTCCAAGTAGCCCAAAGAAATCAAATTCTTTTTCAACTATGGTACATGCCTGACATTTGATAATGTACGAATGATCCCATTGTACATCCTCATCTTGATAGAGCCAATTCTAGCTACTTTGCATGGATGATAATCCTAAGAAGAGCACTTGAGATAAATCTAAGGTTAGATCAAAGTCTCAAGGAAATTAGAAGGCTTGAAAATGCTATAAGTGTCATCAATCTGGTCATATTAGAAGAAATTGCCCACTTTTGAAGAATGAAAAGAGGAAGGGCACTTCTAAGGGTGGATCAATCAGTGGAAGTGGTGCTCTGTCATCTAAAAATAGTGGAGAAGATATACTGATAGTATCAGATGAAGTAATAGAGTTTGACAACCACTAGACACTGGATTTAGTATATTTCCATCATTACACTGCACATCACGAGTGGTTCTCAACATACGAGAGATCCGATGGAGGGAGTATAAGTCTTGGAGATGATCATTGATGTAAAGTTATTAGTGTTGGTATAGTCAAAGTGAAGATGTATGATGGTGTCATACGAATACTCAGTAATGTGAAGCATGTACCAAAATTGAAGAAGAACTTGATATCCTTGGATTACTTAGAAGAACTGGAATATGCTTTCAGATGTCGGCCAGGCAGCAGGTGTTTGAGGATTTTTAAGGATTCATTGGTGGTAATGAAAGGAAGAAGACTGAGCAACAACCTATACATGATGGAGGGCTCAGGGGTTACAGATAGTACAGAGGTATCTCAAACAGCATAGGAGGAGCAGCTAGCCTAGAAGTTGTGGCACTATTGTATGGGTCACTTAAGTGACAGGAGGCTCACAGAGTTGAGTAGGAGAAGTCTGATTCTAGTAGTCAGAAAGAAAAGAGATGACCTATGTGAGCCCTGTATCTATGGCAAATAGCACAAAATTTCATTTGCCAGTAGTACCAAATAGAGTAAAGCTATTTTGGAGCTTGTTCACTCAAATGTATGGGGACCGACACCAGTTGCATCTCGAGGTGGAGAAAGATATTTTATTATCTTTTTAGATGATTTCTCTAAGAAGGTATGGATTTATCTGATGAGGGAAAAATTAGATGTTTTTGCCTAATTTAGAATCTGGAGAGCTAAGGTGGAGAAGGAAATAGGACAGCTAGTGAAGTATTTAAGGTCTGATAATGGAGAAAAATATATCAGCCTAGCATTTAAGAGATACTGTGAGGAAAATTGAATAAAATGCCATTACATAGTGAAAATGACCCCTCAACAGAATGGTGTCATGGAAAGGATGAATCAAACACAGACAGAGAAGGCTAGAAGCTTGAGGCGGCAAGCATCACTACCCAAATCTTTTTGGGATGATGCTCTTATTTATGCATGTTTTCTTGTGAATAGGACTCTCCATAGAAAATTGATTGAAAGATTTTCAAAGGCTGTCTGAAGTGGAAAGAAGGTGGAGCTTGGCCACCTAAAGGCATTCGACTGTCCTGCATATGCTTTGGTAGAAGAAGCTGATAGAAGCAAGTTGGACCCAAAGTCATAGAAGATGATATTCATTGGATTTACACAAGGTGTGAAGGATTTCTTGATGTAGAATTCACATTCTCAAAGGTGTGTCATCAGTCGGAATATGATATTTGATGAAAAGAGCATCATGTTAAAGCCAAAAAGTGCAGATGGAGCTATGAAGACAACATAGGATAGCATGGAAAAGCTCTTGGATATAGGTGATTTACCCTCAACATCAACCTCGGGTCGTGTTCAATTTAAGGTAGAGTTAGGTAGGCATGGTGAGACACCTGGAAAGGACCAGCATGAAGAGCTATCTGGCCTAGGGGAAGTGCAGAGGCAGCGACAGGCAGCAAACTTGTAGGATACCGCAAGAGGAGTGGCACTGCACAAGCCAAAGCACATTGTTCACAAACCGGTGCGATATGGCATTGATGAGACTATTTTCTATACTCTCATCATCGTCAATGGAGATCCATAGAGTTTTAAGGAGATCATGGAGAGTCCAGATCAGGAGTCATGGATGTAGGTCATGATGGAGGAGATGGAGTCTCTCAAGAAGAACCAAACATGGTAGCTCATGGATCTACCGAATGATGCTCGACCCATTGGCTCCAAATGGATTTTTTCCAGAAAAGAGACACCTTAAGAGCAAGATGGAGTGAGATATAAGGCAAGGCTAGTAGCCAAAAATTACTCAGAGAGAAAGAATTGATTACTCAGAAGTTTTCTCTCTAGTTATCAGACATACATCCATTACGGTACTGTTGAGCATAGTTGCTGCTCATGACTTGGAGTTAGAGCAAATGGATATTAAGACAGTATTCCTTCATGAGAATTTGGAGGAGAACATATACATGTTGGGGAATACGCAAGATTTCGTGCATGAATTTTAAAACTTTTTTGAAACATAACACAGCGGAAGTTGTAAATTAAACCATTTAATCTACAAATGCATATAATCTAATAACTAAACCTTACATCTAGGACCTATAACATGTCATAATGCATTCTCAAATCTAAAATAAAAGGTTTGATATTAATCAAATCAATATCATAGATCTAGAATGATTCCAGATCTAAAACCTAGATCGCATCTAGGTGAGAGAAGAGATCAAATCTCTTATCTTTGCATGGGTCGAGAACTCTGTGGTTGATTTTCGTTATTATCTTTGGAGCCACACATGCATCCGACCACTACAAATGATCCATATGAGGCTGTAATAAAATCGGAGGTTCATCGAACGAAGATCCCCTCGAAGTGCTAGCTTCTTATGAATTTCTCCAGATGATTAATCTAAAATTTATTCTTCAGATCTCTTGGATATTCCAAGAGATGAAAAATATGAGGGGGATTAAGGAAGAAATTCAATCTTTGAATCTCCCAAAAATTAGAAATAAAATACATTAGAAAAGGATCCTAAGAGAAGACAAATCTTCTCTTTCAAGACATCGGTGATTGATATCCTGAAAATATCCTTATGTTAGGACAAGAGAAGATCTTCTCCCCTAGACTTTTTTTATGTTTTCAGATCTCACACTCTTTAATTTTTTTCATAGAAAAATCTTACAAAAATATAGAGAAGAAGGATTCTTAAAGAAATCCTAAGAGAAGACCTTCTTCTCTTTTCCTTCTCTCATCAGGACTTCTTCTCTTTTCCTTCTAAGAAGGATTAGAAATAAATCTCTAAGAGAAAATAATTTTTCTCTTACCTTTCTCTCTTCCAGACATCAACAATTGATGGCTTAATGAGGTCTCTCGTTCATGCAACTTTGCATCCAAAGTCTGCCATGGCTCCTCTTGCTTTTCTTCTATTTTTTCTTGATTTTTTTAGGTTTTACACATCCTAAAACATCTTACAAGATCTGCCCCAATTAGATAAGGAAGACTAGGTCAAACGTAGTCTTATATGGACTCTAGGGAGGAGTTTTAGGAGGCATCCAACTCTTGGATGCCACCCTCCTTATTTCTTAATTGTGAAGATCAGGAAACCAAGTGAAAATTATCAAAAAAGATAAGTGCATAAAGGAAAAAGAGGCATGGAGAAAAAATTCCATAAGAAAAGGAGGTGGTTTGGAGAATTGGAACTCTTTCAAATGGAAACAAAACCAAACCACTTACCAAATTTGATCAAATCAAATTTTAATTAATTTCTTTAGATATTTGATGCATGGAGAAGTTCTTATTGGCATAGAAAACATAACATAAAGATTAGAAAATAAAATATGGGCACTAACTTTTATTGGCGTAAGGAAGGAGTGAGAGTCCCAGTCCAACTGGGACTCTTCTTATTTAACTAGGTCAAAACTATTTTGAATCTAATTCAAATCTAATTAAAGATGATCCTAGTCCAACTAAAAATTTAATTAAATTAAATAAATTATATTTAATTTTAATTTAAATTATAACTCAATTAAAAATTAGATGCACTCAAATCCTCGTCCAACTAGAAATTATTTTTCCCTTGCAATTGACTTATCCAATAAACCAATTAAACTTAATCTAAATAAGTCTAAACTAATTTTAATTAAATCTAATTCAATTAGACTTGATCTCAGTCCAAATGCTCAATTAAATTGAGTCAATTAGCAATCCAATTACTAATCGATTTTCCTACAACACTTACATTAGGTCAAACATCAATCGTAATGATAGTTTAACCTAAGAACGATTCTCAATCATCGATTAACTATCAATTTGATTATAACCTCTAATGTGTGTGATCCTATAGATTCGAACCTAAGTTGGTAGCATAGGAACTAATTTCTATACCAATCGAAGCAACCATCTAGCAATGGTTCCCAACATCAGGATAGGTTGAATGCATGCAAAGCAATATTCTTAGAATCCTGGTTCATGGTTATCGTATAATTCATCTCTTTGATAAATAATACTCAAAATGACTTCGAGTATGCTGTCAACACTCATACAATTCATCTTTATTGTGTCTCAAAATTTTGCAAATCTCGTGATTCCTCACGAGGATTACCCAGGCTTAGGTTTTGCCAAATTGAAACACAATGAGATATTCTCTTTCTGAAGCTAATCAGGAGTAGTCAATCCCATCTTGACTCACATACTGACTTTACAACTACTTAACTGTATCCAAAAATCTTTCGAACCTATATTAGAAATACAGACAGTCCAGCATTAAAGTATAGTGAGTTGCTTGCAAGTCACCGTGGTGATCTCAGGTCGGGAGGATACTTATACTCATTGGCTTTAACTAGCTACTCTTGACAGTAGAGTGCTACGTTGATCATATTCAGTATAGATGTACTCCTACATCTCACCTGAATGTCATACCAATGTCTCTATACCACTTGATTATGAGGACAACCAATGCATTTGGCATATAGTGATCTACACTCGATAAGTTATCGTCCTTATTAATAACTTAACATTTGATCATAAATAGTTTAAAAACCATCCGATAAATCCTTCTTTATCGATTGATTATGGTTCTAAAGACTTCATCATAATTTAGGAGTTCATTTAAGAAAGATAAAACTTTTATGATGAACCAGGCAAATAACTATTATTATTAGATAATTCATATACTAATTCCAATCATCTATCACTTAGATGATTGGCTTTAAGACACATTTTTCAATAACTTCCACTTGGATTAAAGCCAATCAGAATGATATCAAATATCCTATCTTCCACTTGAGTCCATAGAACTCCTTAGTTCTAAGGTCTTAGCAAATGGGTCGATCAAGTTCTTCATTTCCATCGATCTTTTAAAAATCGACGTCATCCTGATCTAAAATCAAAGGTGGTAGCGATGCAGAATATGCTGGTCCTTCGATTCTTTAGCCTGAGCTATGTCTCCGGTGCTATGATAGAACTAGACCATCGGTGGAGGATGCCACTCCCAACCTGCTAATGAACCTCAGCAACTATACAGCTTACATGGCAGCATCATATGCCACGATGTACTCTATATCACTAACTGAATAGGCTAAAGTATCCTTCTTGAAACCTTTCCAGTAGATTACTGCTACAATTAGGGTACAATCCGACATTCTCTTATTGTCATCTTGTTTTGACTGAAATTAAAACATCCATATGTTTTAAGTCAGTATTTTCATATTTGAGTCACTAGATCTTAGTATTTTTCAAATACATGAGAATTATCTATACAATCTTCTAGTGATCCTCATTTAGATCAAACTAGTATCTACTCACTACATTAGTGAGTATACCATATCTAATTTTGAACATGAAAAAATTAGATGATAGCCAAGCCTTTATTCCTTGCAATGCTAGAATGCCTTTCCCGATTATAAGAATTTCATCCATAGACAACATAAAAAATAACACTACAGAATATTTTGCCCACTTACGAATGCAGGATTTATTTTTGTTCATAATAAAGACATATATTCAAAACATATGTTCCAAAATTAAGATAATAGTCAAATGGGTTTTACAGGTATTTACCTTCCCATCTGCGCTACTCTGATTCTTTTGAAAATCCATTCACATCCAATGGGTTTTATCCCTTCAGGTGAATCTTCTAGTATCCACACACTATTGATTTCCATGGACTTCAATTTGGATTATGTGACTCCAAGCCACTTCTCAAAGTCAAACCACTGCATTGCATCCCTATAGGTGATCGGATCCTTGTTGTTCCCGTTTAGCTTAGCATGATCGCCATCCCAGACCAAGACACTGAAGTATCTGTCCGGCTAACACGATACCCTATCGAATCTTCTTAAAGATGCTACTTTAATGGGCTCCAAATTTGATCTGATCAAATCTGGTTCTATAGGTTTATTAGATTATATTAGTTCATTTCTACCAGTCAAATATTTTCAAGTTCAACCTGATAGGCATTAGTTCCTTCTCTAAGGAACTTCTTTCTAAAAGGAATGCCCTTCTGTTGATGAACATCTTATGTTCTTCAACATGATAGAATTAATAACCCTCAAATATCTATTGGACTAGGATCCAAGTTTATCTATATGCAAACCTTTGACATAGGCCAATCAACTCCAAACCCAAAGGTCAGAGAGTTTAGGTCTACGCCCGATCCATATCCCATATGGAGTCTTTATAATAGATTAACTCAATATATTTTCTAAATACAACTAGTAGTCACAACAGCACAACCTTAAAATAAATAGACAAGTGAACCCTATCATGGATTGAATAATGTCTAACAAAGTTCAACTTCTCCTTTCAAATACTATGTTTCGAAAAAAATCCACTGAGAGAGAATCCTATTCTCTCCCAGATATGTTACAAACTTATTGGATAAGTATTCGCTTCTTCGATCTGATCGAAGAGTTTCAATATCATTTCTTGTTTATTTTTCTATTTTATCATTGAATCATTTGAATATTTTAAATGATTTAAGCCAGACACATCCATGCCTAGATAGATCGTCTGTAATGAAATATTAGTATCCTTCTTTGGCACTTAAGTTCATAGTTCCACATACATCACTATGTATGAGACTTAGAACTTAATCGGCTCCTTTATCTTTTCTATTAAAAGATAACTTTGTCATCTTCGTAAGAAGACAAGACTTACAGGCTATCAATGATTCATAATCATTTATGTCAAATTTTTTCTCTCAAACTAACCCATTTATCCTGTTCTTGTCAAGATGACTAAGCCTATAATGCCAAAGATAGACATTCATGACATAATCTAACTAGGATGTTTATTAAATATGTATATTACACTTAATAGGCTGTATACATATTAAATATTATTTTTTTATTATTCATGTATTATTATAATATTATTCATAATAATATTACAACAATCTTCTTTATTGATAAATGATAACCATCTCTGATCAAAAAGCCAACAGTGATCACATTTATCATAAATGATAGACAATGGTGACAATCACTCAAAGATATCTTTTGAAAATAAGCTTGACAATTCCTAAAGCTAGGATTGGAATAGGACTTCCATCCCTAACGTTTAGGTATTTCTCTAAAGGAAAAACCCTATTTTCATAGCACAGGATCGTTCAGATCTGATTGGATCTGAAGAAATATTTCAAAATTTTTTTCTTATGATCCTAATCAGATCTGAGATATCTCAGATTTAATCCTAAAGTTTTAATATTATAAAATAAAAATAAAATTAAATCTAATTTAATTTCATACCTTATTTTGGATAATCAGATTACCCTATGATGATCTTGAATAATCCCGAGGTTCTGGAAGGAGCCACGCATGCGTCTAGCCTCTACCGATGTCCACTCAGGTAGGATCTAGACGTCTTCTCCTTCTAAATTAACTCTTCAAAAATTAGATCAAGATCTGGTCTTAAAGTTCTTTAAAACTTCTTTTGAAGATGCAGCAGTCAACTCTTTCAACAATGCTTCTTTCTTCATGATTTGGGCGCCTTTCTTCCTTGGATGGCTCTTGAACCCATGCCCAACTCCTTTGGGCATGGAGAGGAGAGAGAGGATCAGAGGGAGGCATGGAATAAAGGAGGATAGCCTTGCAACATGGTGAAAGAAAGAAGCTCTCTAATCTCTAACCCTAGGTGCAGATTGGGTTTAAATAGATCCTACTACGCCATGCAATGCCACATCATCCCAGCCAATCCGAGATCTTTATTCAATCAGATCTAAATCTGATTGTGGGATGATATCATTTGATCCAATCAGATGAGAGTCCCTCAAAAATCCACATAGATGGCACCAACATTGGATAAACCCAAAACTCTTTGGCGCCTAGGTGTTTGATCATATCAAAATATCTTAGAGTCCCATCAATATAAGACTCCATCCCTTATCCATATGGGGCGCATGCCTAGGGTGATATATGCCCTCTCTCTTATCTTTTTTAGAAGGGGGACAAGAGCCCCAGGTGCTCTCCTATAGGCACATGATACATGGCCCTATGTCCAAGTGTCCAGGGTCAATTGTTAACCTATGTCCAAAAATAGAAATTAGCAGGTGATAGGAATAGATAGGTATTATTTTAAATCAATCTAATGAATTAAGACAATCTTTTTCTAATCTAAACAAACTCCAGTCAGACTAAGACAAGGTTCCTAAGTGAGCCTGAATAAATTTGGCTCAGTCGAGACGAACCAAAATGATTACAAAAAGAGAATATTAGGCTCAATCATGTGCTAGCATGATTTTCTTGAACCTAATTGGATCTAATCCAAATTAATTGAACTAGGTTAGTCCAATTGATAACATCCAAACCCAAATCCTTGTTTGTGTGTCTAGTTAGGTTCAGCTCCATATGGTAATGAGATATGTCGTAATCTCTATCATCGACATCATCGAAACACCTTTCGATAGACTAGAACTTTTCTGATTCATACAATTAGAATAATCGATCATCTAAATCATTCTAATTGCTCCCAAAATCCACTAGTAACATCTAGTAGCATATGGTAGCAACCCATCAAAATCAAAAGTGAATCTCTAGGTGTAGCTACCTATGTGATTGGATTTTTCTATCTTAAGCCCCGACTGGATTAGGGTTAAGGTGAACTCATCAAACCCAATATTTGTCATATGAATTAATCATTTGATTCGAGTCTGATGTGAAATCCTAATAGAAACTTTTTCTATCATCTTCACTCTACCATGGCCATGGGCTTAAGGACTTAATCTCATGATTATCATAGGACTGCTCCTCATCTACTGAGGTGGATAGATCTCCTATTGGTGTAATCCAATTCCTACAATGAACATGCTATAGCCAACATGCACCTCAGGATTCCGAATGACTAGGAGATCGAGTTATAGTGTAGTCAAACTATAACACCTTCAAGGTGAACTACCGATGCACCTTAGGTGAAAAAACTAGACACACCACTGCAGCATCAAGCCAGTCATCGATGAAAAGGTAGTCTTCTTTATGACTGCTTGTGGTGGTCACGCTCAGTACCCTCATTCTCTAACGAGTATCCATACTCTCACTCTAATATCTCCATATCGTAGATGCAAGATACATCTATCTTAAGAAAATAATCGTACACTAACCTTTCAGATCAATTACCATCCTCATGATGATGTTATGGTCGAGAGCTGTTTATGATTTGATTATGAAAATTCATGTCTTAAATTATTAACTTCTAAAAATATGAATTATCATTATCATTAACTCAAAGAATGTATCACAGACACTTTAGATACACATAGTGATAGAAAATAATTTATTTATTAATTTATAGTCAAAATTATAAAATTACTCTTAGAAGTGTATTACAAGTGTCAGCTAATCTCGTTCTCTACATCTTCTAAGATAGTACCTAAGTATCTTTTAGGAGAATGAAAAATTCTACTTGATCTATGAGGTGGAGGAGGTAGTGTCTGGGTTGGCTCAATCCGATTGGGTTCCATAGGTTCCTTAGCTCATGGCTCTTGAAAGATTTTCTCCTTGAGCCTAATCTGCCTTCCAATGCCACCATCTTGAATAAACTATTTTTCAAGGAAGATGGCATGTCGACTCGCAATCACATTATGATCTTATGAAAGATAGAAATAATATCTTAATGACTCTTTAGGATATCCAATAAATTAAGCTCTAAAGGACCTAGACTCTAATTTGTCCACCTATTATCTCTTGACATGGGTCAGACAACCCCAAATTCTGAGATGACTTAGACTTGATTTCTTACCATATCATATCTCATATGGTGTGGTAGGAATGGTCTTAGAGAAAATCCTATTCAGTAAATATATAACAATCATCAGACTATATCCCTAAAGAAACTCAGGAAGATCCATAAAACTCATCATGGATCGGACCATATCTAATAGGATCCCATTTCTCTGTTCTAAAATCTCATTGAGTTGAGGCATTTCAGGTGGAGTCCATTGAGAGACTATGCCATCGTCCTTAAGATAGTCTAGAAATTTTCGACTAAGGTATTCATCTCCTCAATCTGATTGAACAATCTTAATGGGTTTTTCTATTTGCTTTTCTACTTTGAGTCTAAATTTTTTGAACTTTTCAAAAACTTCAAACTTCTGTCGCATCAAATACACATACCCATATTGAGACAAATCATCGATAAAGGTGATGAAGTAGACATAATTGTCCCTGATCGGTACATCAAATGGGTCGTATACATCAGAATGTACTAGGGCAAGTAGGTCTGTGGCCCTTTACCCTTGTCCTACAAAAGGGAGCTTGGTCATTTTGCCCTGAAGGCATGATTCATAAATCAGATATGACTTGAAAGTCAACAGACTCAATAGTCCAAATTTTTTTAATTTGTTAATCCTATCTTCAACTATATGACTTAGCCTAAGGTGCCAAAGATACCTATCATTTAGACTATCCCTAGGTCGCTTTGATCTTATGGCATTCATGTTTTACTTGAAATTAAAAATAGAAACATCAATATGTAACTGATAGAGACCATTTATATGAAAACCACTTGCAATTTTATTTCTTTCATAAAGAATATTACAATGGTCCCTAAGAAAACTAATTACATAGTCTTTTTGTCCTAAATATGAAATAGAAATTAAATTCCTACTTGCTGCAGGCACATAAAAATAGTTTCTAAGAACTAAATCTAATCCTAATGGTAATCACAGAGGGTAGGTTTCCATGGCCATAGCAGCAACTCTTGCTCCATTCCTAATGCATAGGATCATCTCACTATCCCTCAGCTTCCTACTATCCTCAAGACCCTGCATAGAAGTGCACAAGTGAGCACTAAAATTAGAGTAAAGCATCCAACTGGATGTAGAAGAAATTGTAAGATTAGATTCTATAATGAGCATACCTCCAGAAAGACCTGCTTTCTTCTTGTTCTTCCGATTGGTCAGGTACAAAGGGCAATTCTATTTTCAATGGCCGTCAGTATTGTAATGAAAATATTTTTCTTTATCGGTCTTCTTCTTTAGCTCTGCCTTCTTCTTCTTCCCACCATCTATCTTCTACATTTTTTATGGACTTCTTCTTCTTTCTAAAAGACTTTCTCTTAGAAGAAGTCCGCTCCATAATAAGTACCGAGTCTTTAGAACCTTTCATAGAAAGCTCAGCAGTAACCCGCATGTTAATGAGTTCAGCCAAGGTATTCTGAAGTTTATGCATATAGTAGTTCATGATGAAATGCCCATATGCATCAGTCAACTACTGCAGAATTATATCAATCTGCAGATCCTGATCTAACTTGACACCGAGCTTCTCAAGCTCTTCTAAGTCCTTGATCATCATCAGATAATGATCTTGGACCGACTGTCCATCATGCATCTGAGCCTTAAATAGTCTCTTAGTGACTTGATATTTAGCTGCGCAACTCTGTTCACCAAACAACTCTTGTAGGTGAGCCAATATTTGATGGCTAGTCTTAACATTGGTGCTGAAGCTCATCAGATATCGAGCCCAACATGTAATATCTAGATTTATTTTCTTCATCCATCCACTTCTTGAAAGATGCTCTCTAATTAGTGGATGGATGGACTGGTAAGATGGGAGGATCTTGTTTCAACACATGAGTCAACTTCTCAAAATCCAAAATAATTTTGATGTTCTAGAGCCATTCTTTGTAGTTAGATTCGATCAGTCTATGGGTGTCCAAGATACGGGCTAGTGGGTTGGACGCAGACATCTTCCTATAGAGAGTCAAAGTTTCTAGTTAGATTTTGTAATTAGACTTAATCAATTTATTTAGATATTTTATTTTTAAATAAATTAAGCTCTCACTATTTACTTAGATCCGTACACTCTCTTGATAGAGATGCAAAAATCTCCATGATTATTAATTTCTAGTGGATGGTGTGGTCCCACCAACTGGCTCACCACGTCACCTATTAGTTATTGGTGATGGGTCAATCGATGAGTGGACAACTCTTATCCAATGATTCTTTAACCATGGTGCATCCAAACCTAATCTCTAATTCATGAATCTCATCATATCTAGAATATTGATCAACTTCTTAGTTAAGTCAGATCCACCATTTGCATAAATTGAATTCTTGATTGAGTCCCTCACCGTATCCAGAATATTAAGCCCAACCCATCCTCCAATCCATAGCATCCAATATCTAATAGACATGTTGCATCTTTTTGGTGCAACTGAACCACTGTATCCAGCTAAGAACAATCAACCCCAGGAAGGGCCCGCACATCTACAATGGTGGAAGAACTTAGACTTAATATTTTCTTAGAAAGATTTAATTTAGGTCTCTTTAAACTTGACTTAGTCATAACAATTATGACTAACCTAGTGGCATGGGTTGGCTTGAATTGTTAGCCACCTTAAATCAGAACTAGATCGACACAAATAGCCTGGTAAGTGAGATCGATGGAAGGGATATGCCATTAACTCGATAAGAATACATTCAGATTGAGTAGCTCTTAATTAAAAACTAGTCGATCGTATCTGCCAGACTTACCTTAGACACCAAATTATCGAATCAGAACTAATCGGATTAGCCTATAATTCAGACTCGAATCATAGAGCCAAAGTAGATCTTGAATTGATCGAGTCACATCTCAATGTAATTCGATCTTGACCCAGACTTAATCCTATTAGGCTAGTCAAAGCTAAGCTTTCTTTGATCCCACCTAACCAACTCTTGATTCAGTTTGATCAACTGCTAGACCTAATTGAGCTACCCAAGCCCGAACCCAATTTTATGAATATGTCTTAGATTTGAAAATTCATAATTTTTAGATGTAATTAATTTCATAATCTTAATTCTTAATTAAGTTTTAGGTTCATGAACAAAACATGTAACAAAATCCTAGGGTTTTAGGATCTAGAATTTTATAAAAAAATAAGTTTTGATTTTTTATTAAGGATGAATGC
Source organism: Cocos nucifera (assembly GCA_006176705.1). NCBI lineage: Eukaryota > Viridiplantae > Streptophyta > Magnoliopsida > Arecales > Arecaceae > Cocos > Cocos nucifera. The sequence continues at coordinate 112,187 of QRFJ01000043.1, read as the reverse complement.
GTAGCACCCCTACATGTCATAAGAACACCCCATCGAACGAGAGAAGAGAGCATTTAAATCCTACTTTATTCTTTTGACCAGACGGCCAAGGAGAATGCGTTAATCAAAAATATAATTTCTATTACAAAACTAGCTAGATCATGTATCACATATACAAAAGATCTAATCTATACATGTCTTGCATACATCTCATGTATCATAACTTAATCAACCATGCATACTTTCTGATCTGAAATATCATATATTAAATTTAAAAAATAAAATTTTAAATTTAATCATATCAAAAATAAAACTATTCTAGATATTTTATAGAACTATTCTATAAATAGTCTAAGCATGCATCTTTCATATCTCATATGAATAAAATAAAAATTAAAAATTTTATTTTTTATTTTTTATATCTAGTTACAATAATTATAACATCAAAAAAATAAAAATAAAATAAATTTAAAATTATATTTAATCAATTTAATAATATAATTATACTAGACTACATATAGAACTATTCTACTCCTGGTCTAGTCATGCATCTCATATATTATAGATCTAAATCATAAAATGTTTAATTTTTAAATTTTAGATCTAATCACATCTGATGTGATATATAAATTTTTTTAATATCAAATCATAAATAAGAATAAATTAGATCTAAAATAGATTTGATGAACTGTCAACCAGGCTCTGATACTAGTTGAAGGAAAAATCCCATTTTTCTGGCACAGGATCGTTCAGATCTGATTAAATCTAAAGAAATATTTTAAATTTTTTTTATAATTCTAATTAGATTTGAGACATCTCAGATCTAATTCTAAAGATTTGATATTATAAAATAAAAATAAAATTAAATCTAATTTAATTTCATATCTTATTTTGGGTAATTAGATTATCCTGTGATGATCCTGAACAATCTTGAGGTTTTGAGCAGAGCCACGCACATGCCTGAACTCTATCAGTGTCCACTCAAGTAGGATTTGAATTTGAATCAACTCTATAAAAGTTAGATCTAGATCTTGAAGAAATCAGATCTAGGGTTTCAGGACTAGATCTTGAAACTTTTTCTAGATCAGACAGCAAAAGACTAAAATAAATTAATATTTATTTATAAATTCTAAAAAATATTCTAAATCTAAGATCTATTATATGATTGAGACATGATATAAAATTAAAAATTAAAAATATAAAGAAAAAATTAACATGTTGATCTCATCAACATGCTATAATACTACATCTAATGTAGCTATAGAATAACATATTAGATTTGATACCTGAGCAAGTTAGATGTTCTAACTTGCTAATCCAAGCTTGAGGATGAAGTCATAAGCCACACATGCATCCGACCTCTAGGAGTCATCCACACAAGCCCACGAACATGATCTGAGATCCTGATGTAGAAAATCAGCACAGTATGCTAGTACTATACCGATCTTTATTCGATGGTCGATTCGATGCTTTCTTCTTTGAGACTTGGATTCTCCAAAATATCAAAAGAAAGAGAAAAGATTTTAGATCTGAGACTCCCTCAAAAAAATCTCAAAAGAAGGAGAAGAGAAAATCAAAACTGTGAGTTTACAAGTGGCATTCCCATGTCTTGGAAACATGAGAAGATAGATCATGGAAAGATGGAAGCGAGCCAAAAGAAGAATCAATCTCAATTTTAAAGTACAAAAACTAGGCTGGCTCACTGTGAGATTGAGTCGGCTCAGTTGAAAACTGGGTCAGCTCAGTGTAGGACTGGGTCGGCTAGGTCTTAGAGAAAAATTCAAATAGAGAGTAGTATTTTCGGGCTGTTGGCATGATACACAACTAGATCGGCTCAGTCTGGGACTGAGCCGATCCAATCGTAGGTTAGCAGACTGAGCCAATCCAATCGTAGGTTAGCCAGCTTAGTTTGAAACTGGGTTGGCTCAGCTTTTGTGGGTTATTATTTTGTATATATGGATTGTTTGGGTTTGGAGAGCTTTTCTATGAGCTTGGGCTTGACCCTTTGTAAAGTATATATACTGAAAATAGGTCAAGATTGTTAGAGTGCTTAAATATACTGAATAAAAATTCTTTTTTTTGAAAATCTCTTCTTCTCTTCTTCTCTATTCCTTGATTTATTTGATCATGATTTTGCATAAATCTCTAAGAAGTACTTCCTTGTTACTTGACTAATCACTGACGGCCTCGTCAATCCATGTGGGAAGAGGGCATACTCCCAACATTTGGTATCAGAGCGGTGTTGCATGAAAGAAAGAAAGACACCTAGGATTTACTACATCTAGAATCTATTGCACCAGGTTTTATCCTAAAACTTCTAGTTTGCTTCATGGTTGTCTCTAGATTGAGGTGGAGATTGTTTACACGAAAGAACGATGATACAGAAGTTTGGAAAGAAGATCTAGGGCTAGTTAGATCTTCTGTGAAGGATAGTTTTACTGGTGTGTGATCGTGAAGGGTGTTAGGGATCTATTTTTGACTTATTTGAAGTCATGGGATCAAGTGGATTCAAGGTGAATTTTGAGAAGTTCTACAGCAAGGGAAACTTTACCCTATGGTAGCAAAGAGTAAAGAACTTGTTGGTTCAGCAGAGGATCTACAAGGTCTTGACTAAAGAAAGATCGAAAAAGATCAGTGCTGAGGATTGAAAAGAGTTGGAGGAAATTACTTTTAGTACAATCCAGATGTGCTTGGTCGATCAATTTTTTCTCGAGGTTTGCATAGAGACTACGGCAAAGGGGCTCTGGGAGAGACTGGAGAACACATACATGGGGAAGAACATGATGAACAAGCTATGGTTGAAGAAACAGCTGTATAGTCTGAGGATGCCTGAAGGTGGAGATCTTGTTACACATATCCAAAGTTTCAATCAGGTGTGTTCTGAGGTGATGAATTTGGATGTGAAGATCGATGAGGAGGATCGAGCATTGCTACTATTATGTTCTCTCTTAGGTTCGTATGATAATCTTATAACAACTTTAGTTTATGGAAAGGAGATCCTAAACTATGAAGAGATTGTTGGTGTGCTCAGATCAAATGAGCAAAGGAAGAAGATTTGCAAGGGAGATCCTAAGTCTGAGATCTTGGCTATGAATGAAAGATAGGGAAGATCAATGGAGAAGACAAGAGAAAAATCCAAGGATAGGTCAAAGTCTCACGATCAGAGGAAGATGACATTGAAATGTTATAAATATCATCAGTCTAGACATCTGAGGAGAGATTATCCCCTTTTAAGATCAGAAAAAAAGAAGGACAGCAAGAGAGATGATACAACTTCTATGAGCAGTGGAGAAGACCTGCTAGTTGTATCAGATGGATCCATAGAGTGTGATACTATATGGATATTAGATTCAGCATGCTCGCACCATTATACTTCTCATCGGGAGTAGTTTGCTACCTACTAGAATGCCGATAGTGGAATTATCAGCCTTGGAGATGATCATCCATGCAAAGTACCTAGAATTGGCTCTATCAGGATGAGGATATATAACGGGATCATTCGTACATTATCAAATATCAAGCATGTATCAAAGTTGAAAAAAAATTGGATTTGTTTGGGCTACTTGGAGGAGCAGGGTTATGCTTTTAGTAGCCAGGCTGGGAGTGGATATCTGAAAATTTCCAAGAAAGATTTGGTGGTGATGAGAGGTAGAAGATTGAGCAATAATTTTTATAGAATGAAAGGCTCAGTGGTAAATGATAGTGCATAGGTGCTAGCAGCGGCACAGGAGGAGCAGATTTTATATCGACTGTGGCACTATCGGATGGATCATATGAGTGACCATGGGCTCACAGAACTAAGTAGAAGAGATATGATCTCAGTCCTGAAGAAAAAGGGCACAGATCTTTATGAGCCATCTATCTTTTAGCAAATAGCATTGGGTGAAGTTTGCCAGAAGTACCAAGTATAGTGAAGGAGTGCTGGATTTAATGCACTCGGATGTGTGGGGATTAGCTCTTGTATCAGCTAGAGATGGGGCAAAATACTTTGCTACTTTCATTAATGATTTCTCAAGGAAGGTATGGGTTTATCTGATCAGAGAAAAATTAGAGGTGTTTGCATGGTTCAGAGCCTAAAGAGCTGAAGTAGAGAAGGAGTCAGGGAAATAGGTAAAGTGTCTGAGGTTGGACAATGGAGAAGAGTATACTAGCCTGGAGTTCAGAAGGTATTGTGAGAAAAATGGCATCAAATGCCACTACATTGTGAGGATGACTCTCCAGCAGAATGGTATCGTGGAGAGGATGAACCAGACATAGACCTAAAAGGCATAGAGTTTGAGGCTGCAGACATCACTCCCAAAGTCCTTTTGGGGAGATGCTCTAATTTTTTCTTATTTTCTTGTGAATAGGTCCCTTCATTATAAGCTAAATGGAGGCATTCCAGAAGAGGTTTGAAGTTGGAAGAAGGTGAAGCTTGGCTACCTGAAAGTCTTCAGTTGCATAGCCTATGCACATGTGGAGGCAATCAAGATGAGCAAATTGGATCCAAAATCTCAAAAGATGATATTCATAGGGTATCCACAAGGAGTCAAAGGGTACCTGTTGTGGGACTCTCAGGCATAGAAATCAGTGATCAATAGGAACATTATCTTTGATGAGAAGAGTATCTTGAGAAGGTCCGGGATAGATGGAACTGGAGAAATAAAGGTGAACAACGGTGGCCAATCAGAGAATGATGGCATGCAGGTTATATCCACTTATAAGAGTGTTTCCGTTGAGGTGGAGCTAGGCAGAAAAGTATTATCTCAGATTGAAAATCAGCATGGAGGGCCGACAGTTTAGACAGATATGCAGGAGCAGCCATAGACATCAAGCAGAGATGTGCCAGTGGGAGTAGCTTTGCACAAGCCCCAATGTACTATTAGAAGATCCATCAGATATGGCATTGATGAGGTTATCTCCTATGCACTCATCACTGCTAATGGAGATCTAGAGAATTATGCAAAGGCTATGGAGAGTGAGGATCATGATTCATGGATGCAGGCCATGTTGGAGGAGATGGAATCACTTGAGAAGAATCAAACATGGCAGTTGGTGGATCTTCCAGAGGGTGCTCGACCTATTGGCTCAAAGTGGGTGTTCACAAACAAAGAAGCACCTTCAAAATAACGTGGAGTCAGATTCAAAGCAAGGCTGGTAGCAAAGGTATACTAGCAAAGGAAAGGGATTGACTACACATAAATTTTCTCTCTTGTGATGCGTCATACATCTATTCGAGTTTTACTGTCACTAGTAGCACAACATAACATGGAATTGGAATAGATGGACGTGAAGATAGCCTTCCTTCATGGTACTTTGGTGGAAAGAATCTACATGAAGCAGCCAGATGGTTTCATGGAGATGGGACAGGAAGAAAAGGTGTGTTTACTCAGGAAGTCTTTGTATAGCTTGAAACAATCCCCTCGTTAGTGCTATCGAAGGTTTGATAATTTTATCTTGAGCCTAGATTTCAGCAGATGTCAATATGATTGTTGTGTCTACATCAAGAATGTAGATGAGGAGGATGCCCTGTACCTATTATTATATGTAGATGATATGCTCATAGCCAGTAGAAGTATGGATGCTGTGAAAAGGTTGAAAATGGCATTATCATCTAAATTTGAGATGAAAGATTTGGGTCCAGCTGAGAAAATCCTTGAAATGGAGATTTGTGAAGATAGGTGCAAAGGAGTGCTCCATTTATCACAAGAAAACTATGTCTAGAAGATTCTAGAGAGGTTTGAGATGAAGAAGGCCAAACCTACAGAGCTGCCATTATCGAGCCATATGTCTCCCTCCAAGTTACAGTGCCCTCAATCAGAAGAGGAGAGAGAGTACATGGAATGAGTCCCTTATGCAAATGCTGTAGGCAGTGTGATGTACACTATGGTGTGCTGTACATCAGATATAGCACATGCTGTGAACATGGTTAGTAGATACATGGCTAACCCTAGGAAGGAACACTAAAAAGCAGTGAAATGGATATTGAGATATCTACATGGAATAAGAAATTATGGTTTGGTGTTTGGTGGGTAGCCAGAAGGATTTGGAGAACAATCTATGAAGATATATGAAGGTTCAAATCCTCTGGAAGGGTTTGTTGTTGCAAATTATGCTGATGATCTTGATACAACAAGGTCTACTACTGAATACCTCTTCTACATATATAGTGGACCGGTGTCTTGGAGATCAACCCTTTAGCCAATCATGGTCTTGTCTACCATAGAGGTCGAGTACATTGGGATAATAGAGGCTGCAAAGGAAGCTCTTTCGCTTAGGAGGCTGATCGATGAGTTGGGGGTGGAGCAGAGCAAGGTTACACTATTCAGTGATAGTCATAGTGCTCTGTTGTTGGCACAAAACCCAGTCTATCATGCGCGTACAAAGCATATAGATGTGAGGTACCATAAGATCAGAGAGCTAGTGGAGGAAGGTGAAGTGAAACAAATGAAGGTCCATACCAAAGAGAATCAATCTAATGCACTCATGAAGGTACTCTCCAGAGATAGCTTTTAGAGATGTGTGGCATGGATGGATTTGTTGAGAAGAGATGAGTTCACAAGGACTTGGAAGCACCAAGGTGGAGAATGTGAGCTTAGAAGTGCCACTCCCAAGTCTTGAAAATATAAGAAGATAGGTCATGGGAAGATGGGAGCGAGCCAGAAGAAGAATCAGTCTCAATAGTAAAGTTTAAAAACTAGGCCAGCTCACTTTGAGACTGAGCCGGCTCAATTAGAAACTAGGTTGGCTTAGTCCAGGACTGGGTTGGCTAGGTCTCATAGAAAAATCCAGATAGAGAGTAGCATTTTTGGGCTATTGATACGGTACACAACTGGGTCTGCTCGGTCTGGGACTGAGCCGACCCAGTCGCAGGTTAGCCGGCTCAGTTTTCGCGGGTTATTATTTTGTGTATGTGGGTTGTTTGGATTTGAGAAGTTTTTCTATAAGCTTGGGCTTGATCTTTTGTAAAGTATATATACTGAAAATAAGTCAAGGTTGTTAGAGTGCTGAAATATACTAAATAAAAGCTCTTTTCTTTTGGAAATCTCTTCTTCTCTTCTTCTCTATTCCTTAATTTATTTGATCATGGTTCCACAGAAATCTCTAAGAAGTACTTTTTTATTGCTTGGCTAATCACCGATGGCCACACCGATCCGTATGGGAAGAGCACATATTCCCAACAAAAATAGCTCTAGAAGAAGACCCTCTTCTTCTTCTCTTTTCTCTCACTTAGACACCTAGTTTGGTGTCTATGGAACCCCAATGTCCAAGGATCCTCTCCCTCCAATTTTTGCACACCTTAAAGCTCTCCTAAAGTTCTGTGCTTCATGGAAAAATCAGGCCAAAATTCATCCTAAATTTATAGAAAAAGAGGAGTCCTTGTCTAGGTCAAAAACTAGATAAGGAAGGACTAGTTTTGGAAAGAGGTTTGGGCGCCCTTCTAATTTTTTTGGTGAATCCAGCAAGAATACATGCACAAAATTCCTTCTTTCTTATGTGGAATAAGGGAGAAAAAATAGGAGAGAGGTGGCACACTTAGAAAGAGGTGTTTTGGTTTATACGAATTCTGTCTCATAGAATCCTAAATCAAAACTAACTTCTCCTTTGACTTGGTCAACCACCAAATCACCATATAAGAAGATGAGGGATAGAGGGGGTGTGCATGAAGGCTAGAGAGAGACTCCCTATCACACAAGATAGATAGGGCATGGGCATGAGGGTCAAAGATGGCGCAAGGTGGAATCCTAGTCTTACTAGGATTCCATCTATGACTTAGTCAAAATGGTTTCTCAAGCCAAATTAAATTAAAACCAAGTCAACCAAATTAAATTAGGCCCTAACCTAGTTAAGGATTTAATTAAATTAGATTTAATTAGATTTAATTTTGATTTAATTTTTTAATCAAATTAAAAAATTGGGTTGATCCAAGTCCTAGTTGAACTAGGACTAGTTTTTTCTTGCACTTAGCTTGTCCAATAAGCCAATTAGACTTGATCCAATCAAGCCCAAATCAAATCTAATTAAATTATATTTAATTAAACTTAATCTTAGTCCTCTGGCTTAATCAAATTAAGCTAAATAGTAATCGAATTGCTAATCAGTCCTCCTGCAACACTTGCGCTAGGTTAAACATCAATTGTATTGATTGTTTAACCCTAGAATGATTCTCAATCATTGATCAACCATCCGATCAGATCGTCAGCTCTAATGTGTATGACCTCATAAGTTTGAACCTAAGCCAATAGCATAGGAATAGATTTCTGTACCAATCAAATTAACCATCTAGCAATAGTATCCGATGGCCAAATGGTTGAATGTGTAGCACAACATCCTTAGAACCCACGTGGATATAGTTTCCATATAATTCATCCCCTTGACTAAAATGCTTGTAGGATACCTTAGAGTTCAACTATCAACTCTGATCAGATTGTCCACATTGTATTTCAAAATACCAAATTTATCTGATAGATTATCCTAGCCAAGATTTTGCTATATTAAAATACAGTGATACATTATTCTCCAACTCCTGGAGTGGTCAATCCCATCTTGATCATACTCTGACTTCGCAAGTACTTGACTATGCCCAAAAGTCTTTCGTTACTGAATTAGAAATTTAGTCTGGTACCAAAGCATAGTGAGTTGGTCACATTCAATGACGATGTATCCATACATCTCATCTGTATGCTATACCAGTGTCTCCATACTCCTTGGTTAAGAGGACAATCAACCTATATGGCATACGATGACCTATACTCGATAGATGCTGTTGTCCTAATTAACAGCCTATCATTTGCTCGTGAACAAAGTTAAGGACTAATCCATAAATTCTCTCTTTATCGAAGCTAAATAGTTCTAAGAACTTCATCACAATAATAAAGCTTGCTAGAAGATGAATATGTTGTGATAAAAAATGCTAAAAATATATTTTATTTATTAATGAATCAACTATAGATATAATGTAGCTCAACCATCGACAAGCTGACAATTGACTTTGGGACACATTTTCCAACAATTTCTACTTGTCCAAAAGCAACTAGGCACAGTATCTAATACCCATCTTCGACTTGTGGTTGTCGAACTCCTTTATCACTAGGACTTTAGTGAAGGGGTCGGCCAGATTCTTCTTTCCATCGATCTTTCGAAGGTCGACGTCACCTCTATCCATGATCTTCTAGATCAGGTGTAAGCGGCATAGAATATGCTTTATTCGCTAGTGTGCCTTCGGTTCTTTCACCTAAGCAATGGCACTAGTGCTATCATAGTAGAGCAAGATCGAACCATCAAGGGAGGATGCTACTCTGAGCTCGGTGATAAACTTTCTCAACCACACAGCTTTCCTCGCGGCATCTGATGCTATCATGTACTTTGCTTCATAAATAGAGTCTGCCACAGTATGCTGCTTAGAGCTCTTCTAATAGATAGCTCTATCATTTAGAGTAAAGATAGATCCTGACATGCTTCTACTGTCATCATGGTTAAATTGAAAGCTGAAGTCTGTAAATTTCATAAGTTTCAAATCTGACTCGCCATAAAGCAACCATTGATCCTTAGTATTTTTCAAATACTTAATAATGGTTTTAACCACTTTCTAGTGATTTTCTCCAGGGTCAGGCTAATATCTACTCACTACTCCTAGTGAGTATGCCACGTCCAATCTCGTACATGTCATGGTGTACATGATAGATCCTATTGGCGCAAAATCTGGCCATCGCCAGAGCCGAAGCTAGATTTAGAGAGGACAAGGTCGCCGTCGAGACCTGCAAAATAAGTCTCGTTCAAAGTCTGGGGTGGTGGCTCCGGCAAGACCCTTTGACGATCAAGTCAGCTCTTTCAGCCCACATAAATGGAATACATAGAGAGATTCTAGCAGAGTTTTTAGAAAGAGAAGGAGAGCTAATCCGAGAAAGTGTATCTAAAGGATCTCTTATATAGATGGAGCTTGTAACAAACTGATAGGGACAGCCATAACCATCCGGTAGTGGGCCATTCAGGGCCATCTGGAGTTCATTATGGAGGATAGTGTCTGTTGTCGCAATATGCGAGCCCGTCGGGATCCAACTGTCGAAGCTCTGATGGGAGAGATTGACGGTTCTTTTGGCTATATTGAGGATGAGTGCAGAGGTCCTCTGGGGCTGCTGGATAGAGTTCGGAGGGAGTTTGACTATTTGGAGGAGTCCATCTAAAAAAAAAATCTAGGAGGAGTTTGACTATTGGAGGAGTCCGATTGGGGGAGGAGTCTGATTGAAGGAGAAGTTCAAGAGGAGTTCAACTACTAGAGGAGTCTGGCTGAAAGAGAAGTTCGGAAGGGTTCAACTACTGGAGAAATCTAGCTGAAGGAAAAAATCAGAAGGAGTTCAACTATTGGAGGAGTTCGAGGTTTAACCATGAAGGCTACTGCCGGGTGGGATCCTTCCGAGATCAAGCATCCAGCCAAACTTCGGCAGGAGTGGGTTTATCCCTAACACTAGTCCCCCTACTCCCGAGTTTGAAGTTCAAGGGAAGGGAGTACCGAGTGTGACTGCCGAAGTTTCTTTCCATTTTCTATGCTTGTGAGGGCGAGGCATTTCTTGGTGCTTCTGCACCGGCATCAAAGCTTCATAAATTTTAGGCGATCCGAAGAGATGCCTTTGGAGCTCCATGCCAAAACTCTGCCCAGGGTACGGCATCATTATGGGCCTGTCCACCACCAGTCTCTACCATGATAGAGGGAGCACACGTCGGTCATAGGCCGATCGAAGGGGATTCGCAATCATAACCACCTAGAATCCTCAGGGCTATTTAACCCATTTCCTTCCCTCGAATCGTTACCTCTCCCAAAATCTTCTTCCTCCTCTTCTTCTGGTTTTCTTCTCTCCATCGTGCGAGAGCTCAGGCTTTCCCTTCCACTTTCTTTGATCTCAGGTGTTCTTCCATCTATCTTCTATGGCCTTCATCATCTTCCTGCCTCTTTCATTTGACTTAGGTTAGCTTCGCTATCCTTTTCCAAGTTATTCCTGCATTCTCTGCTTTTTGCTCCTTGTAGAAGTTTTTTACGCTTCATTTTCTTAATTTTTCAAGCATTTTTATGATTTTGCTTTGATCTGGATGTCCACCAAGGAATCCTGATCTACCTACTCAGAGAGTTCGGCTCCTCTAGCCTTAGCAAACCTATCTCTCTAGAAAGCCGAGCTTTCTGAGTTCCCCCTCCTTCCTTTGCACCGACAGTTATTGCTTGCCAACTTCGGCCTGACGATCTATCGTTAGCTAGGATTTAGTTTGATATTTCCTCTGAATATGAGCTCGAACTTCTTGGACCCAATGATAGGGTCTGCTCTTCGCCTCCCGACCGAACCTACCTGTATTTAGAGGCTCTTCGAGCTGGGCTTAGGTTTCGTTTACCCCCTATTGTGGCCAACCTATTTAGACTTTTCAACATCTTCCTTGCTACTATGGTGCCGAACTCCTTTAGGTTCATCATAGGATTTCTTTCCTTATGTACCATGATAGGCATCCGACCTACCATTTTCTTATTCTAGACCTTCTTTACCTTCAAATGCCATCTGACTGCTAAGAATTGGTGGTATGTGTCCCTCCAATTTGGTAGGAAGGGATTACTTAAGGGCACCCCCTCTTCCATCCATGGCTGGAAGGAGAAATTCTTCTTCATCTCAAACCAATCCTTGAGATTAGGACTTCCTCCACTAGGGGAGATAAGGGACTCGGTCCACTGAGCTCCACGGTTGAAAAGCGAGGATCAGAGTTTGGTCGATATATTGAAGGGTTTTAATGTTTCGCTAATCTCCAACCTTTTGGACGAGCAGATCCTATTTAACCTTGGCCTCAGTCCCCAAAATCTGGCAGGTAGTCTTTGATTTTTTTTTTGGATCAATTATGGGGTGTTCTTTGTCCAAACCTCTACTTTTCTTTAACCTTTCCTGACTTAGATTTTTATTCTTTATAGAGATGACTCCTGAAGAGCGAGACCGTCTGACCAAGGAACTTAAATCCCTTAAGAAGAAAGGGGGACCCCATTCGGGGATCTTCTAAAGAAGACCCATGCATTGGTGAGTCCAGCCATGCCATGTCGATCCAAGCCATGCCCGCCCTTGAGCCCACTTCCACTGTACCGAGCCCAACCCCATCCGAAGAGGTCGCTCCATCTGCTCCCCTCCAATTGGAGGAAGCCACAGGGAAAAGGAAGAAAAGGACTGTCGACAAGAAGGTCGGAAAGGAGGGTCGGAGGGCTCTGAAAGTGGTGGTCCCGACCAAGAACAAGCTTCTTTAGATGATCAGAAGGTCATCCAATCACTGATGAATGGGAGTATTCTTCCCCATATTGCGGCGAAGATGCTGCGGAAGGGCAACGTTCGAGAGATTTCGATGAGTCCTTCGCGGCCTACCTTGAGGTAGTCTTCTCTCTCATAGTCTTGTTTTGAAATTTTTTCTATTTCCAAAGTCAGGGCTCCTTAATTTTAACATGATTTTCTATCATAGCTCAGGCATTATCTCTTCGCCCACTCTGAGGCGGACGATCAGAGGTGGGCTAAGCCTCAAAGGCCCTCAAGGAAGCTCGTATGGAGGTCGAGAAGGTCCAGGCCAAAGTCGAGAGCATGAGGGTAGATTTAGAAATCCAATCCATCGAGGTCGAGCATCTTCAGAAAGAGTTGAGGGCAAAGCATAAGGAGATGACGAACCTGAGGACTGCCTTGGCTCCAGAGGAGGTGGAAAAGAGTAAGGCACAAGAAGGGGTTAGCGCGATGGTGGAGTGAGCGATTGAATGCTTCAAGTCCTTTAGGGATTTGGAGGACATTAAAATAGCTTTTGCTCAGAAGGCCTTCATCGAGGGGTTCCAGATCTACCTGAAGAGGGTCGCTGAGAATTTTCTCAAGGTAGATTTGGACCTCTTGATGGAAGAGCTCGGTGATGGAGCCAATCCTTCATCCATCAGCATTGCAGTTGTCCCGACA
>QRFJ01000043.1:0-99272 GCA_006176705.1 Cocos nucifera | reverse complement strand
TAAGGGCACAGAAGGGGTTAGCGCAGATGGTGGAGTGAGCGATTGAATTCTTCAAGTCTTTTAGGGATTTGGGAGGAATTAAAATAGCTTTTTGGCTCAGAAGGCTTCATCGAGGATGGTTCAGATCTACCTGAAGAGGTTCGCTGAGAATATTCTCAAGGTAGATTTGGACCTCTTGATGGAAGGCTCGGTGATGGAGCCAAATCCTTCATTCCATCAGCATTTTGCAGTGTCCCGACAGTACGTCCCTCTTCTTCCCATGGGAGCGTATTCAGAAGCTCTCGAATCCATCGCTGCGTGCCTTCGAGCCTGCCCACGACTGACGCGAAGGGAAGGATACTCCGACCACTCTATAGCGAGCTGCTTGAGGTTAGATTTCTCGAAGATCGTGTAGCTTTATTTTCCCTTTTTTTATGCTGATGTATTTAAAAACATTCTAAGTAAATGAAAGCTAAATCTTTTTCTAGCCCTTATACTTTGTGTTTCTTTGATGGTTCAGAATGCTTTGGATGCCCCATAGTCATCGACTCTACTCTTCCAGTTGATTGTCGATCCCTTTTCCCATGGGGTTTTTTTCCAAATTAGAACATGATTAGGAGATTGAGAAGAGAGATTCATCTGCTTGAAGAAGAAGATAGGAAAAACTAAGAATGATTTCCAAGAAATAAGGGTAGAACGCTTTGGAGGCAAACTATCAAAGTTATCTGCCTTAGGAACCTGCATAGAAGGACTCCAACTAAGTTCAAGCATTTGGAGAGGGAGCTTTAAGAAAGAAATAGTTGTAACTGAGAAGAAGCACCAGCAACAGTCTTCAAAAGTCGGCAAAGATCACTCCCTTGAGATCAACTCTAATGATGGCGAAGAAAAAAATCCCTACGAAGAGGAAACTTTGTTTCATGCTAACCGACAAGGCCGGTATGATTAAACTGATCCAAGTGGTTCCGCCAAAACTTTAGAAGCAGCCTCACAATGCCAAAGCCTGAATAAAGTATAAGCTAATTGGTCGAAGAGGTGACCAAGCATCGAGATAACTCCGGGCAGCTAAAAAGAGGTGAGCCATTTCAGCAAACAACTGGTGATGGGCGGTGGGCTATCTCTAGTGGAGAATCAAAGGAAGATTGCCCACTCTGAATGAAGATTAATCGGTGAGCTTTCAAAAGTTGTTGGGGCGGAGAAATCCAAAGTATAGCGTTGAAGTCCAATTGATCTATGGAATCAGCAATCTAGGATGCGGAGGTCGAGGCCGAGGTCCTAAGGAGGTGGCAGCGGGAGCTCAAGGGCCAGTTTTGTAGGCGGTGTGGTGCTCCCAAGCCTTGGGAGGCACGGATGGGGCAGGGTGAGGGATCTAGAGAGATTACATATAGTGTGGTCCTAGGGAGATAGGAGTGTCTTAGGGTGGAGACGGCATGTAGCTCTCAATGGGCTTGAGGTTTGGATATTGAGGATCTCAAGGGACTTGGTTGGTGCTTCAGAGACCTAGGATTCAAGGTGGAGCAAGAAACCAAAGTCAAAAAATAAAGACTATAGAAAGAAAGATTTTCTACAGGTTAAGCTGAACTTAGTCAACAAACTGGATTGCTAGTCCTCAGTGCACAAGCAAATAGGAAGAGATCTGTCGACTATATCCACGCATCTATCCTCGGCTCACTGAAATATCATCGCTAAAAGACTTATTACTTGTCTCTTGCCGCTCACACACTTTATACAGGATTGTCATGACCAACCTATTGGGAGATAACTCTCAGCGATTACGTTAGGCCCCGTGCTCCAAGTCCGTGAGATGAGGCCTCAAAGTAGTGCACGGGCAGGGATGATTTAAATATCATGTCAGTATTTTGGGCTAGTGTCAATTTAAGGGCCTATGATGCCCATATAGTCTTTGATGGTCTTAAAATAGCGCACTATGTGTGTGATTAATAGAAGATTTTAGAGAGGCGCAGCCACAAAATCATATTTGTATCGTAATTGAGATAAGAAATCCAGGTGAGAATAGATATAATCACGACAATATTCCTAGTATGAACACTTTAGTTGTGCTCCACGGACCGATCGTCGACCTGTCAGATGTAATGATGAATCTTAGTATTCATGTAATAATTGGTTCAAGTTTAGCCTAAGGAGTTTTAAGCTGGGTTTATTAGGGTTTCATTGTTGGAAAAACTCTATGGTATATAAAATCAGGAAATTGTAATTTTTACCAATGTTCTCTTTCTCTTTGGTCTCCCAACATCAGCAAACCTAGGTTCTCTCATCTTTCTTAGATCTTCTATCAGTGCTGGGATTCACACCTTAGGTCACGCAAGAGATCGGACTACAGTTTGGCTCCGACGCAAGTCGTAGAAATAATAATTGTATCAGAGCTTGGTGGGCATGAATAAGGAAGGAAGAATAAGTTATTCAGCAGAGATCAGTAACGAGATTAGATCTAAAGGGCTGTTTCCATAGTTAGTTTTTTCATGAGGGAGAAAACAGAAGATCATCTTAAGGCTGCTAAGTTTCACCATTCCATAGTCAATGTGTATTTCTCTAAATCCTATCTGTTTGTCTTATTTGATTTTGGATTGATCCATTGAAAAATAGTGGGTACTTATGAAGCGGACGATAAGAGCGATTTAGGGAGAAAGTTTCAATCAGAAGAAAACACAACCAGCTTTCCATCGCACACACGATGTGGATAATGTAAGGGTGTGGAGTGAAGATACTTCAAATCGCTCTCCAAATGAAGGATAGTAAAGTTCGAACTTGAAAAAGGATATGGGTCGAGAAGATCATTTAGGATAGAGGAAATCTGAGCAATCAACGGATTGTCCGGTTTTGGAGAAAAGTGCCTAAGCTGCCTAATTGATTTTAGGCTTGTTTGCAATCGGGTACTGCGGATTTTGTTATGCCTCAATGCCTTCGGGAGGATGAGAACAACCCCAAGAATTGATGATCCGTGGAGATCTGCACCCTTAAGCGTTGTACATGGGGAAGAACATGCAACCTCTGCAACAAGTTGATGCTGAAAGAAGCAACTGGTATGCCTTCGGAATAGCTAGCCTGAAGAGAGGCGCAACTGAGGATATATATGGTGAAGCATATTAGCAGCGGTTCAAATCCGGCTATGTGGCTGACCCCCTCCATGGCATAAAGAATGGCCTCAAATGAGCCCCTCGACACATTGCTCACATATAGGGATGGAATTTAAGAAGTAGGAGGACAGAGATTGCTTTAATTCATGCGTCATGCTCTCGCTACCGGAGACTGGTTGAAATCCGTTATCTTAGTGGACAACTTGTTGTATGGTAAGGAGACACTGGTGTATGAGGAGATCGCTATCAAGTTGCTCAGGCCCAGATGAGCAGCAAAATGGATGATGAAGAAGGAGGTCTTCTAGGAGAGTCTTGTGGTTTCAAAAGAAGTACAAGAAAGGAAGAAGAAGGGCAAATACTAGGAGCAGAAAGAGGTCCAAGAGATGCTTCAAGTTGTAGAGAAGCAAGCGCTGGTTTAACTCACGCTGCGGTTCATCCCAGAGTGATCATGCGTTTGATAAAAGAAAGGGTGGCAAGGGACAAGAGAGAAGGCGAACACGCTTGGATTCCATCAGTACAGTCCACCTGAAAGTGAAGATTCAGATGAATCCCTTGTCGTCCGTCCACTGAACAAAGAGCATCTCTTGATAAATGGATGGATGAAGATAATAAGGCCAGATACTACATGTTGGGCTCGATGTCTGATGAGCTTCAGTGCCAACATGAAGATATCAAAACTACCCACCAAATGTTGGCTCACCTGCAAGAATTGTTTGGTGAATAGAGTCACGTAGCCAAATATCAGGACACTAAATGACTATTTAAGGCTAAAATGTGTGATGGGTAGTGAGTCCAAGATCATTGTCTGATGATGATCAAGAACTTGGAGCTTGAGAAGTTCAAAGTGATGTTAGATCAGGATCTATAGAATGATATAATTTTGTAATCCTTGACTGATGCATATGGGCAGTTCATCATGAACTACCATATGCATAAACTTCAAAATACTCTAGCCAAGCTTATGAATATGCTGGTTACTGTTGAGCTTTATATGAAAGGTTCTAAAGGCTCGGCACTTGCTATGGAATGGACTTCTTTCAAGAGAAAGTCTTTTGAAAAGAAAAAGTCTGTGAAAAGGCAGAAGATGGAAGGTGGAAAGAAAAGGAAGGCAGAGCTAAAGAAGAAGGTCGCTGACAAAGAAAGGTATTTTCATTGTAATACTGATAACCACTGGAAGTAGAACTATCCTACATATCTGGCCACCCTGAAGAATAAGGAGACAGGTCCTTCTGGAGGTATGCTCGTTATTGAATCTAACTTTACGATTTTTTCTGCATCCAGTTGGGTGCTTGACTCTAGTTCTAGTGCTCATTTGTACACTTTCATGTAGGATCTCAAGGATTCCAAGAGGCTGAGGGATGGGATGAGATGATCCTACGCATCAAAAATGGAGCAAGGATTGCTGCTATGGTCATGGGAACCTACCCTATTCGACTATCGTCTAGCTTAGATTTAGTACTTAAGAATTATTATTATGTGCCTGCTACAAGCAGAAATTTGATTTCTATTTCATATTTAGCATAAGAAGGCTATATAATTAGTTTTCTTAAGGACCATTGTAATATTCTTTATGAAAGAAATAAAATTGCAAGTAGTTTTCTTATTAATGATCTCTACCAGTTACATATTGATGTATCTGTCTTTAATATCGAGCAAAATGTGAATGCCATAAGATCAAAATGACCCAAGGATAGTCCAAATGATAGGTATCTATGGGCACCTAAGGCTAGGTCATATAACAAATTGGAGAAAACCCAGGCTATTAAGTCTGTTGACTTTTGAGTCATATCCAATTGGTGAATCATGTCTTCATGGCAAAATGACTGGACTCCCTTTTGTAGGACATGGGGAAAGGGCCACGGAACTACTTGCCCTAGTACATACTAATGTGTGCAGTCCATTTGATGTGCTGGCTAGAGGCAACTTTGACTACTTCATAACCTTTACCAATGATTTATCTCAGTATGAGTATGTGTATCTTGTGAGACACAAGTCTGAAGCCTTTGAAAAGTTTAAGAAATTCAGACATGAAGTTGAAAAGCAAACTAGAAAACCCATTAAGGTTCTTCAATCAAATCAAGGAGGTGAATACCTTAGCCAAGAATTTCTGGACTATCTCAAGCAAAATGGCATAGTCTCTTAATGGACTCCACTTGGAATACCTCAACTCAATGGAGTTTCAGAATGGAGGAACCGGACCCTATTAGATATGGTCCGATCCATGATGAGCTTCACAGAGCTTCCCGATTTTCTTTGGGGATATAGTATGTTAACTATTATATATTTACTGAATAGGGTTCCCTCTAAAACCATTCCTACCACACCATATGAGATATGGCATGGTGAGAAACCAAGTCTGAGTCATCTCAAAATTTGGGGTTGTCTGGCTCATGTCAAAAGATAACAAGCAGATAAGTTAGATTATAGGTCCTTTAGAGCTCGATTCATAGGATATCCTAAAGAGTCATTAGGATATTATTTCTGCATTCTAGAAGACCATAATGTGATTGTGAGTCGGCAAGCCATCTTTCTTTTGAGAATATGTGCTCTTTCCATACGGATCGACGTGGCCATCGATGATTAGCCAAGAAATCAAGAAAGTACTTCTTAGAGATCTCTATGAAAGTATGATCAAATAAATCAAAGAATAAAGAAGAAGAGAAGAAGAGATTTTTAGGAGAAAAGAGGTTTTATTCAATATATTTCAGCACACTTACAACCTTGACCTATTTTCAGTATATACACTTTACAAGGAGTCAAGCCTAAGCTCATAGAAAAACTCTCCAAATCCAAACAACCCATGCACACAAAATAATAACTCGTAAAAACTGAGCCGGCCTAGTTTCAGACTGAGCCGACTAACCTGCGACTGGGTCGGCTCAGTTCCAGAGTTTCAGTTGTGTACCATGCCAATAGTCCGAAAATGCTGCTTTCTATTTGAATTTTTCTCTGAGACCTAGCTGAACCAATCTAGGACTGAGCCAACCCAGTTCCCAACTGAGCCAGCTCAATCTCAGAGTGAGCCGGCCCAGTTTTTGAACTTTACTATTAAGACTGATTCTTCTTCTGGCTCACTCTCGTCTTCCCATGACCTATCTTCTCGTGTTTCCAAGACTTGGGAGTGCCACTTCTGAGCTCACATTCTCCATCTTGGTGCTTCCAAGTCCTTATGAACTCATCTCTTCTCAACAGATTTATCCGTGCCACACATCTCTGAAAGCTATCTCTGGGGAGTACCATCGTGAGTGCATCAGAATGATTCTCTTTGGTATGGACCTTCATCAATTCCACTTCACCTTCCTCCACCAGCTCTTGGATCCTGTGGTACCTCACGTCTATATGCTTTGTGCGCACATGATAGACTGGGTTCTGTGCCAACAACAGAGCACTCTGACTATCACCGAATAGTGTAACCTTGCTCTGCTCCATCCCTAACTCATCAATCAACCTCCTAAGCCAAAGGGATTCCTTTGCAGCCTCCATTATCCCAATGTACTCGACCTCTATGATAGACAAGGCCGTGATTGGCTGAAGAATTGATCTCTAAGACATCGGTCCACCATATACACAGAAGAGGTATCCAGTAGTAGACTTCCTTGTATCAAGATCACCAGCATAATTTGCATCAACAAATCCTTTCAGAGGACCTAAATCTTCACATATCTTCATAGATTGTTCTCCAAATCCTTCCAGCTACCCACCAAATACCAAACCATAATCCCTTGTTCCATGCAGATATCTCAATATCTATCTTAATGCTTTCCATTGTTCCTTCCCAAGGTTAGCCATGTATCTACTAACGTGCTCACAGCATGTGCTATATCTGGTCTACAGCACACCATAGTGTACATCACACAGCCTACAGCATTTGCATAAGGGACTCGTTCCAAGTATACTCTCTCCTCTTCTGATTGGAGGCACTATAACTTGGAGAGAGACATATGGCTCGGCAATGGCATCTCTGTAGGTTTGGCCTTCTTCATCCCAAACCTCTCTAGAATCTTTTGGACGTACTTTCCTTATGATAAATGGAGCACTCCTTTGCATCTATCTCTGCAAATCTCCATTCCAAGGATTTTCTCAGCTGGACTCAAATCTTTCATCTCAAATTCAGATGATAATGCCCTTTTCAACCTTTTCACAGCATCCATGCTTCTACTGGCTATAAGTATATCATCTATATATAATAATAGGTACAGGGAATCCTCCTCATCTACATCTTTGACATAGACACAATAATCATGTTCACATCTTTTGAAATCTAGGCTTAAGACAAAGCTATCAAACCTTCGATACCACTGATGAGGGGATTGTTTCAAGCCATACAAAGACCTCTTGAATAAACACACCTTTTCTTTCTATTCCATCTCCATAAAACCATCTGGCTACTTCAGGTAGATTCTTTCCTCCAAAGTTCCATGAAGGAAGGCCATCTTCACGTCCATCTATTCCAATTCCATGTTATGCTATGCCATCAGTGACAGCAAGACTCAAATTGATGTATGACACACCACAAGAGAGAAAATTTCTATGTAGTCAATCCCTTCCCTTTGTGAGTATCTCTTTTCTACCAGCCTTGCTTTGAATCTGACTCTATCTTATTCTGAAGGTGCTTCTTTCTTTGTGAACACCCACTTTGAGCCAATAGGTCGAGCACCCTCTAGAAGATCCACCAGCTGCCATGTTTGATTATTCTCAAGTGATTCCATCTCCTCCATCATGGTCTGCATCCATGAATCATGATCCTTACTCTCCATGATCTTTGCATAATTCTTTGGATCTCCATTAGCAGTGATGAGTGCATAGGAGATAACCTCATCAACACCATATCTGGTCGATCTTCTAATAGTACACTGGGGCTTGTGCAAAGCCACTCCCACTGGCATATCTCTGCCTGATGTCTGTGATTGCTCCTGTACATCTGTTTGAACTGCTGGCCCTCCATGCTGATTTTCAATCTGAGACAATACTTTTCTACCCAGCTCCACCTCTACAGGAACACTCCTGTAAGTGGATGTAACCTGCATGCCATCATTCTCTAACTGGCCATCGCTGCTCATCTTTGTTTCTCCAATTTCATCTATCCCAGACCTCCTCAAGATGCTCTTCTCATCAAAGATAACGTTCCTGTTGATCACTAACTTCTGTGCCTGAGAGTCCCACAGCAGGTACACCTTGACTCCTTGTGAATACCCTATGAATGTCATAACCCCAAAAGAATTTTGGGAGTGATGTCTATAGCCTCAAACTTCGTGTCATCTCGATCAGTGTCCGGTTCATCCTCTCCGTGATACCATTCTGCTGGGGAGTCATCCTCACCATGTAATGGCATTTGATGCCATTTTCCTCACAGTACCTCTTGAACTCCAGGCTAGTATACTCCCCTCCATTGTCCGACCTCAGACACTTTACCTGTCTCCGTAACTCCTTTACTTTAGCTCTCCAGGCTCTGAATTGGATAAACACCTCTGATTTTTCTCTGATCAGATAAACCCATATCTTTCTTGAAAAATCATCAATGAAAGTAACAAAGTATTTTGCCCCATCTCTAGCTGATATAGGAGCTGATCCCCACACATCCGAGTGCACTAAATCCATCACTCCCTCACTGCACTTGGTACTTCTGAAAAACTTCATCCTATGCTATTTGCCAAAGATACATGGCTCACAAAGATCTATGCCCTCCTTCTTTAGGGCTGGGATCATACCTCTTCTACTTAGTTCAGTGAGCCCATGGTCACTCATATGATCCATCTGATAGTGCCACAGTCGATATAAAATCTGCTCCTCCTATGCTGCTGCTAGCACCTCTGCACTATCATTTACCACAAGCCTTCCATTCTATAAAGATTGTTGCTCAGTCTTCTACCTCTCATCACCACCAAAGCTTTCTTGGAAATTTTCAGACATCCACTCCCAACCTGGCTACTAAAAGCATAACTCTGCTCCTCCAAGTAGCCCAAAGAAATTAAATTCTTTTTCAACTATGGTACATGCCTGACATTTGATAATATACGAATGATCCCATCATACATCCTCATCTTGATAGAGCCAATTCTAGCTATTTTGCATGGATGATTATCTCCAAGGCTGACACTTCCACCATCGGCCTTCTGGTAGGTAGCAAACCACTCTTGATGAGAAGTATAGTGGTGCAAGCATGCTGAATCTAATATCCTCATAGTATCACACTCTATGGATCCATCTGATACAACTAGTAGGTCTTCTCCACTACTCATAGAAACTATATCATCTCCCTTCCTGACCTTTCTTTTTTCTGATCTCAAAAGGGGACAATCTCTCCTCAGGTGTCCAGGCTGATGATATTTATAACATTTCAATATCATCTTTCTTTGATCGTGAGACTTTGACCTGCCCTTGGATTTTCCTCTTGTCTTCTCCTTTGATCTTTCCTATTTTTGTTTACAGCCAAGATCTCAGACTTAGGGTCTCCCTTACAGATCTTTTTCCTTTATTCATTTGATCTGAGCACACCAACAACATCTTCATAGTTTAGGATCTTCTTCTCATAAACTAGAGTTGTTATGAGACCATCATACGAACCTGGGAGAGAACATAATAGCAGCAATGTCCGATTCTCCTCATCGATCTTCATATCCAAACTCATCACCTCACAACACACCTAATTGAACCTTTGGATATGTGCAACAAGATCTCCACCTTCGGGCATCCTTAGACTATATAGTTGTTTCTTCAATCACAGCTTGTTTATCATATTCTTTCTCATGTATGTGTTCTCTAGTCTATCCCAGAGCCCCTTTGCCGTAGTCTCTATGCAAACCTCGGACAAAATCTGATCGGCCAAGCACATCCGAATTATGCTAAAAGCAATTTCCTCCAGCTCTTCCCAATCCTCAGCACAAATATTTTCCGGCCTTTCTTTTGTCAAGACCTTATAGATGTTCTGCTGAACCAATAAGTCCTTTACTCTTTGCTGCCATAGGATAAAGTTTTCCTTGCCATCAAACTTCTCAAAATCCATCTTCAATCCACTTGATTCCATGACTTCAAACAAGCAAAGAATAGATCTCTAACACCCTTAATGATCACACACCAGTAAAACTACCCTTCACAGAAGATCCAACTAGCCCTAGATCCTCTTTCCAAATTTCTATATCACCGTTCCTCCGTGTAAACAATCTCCGCCTCAATCTAAAGACAACCATGAAGCAAACTAGAAGTTTTAGGATAAAACTTGATGTAACAGATCTTGGATGTAGTAAATCCTAGGTATTTTCATTCCTTCCATGCAACACCGCTCTGATACCAAATATTGAGAATATGCATTCTTCCCACATGGATCGACGTGGCCACTGGTGATTAGTCAAGTAATCAAGAAAGTACTTCTTAAAGATCTCTGTGGAAGCAGGATCAAATAAATAAAAAAATAGAGAAGAAGAAAAGAAGAGATTTTTGGGAGAAAAGAGCTTTTATTCAGTATATTTCAGCACACTTACAATCTTGACCTATTTTCAGTATATATACTTTACAAAGGGTCAAGCCAAAGCTCATAGAAAAACTTTTTAAACCCAAATACTCCACGTACATAAAATAATAAATCATGAAAACTGAGCTGGCCCAGTTTCAGACTGAGCCAGCTAACCTACAACTGGGTCAACATAGTCCCAGACTGAGCCGACCCAATTATGTACCATGCCAATAGTCGAAAATGCTACTCTCTATCTGGATTTTTCTCTAAAACCTAGCTGATACAGTCCTAGACTGAGCTGACCCAGTTTTCAACTGAGTCGGCTCAGTTCTCTAAAACCTAGCTGATCCAGTCCTAGACTGAGCTGACCCAGTTTTCAACTGAGCCGGCTCAGTCTCTGAGTGAGCCGGCCTAGTTTCTAAACTTTACTATTGAGATTGATTCTTCTTCTGACTCGCTTCCATCTTTTCATGACCTGTCTTCTCATATTTTCAAGACTTGAGAGTGCCACTTCTGAGCTCACACTTTCTTGAAAAATAGTTTATTCAAGATGGTGGCATTAGAAAGCAAATCATCGATGAGAAAATCTCACAAGAGCAATGAGCTAAGGATCCTATGGAACCAAATCAGGTTGAGCCAATACAATCACTACCTCCTCCACCTCATAGATTAAAAAGGATTTTCCGTCTCCCTAAGAGGTACTTAGATAATATTTCAAAGAAAGTAGAGGAAATATTTCTCGTAGGTAATGGGGTTCATGGTGTTGATCCCAAAACCTATGATGAGACGATATTGGATATCGACTTCGAGAAATGGTTAGAGGCAATGAAGTCAGAAATTGACTTGATGCACTCAAACTAAGTCTGAACCTTGGTAGATCCACTAGAAGGTATAGTATCTATTGGGTGTAAATAGATCTACAAAAGAAAGATTGGTGCAGATGGGAATGTGGAGACATTCAAAGCAGAATAGTGGCAAAAGAGTATAGTCAGCAAGAAGGAATTAACTATCAAGATACCTTTTCGCCAATAGCCATGCTAAAATCCATCTGCATATTGCTTGCTGTTGTAGCCTATTTCGATTATGAAATATGGCAAATGGATGTGAAAATGACGTTCTTAACTGGATACCTTGAGGAAGATATCTATATAGAACAGCCACTAGGTTTCACATCCAATGATGTTGATCACAAAGTATGTAAGCTACAAAGATCCATATATGAACTTAAGCAAGCATCTTGAAGCTAGAATACTCATTTTAATGATGTGATCAAATTATTTGATTTCATCAACAATGAGGAGGAACCATGTTTTTTCGAAAAGGTCAGTGGGAGCTATTGTCTTCCTCATACCATACGTGGATGATAACCTCCTTATTGGGAATGATATTTCCATGCTGACCACAGTTAAAATATGGTTATCTAAAGAATTCTCCATGAAAGACCTAGGAGAAGCATCCTTCATTCTAAAAATTAAGGTCTATAGAGATAGACCGAATAAGATGCTAGGTCTTTCACAGAAGATGTACATAGAGAAGATGCTAAAGAGGTTTAGCAAGGAAAACTCCAAGAGGGGATTGGTACCCTTTAGACATGGCATTCATCTCTCCAAGAAAATGTTTTCCAACATACTTGAGGAGATTGAAGGCATGAGCAAGATCTCTTATGCTTCAGCAATAGGTAACCTCATGTATGCCATGTTATGTACACGACCTGATATAGCCCATGCTGTGAGTGTCACGAGTAGATATCAGTCGAATCCAGATGAAGAATATTGGACTTCTGTGAAATGTATCCATAAGTACTTAAGAAGAACTAAGGATATGATGTTGATTTTTGATAATGGAGAACTCCAAGTCTAGGGGAATACAGACTCAGATTTTATGTCTGATATAGATGATCGAAAATTGACATCTGAGAGTCTCTTTGTGTGTAATAGTGGTGCTGTCAGTTGGAAGAGTTTCAAGCAGACTGTGATAGCATATTTCACCATGGAAGTAGAGTACATCGCTGCATCAGAAGTTGCGAAGGAGGCATTCTGGTATAAGAAGTTCATCATAGAGATTGGAGTGATGCCATCGAATGCCATTCTTCTGTACTGTGACAATAATGGCGCCATAGCCCTTAATAAGGAGCCAAGGTCTCACTAGAAATTCAAGCATATCGAGCAACAATACCACCTCATCCATGATTATCTTGAGAAAGGTTACATCGAGGTCAAGAGAGTCGACTCTACAGACAATGCGGCAGACCCACTTACAAAGCTATTAGGCCAGGAGAAGATCGAAGCCTACCTTGAGAAGATGGAATTTAGATTTGTAGCCAATTGGCTTTAGGTCAAGTGGATGTTTGTTAGATATATGTGTCCTAGAAGCCAGATTGACTGACACCTTATAATACACCTCTAAAAATTAAATTATAATTTTAACTATAAATAATAAAATAGATTATTTTCTATCATAGTGTGTAATTCAAAGTGTCAATGATACATTCCTTGAGTTAATGGTAATGATAGTTCATATTTTCAAGAGTTGAAAATTTAAGACATGAATTTTCATTATTAACTCATAAAATGCTCCCAACCATAGGATCATCATGAGGATGGTGATTAATCTAGAAGGTTGGTATACGATTGCTTCTTTTAGAGAGATGAGTCTTGAATCTACGATGTAGAGACACCGAAGTGAGAGTATAGGTACTCGTTAGAGAACGAGGGCACTGAGCGTGACCACCTCGAGCAGTCATAAGGAAGTCTACCTTCTCATTGATGACTAGCTCAAAGCTGCAATGGTGTGTCTCGTTCTTTGACCTGAGGTGCATTGGTAGTTCACCTTGAGGGTGTTATAGTTTGACTACACCATAACTCGATCTCCTAGCCATTCGAAATCTTGAGCCGTATGTTGGCTATAGCATGTTCATTATAGGAATTGGATTGTACCAATAAGGGATCTATCTACCTCGGTAGATGAGGAGCAGCCATATGATGATCATGAGAATCAAGTGCATAAGCCCATAGCCATGGTAGAGTGAAATAATACAAAGAGTTTCTATTAGGGTTTTCATATTAGACTTAAATCAAATGATTAATTCATATGATGAAAATTAGGGTTTGACGAGATCACCTTAATCCTAATCCAGTTAGGACTCAAGATAGAGGAACTTAATCACATAGATAACTGCACCAAGAGATTCACTTTCAGTTCTGATGGGTTGCCACCATATGCTGCTAGGTGTCACTAGTAGATTTTGGGTGCAATTAGAATAATTTGGATGATCGATCATACTAGTTGTCCAAATCAGAAAAGTTCCGATCCATCGAAAGGTGTTTCAATGATGTCGATGATAGAGATCGCGACATATCCCATTACAATGCAAAACTAAACCTAACTGGATCACACAAATAAGGGTTTGGATCTGGATATCATCAATTGGATTGATTTGAATAAGATTTAATTAGGTTCAAGAAAATCATGCTAGCACATGATTGAGCCTAATGTTCTTCTTTAACAATCATTAAAGCTTGTATCGATTGAGCCAAATATATTTGGGCTCACTCAGGAACCTTTACTTGGTCTGACTGAAGCTTGTCTAGATCAGAAAAGGATTGTCTTAATTTATGAGATAAATTTGAGATAACATCTGCCATTTTCGGTCACCTACTAAATCTTCTTTTCGAACATTGGTCAAATGTTGACCCTAGATACCTAGACATCTGCCCATGTGTCATGCACTCATAGGAGAGTACCTGAGGACTTGTCCCCCTACTAAAAAGTAAATAGGAAGGGGGCACATGCTTAGGGAGGTGCGCACCCCATGAGGATAAAAGATGGAGTCCCATACAGATGGGACTCCAGGTTGCTTCAGGGGATTAAACTGTGTGGAGCCAAGAAGTCTTGTTTGACCTAGTCTTGGCACCACCTTAGAAGGGTTTTGAGGGTCTCTCATTTGATTGGATCAGATGATGTCATCCCACCAATCAGACTTAGATCTGATTGTACAAAGGGCCGTGATTGGCCAGGATGATGTGGCACTGCATGGCATAGAGGGTCTACATAAACCCTATCTGCGCCTAGAATTTACTTCTTCTACCCGTTAGCCCATGCCACATAGCCCCTCTTCCTCCTTCTCCATGCCACCTTCTGGTCCTCTCTCTACTCTCCACGTCCAAGGGATTTTGGGCATGAACAAAATGCGATCCAAGCAAGTGAAAGACACTAGGAAAGGAAGAAGGCAGCACTGCTGCAAGAGACAATGGCTGTTCTTCAAAAGCAGTTTTGAAGTTCTTCAAGATTAGATCTAAATCTAATTTTTGGAGGATTGATTGAGAAGAAGAAGATCTTCAAATCCTACCCAAGTGGATACTGGTAGAGGCCAGGCACTTGCGTGGCTACATCCAGAACCTCAAGCAAACATCAGGATCATCATAGGATAATTGGATTACCCAAAACAAAGAAATAATTAAATTAGATTTAATTTTAATTTTTATTTTTTTATCAAATCAATAAGATCAAATCTAAGGAGTCTCAAATCTAATTAGAATCTTAGAGAAAAAATTTTTAAAATATCGCTCATGATCTAATCAGATCTGAACGAATCTGACCCAAAAAATAGGTTTTTTCTTTCACCTCTGACTCTGGAGTTATAGTATCGGATCACCCTTCGCCTGTAAGCTATCATCCAAACTTGGGCTTCCTCTTCTTTTTCTTCTAGTAGGTCAAGATTGGCTCTAAGGTCTTGCGGGTTATGCTGCTCGTTGAAAGCCACTACCCGCACCGATGGAAGCTTAAGTTCGATCGGGATGACTACCTCTATTCCAAAAGCTAAGGCAAACGGTGTTTCTCCAGTCGACAGTCTTTGGGTAGTGCGGTATACCTACAAAACATGATAAAGTTCATCCACCCAGGCCCCTCTTACTCTTTAGAGTCTTGTCTTGATGCCTTGCAATAGGATCTGGTTGGTCACTTTAGCTTTCCCATTTGCCTGTAGGTGAGCTACCAACGTAAAGTAGTGGAAGATATTCAGACCTTCGTAGAACTTGACGAACCTCGCCCTAGTGAATTATCGACTACTGTCTATTATGATAGTTCAAGGTAGTCCAAATCTATAGATGACCGACGTCTAAAAGAAGTCCTGCATCTTGGCTTCGGTAATCTTTGCCAGTGGTTTGGCCTCGACCCATTTAGTGAAATAGTCGATGGCAACTAGGAGAAACTTTCATTACCCAGATGCCATTAGGAAGGGTCCAAGAATATCCATTCCCCACTGCACAAACGGCCAAGGAGAACTCAACGGGGCAAGCTCGATGGCTGGTTGCCTTTGGACATTCGCATTCCCTTTGGCAGCGGTCACATCTCCTGATGTAATCAACACAATCACAATGCATAGTTAGCCAGTAATACCCTTGTCGAAGTAGCTTATGAGACAGAGATCTGACACGCAGATGGCTCCAGCAAATTCCCTCGTACACTTTCCATAGTGCAAAATCAGCCTCAGAGGGTTGGAGGCAGCTCAATAATGGTAGGAAATATGACCTTTTATATAGCTTATTCTCATAAAGAACATACTAGAAAGCTTGGTTTCTCAACTTCTAAGCCTCTTTTGAGTCATGAGGAAGAACCCCATCCTTAAGATAAACGATTAGTGGGTCAATCCAGTAGGGCTCCTGGCCAACCTGCATGATGGGCTGTGGTTCCTCTGTGTATGGACATTTCAATGTCTCATAATAAACTTCTTTTGGAAGCTCATTAGGAGCTAGGGTGGCTAGCTTGGAAAGAAGGTTGGCCCTAGCATTTTTTGCTCTCGAAATTTATCGAATGCTGAAGCTACCGAAGGCTGGGGTCAAGCTCTTCACCTTCTCAAGATATTTTACCATGCTCTCTTCCCAAACTTCATAACTACCGTTGATCTACCCCATGACCAGTTGGGAGTCATTGCAAACCTAAAGTCGATCAGCTCCTGATTCTTTGGCTATCCTATGTCCAACTATTAGGGCCTTATATTCTACTCCATTGTTTGTCGCTGAAAATTCAAAATGCAATGCATACTCCATGATGATCCCTTTCGGATTGATCAGGATCAGCCCAGCACCTGCTCCAAAAGCATTGGAGGAGCCATCGACATATAGGGCCTAGAAATCTTCAGAAAGATCCGTTCTTTCTTCAGCAATGTTTAAAGAGATTACAACCGCATCATTGTGTGGAAACTAGACTCCTCGAACATCCTTGTTGGTGAAAGTGATGGGCTCCTCAGTCCTCCGTCTCTTCTCAGGCTCTGTCAATCCGCTAGCCTCCCTATGCTGAAGTCCCCCAGAGATGGCATTAATGATGCCGATCGAGAGCCGATCTTCTCGCTGCACCTCAACCCTTGGTGGTTCTAGTGGCGGGGGTGCTCTCGGTCGATCCTCTCATCCTTTCGACTGATGTCGTAGGAACCGACCATGCCTACCATGCCTGATGAGCTCCTCGATCTCATCTTGGAGCTGGATGCACTCTTCTATATCGTGATCGTGATCACGATGGTAGAGGCAAAACTTGCTAGGATTGTGCTTGTCGGGATGAGTGCGCATTCTTTTCGATCTTAGCAGTTGCTCCCTGATCTCCATCAATACTTGGGATTTTGGAGCATTAAGAGAGGCATAGTTATGGAATCTTCTCAAGGGAGAGCTCCATCATGCCCTTCTATCTATGCTTCTTTGCCTCTAGGCCCGAGTAGGAGTTCGGGCCCACTTACGCTCTGAAAGAGTTCGGGAGCATGGCCGAGCTCTTCTCGATTTCTCTCCGACCACGGGCACATTCGGTTCGCCCATCTGCCGCTCCCAAGCGGCTTCATTATCTCTAGCCTTAAAGGCCTCTTCTGCTTGGGTATAACCTTCAACCCAAGCCAGCATATCGACAAAGTTCTTGGGGTACTTCTTCTCCAGGAAAAATAGCAAATCATTCTTCTAAAGGCCATCCTTGAATGCAGCCATTGCAATAGACTGATCCAAATTTCGAACCTCCAATGCAGCAGCATTAAATCAGATGACATAAGCCTAGATAGATTCCTCCTCCTTCTGCTGGATATTCATCAAAAAATCTGAACCTCGATGGGGATGTAGGCTACTAATGAAATGTGCCATAAATTGATGGCTTATTTGATCGAAAAAAAGATGGTACCTGACTTAAGGGCCGAATACTAGTTCCTGGCGGCTTCCATAAGGGTGGACAGAAAAGCCTGGCATAAAATGGCATCTGGTGCACCGTGGAGCAGCATCATTATTCGAAAGGCTTCTAAGTAGTCGACCAGATCAGTGGTCCCGTTGTAACTCTCAAACTGAGGGAGCTTGAAGTTTGGTGGGATCGGTTCCTACGTAATCTTCTGAGAAAAAGAATGGTCAGTGCAAATATCATTACCATGGGAGGAGGGAGCATGATGGAGTTCATCGATTTGTTGGCTCATTTCCTAGAGCCTTTGATCTAGGAGATCTTCATGATCATTGATCTCCAAGATTTTTTGGTGGAATAGGAGCAAAACTCCACTCGGGATCGAGTCATGGTCCGAGCAAGGGCTCTCTACCCTCTGCTTCCCTTTTTTAGGGGTCAATTCAAATTTTTATGAGACATCACAACCAGCAATCAATTATGAACCTAGTTATCTGGAGGAAACTTATACAGCATACCAGTATCAAAATATTCCACAATCCTCTTCAAGTACCTATAGTTTGACATTTAAAGAGAATATTTTATACATGTTAGAACTACAAACTCAGTCTATAGCCAAGCTAGAAATCCAAGTTAGTCAGCTAACTGCTGCATTTAATAGTTGGAAAGAGAAAGAATTATCTAGTCAGCTCATAAGTGACCCAAGTAAGCAATATATAGCTGAGAGCTCTAATGTTCATGAAACCCTTATAGACTAGCCCAATATACAAACTGAAAATTATTTTGAGGTGAATGTACCTAAAGATGTAATAAAGAAAGCTATCCCTAGAATTTTTTCTCGAGACCTAGTGTATACACATTTGGATCCTTTTGAAGTGGATAATTTTAATGTAGATGGATATACTGAAAATGAAAATATGTCATTAGAGCTACCCAATTTTAGCACCACTTCTTCATGGGTTGAGAAATATGAATCAATACCGGTTCTAATAGCTTCCCCTTTAGAATCACCACCTTCTCTAGAATTGAATCTTCCCTTGATCACACCTGGGTATGCATGTTTGGAACCAATTGATACCCTTCTAGTACCCTTTATAATGAGTGCAATCCTTAATCCAAAAATTTAATTTATGAGTATATTAGAAAAATAAATTTAAGAAATTCTCACTAAACAAGGGTCTGCGCATAGGGTCATAAATTATCTTCATAAAATTAGAAAAATTAAACTGACTAGGAATGGGGTTGTAAGTTATTTTCTAAAAATTGATGAGAAATTGCTGAAATTTATCAATATTGGGATCGTAAGCCATCTTCCTAAGATTGACAATCCAAAACTATTGAAATTTGTCAATCTAATTTTTGACATGGGATAGGCAGAATGGCTTGGTCTGGCTGAAGACCTTAAACTTAGCTCTTATTGGGAGGCAACCCATCATTTATTTTTTCTCTTTCTTTCAAATCTCTAGTTTTTTTTAATTTTTTTGTAGGAAACTAATGAATATGATTAGCTCAAGTTGGGGAAAGTACATCAAAAATATCCTGTATGAACTTGATGAAGCGTAATGAAGGACATGCAAATAACAAATCAAGTGGCACACATTCTTGATAAATATTTTTGGTTTTTCTCTTCTTCCATTGAGGACAATGGAAATTAAGTTGGGGGGGAGAATAACTAACTTTAACACTTGTGAGTCCTCAAGTATGATTTAAAATAATTAGCTTTATATATCCAAACTTTATTTTGATTAAGAGTTAATTAGATATCCTAATCAATGAATGACAAATGGTCTAGATAATTTTAGAGATACTGAAGAATAAGTTATTAAGAAAACCCAATGAATGGTAGGGTTTGATCAGACTAAATTTTAAGAGTGATTCTAAAACCCTCTTCTTACTGATCTCAATAAAGAATCTACTTCAAGAAAGTTAGGTGGAAAGATCAAACTATGCAAAAGTCTTCCTTAAAAACTATTTTAAAAAAATATTGGTTTTCACTGAGTAATTGGGCCCCTTCATCTAAGTAAGCATTTGTAGTTCACATAAAAAAGTGGACAATGTGAATTAAAAAGAGATCTAGTATTGTCTCACTAAATAATTGGGCTTCTTCGCCTAAGTAAGCATTGTGGTTCGCATCAAAAGATGGGGATGCAAGAATCCAAAAAACAAAAAAGAAAAAAAAGGGTAATAAAGGGACCGA
Organism: Cocos nucifera; assembly: GCA_006176705.1. Taxonomy (NCBI): domain Eukaryota; kingdom Viridiplantae; phylum Streptophyta; class Magnoliopsida; order Arecales; family Arecaceae; genus Cocos; species Cocos nucifera. The sequence continues at coordinate 79,417 of QRFJ01000043.1, read as the reverse complement.
ATTGCAAAAAGATAAGAAATCCAGCTCACATCAAGTTAGAAGATTTAAAAGGAAAAATGGAGAGTTCATAAAAGAAGTTCTCTAAAAATTTTTATAGCTATTACTCAACCACTAATTGAATTGAATTAATAATCTGACGATGTACCTCTTTAATGGTCTTGCCAAATATCAGTTATCTTTAGGAGTATCTAACCTGACTTTTAATTCAAGGCTAAATTGATATATATATTATTAATTTATCTACTTTACTCAAGGATGAGAAGAGTTCAAATTAGGGGATGTGATAAACACATAAAATATATATATATATATATATTAATTTATTATATTAAATTATCTTTATTTCTCAAAAATTAATATTTTTAGATTATCTTTTAGAAAAAGATAATGGATGAAAAGAGCTTAATTTATGGGTCGCAATGAAACAAATTTGGAGCAAATTGGACCTAAATTGGACCCAAAATGAAGTTTTGAAGAAAAAATAAAGAAAAAATGAAAAAATATATAAAAAGCCCAGAAATTTGGCCCATTTGGCCTACCGGTGCATGGTAGATCGATCAATCAATCCATAGATCCTGGCATGGTCCAGCCAGCTCAGTAGGCACGATGAATCAAGGCGCATCGCATGGCAAACCTAGACTCGGGTTCACCAAAAATCCATCATGGCTCATAGGGACAGAATGGTAATTTTCTCAAGTAGAGCGCAGCATGATTGGTTGCGGCGTTTGGTATGGTCGGTCTACGCGGTTCATGAGCATAGTAATTATGAGATCCAATGGTTGGCATTCATCCCAGTCAAGATCCAATGATTGATATCATTTCCTACTTTGATTCGAACTGTGCCCAGCTGATTTGTACAATCCAATGGCTAGAAATCACATCGATCACGATCCAACAGCCAAAAAGCATTTTTGACTTGATTAAGAAAGATGCAGCATGATCGATGGTCAAAATTCATCCTTGCAAGCGATCCAACGGTAGTGAATTAATCTAGGCCTTATTGAAGCTTTGGGTGATGGATTTTGATGAAATCTGAGCCATTTGAACCCAATCTAATGGCTAGAAGTCATCATCGAGTGTAGAATCCAATCCAAACATAATTTTTATGGATTTTCTCCCTTTTAAACTCTATTCTTCTCCATTTTGTCTCTATAAAAATCCTCCTAAGCTAAACCAATAAGCCATCAGCCCCTCCAAACCTCTCCAAAACTCTCCTAAGCCTCTCCAAAGCCCTTCCTTCACCTAAAAACTCTCTCTCCCTGATTCTCTCTCATCCACTCTTTATCTTTTTTTTATCTTTTTTCTTACTTCAACAGACCAACAAATTTCATCTTTTCTCCACCAAACCTCTCCTCCTACTCTGGATTCCAGCAACCAGCTGCTATCCGAGTTCTTCAGCAAGGCTACAGGACGAAGATTTCAGCGAGAAGCTTTTCGATGTCCAGCTGATCATCTTTGTTCTCAAAAGATCATTATGATCTTATTTTGATGGTGTTTCCTATTTTCCATCTTTTACATTTTTTTTATTTTGCAATAAAGATTGGTTCTCTTTATTATTCTTTTATATCTTTATTTTCTTGCATGAGATTAATCTGGAATAGTTTATGACCCTTGAAATGAGCCATGTTCTACGGGTATGGTTCGTGCTCTTGAAATAGATTATATTTAGATTAATTCTTATTATTATATCTAATTCAATTTAGACTAGCCTATAACTTTAAGGGATGGGCTGTGATCCAAGGATACAGACTGTGCTCTCTAAGATAGGTTATATCTTTATTGATTAGATATTAATTAAAATATATTAAAAAGAATACCAGCTTTCAGATAAGTGATCAATTAAAATCTTGAGAATCCATCTCCATACTTGCAACTTCTTTTTTAATTAATTATTATTTAATTTATTTTTTAAATTAATTTAAGTAGCCTTTTAATTAATCTACTTGTAATCAATATTAATCTTATTTTTAAATGCAATTAACACGATCCCTATGGATTCAACCCTGACTCATCCTATCTATATAGTAGTGAGTTAGGTTTTATTTTTGACCATCTATGACCGCGATCAATGATCTCAGGTCAGAGGAATACTTATATCCATATTCCTTCAAAGCAAATCTTGATAGTAGAATGCTCCGAAGTTGGTCACGTTCAGTGATGATGGAACCCTACATCTCATCTACATGCCATATCAGCATCTCCATACTCCTTGATTAAGAGGATAACCAATCCATATGCCACACAATAATCTACACTCAATAAACATTATCATCCAAGATAACTACATATCATTTGTGAAGGAAAAACTTAATTTTCCACCATAGGAACTGTCTCATCTGACTAGATCTGTAGAAAATTTTTTTAAAAAAAAATTCTACAAATTTTAATCAAATCAAAGAGTTCTCCATTTTGATTCTAATGATCTAATATTAAAAATTAAATTAAAATAAAAATCTAGAACATCAGATGTTACCTTTAGGGTAAACCACTTTTACCCTGTCAATGATTTATTGAAGCTTCGGGTTCTGTATCAAGCCACGCAAGTGCCTGCCTCTACCAAAGTCCACTCAAAAAAAATCTAGATGCAATCACCTTCTAAATTTGATCTACAAAAATTAGATCTGAATCTGATTTGTAGAGTCTTCAAAATGTTCTTTGAAGGCTGCATGTTCATCTCTTGACAAGGATCTTCTAGCTTTATCTTTACAGCAGCTGCTCTCAACCTTTGATGCCTGAAACACCCAACTCCTTGGGCATGGAGAAGAAGGAGAGGATCTGGAAGAGAGGCATAGAAGATGATGGGAGCGACAGGGCTTCACCGTGGTCTAAACATAATTGCCAAACGCCTTTGACAATAGGTCTATTTATAGATCTATGCGCAGCCCTGGAGTCCTAGCATTTTAAGAAACCCTTTTGCTTAAAGCAAAAGGACTCCATGCCATATCCCATGCCCTCTTGACTTTTCTTCTGATTTTTGTTGAACAAAAAGCAAAAAATAAGGCATGGAAAAGAGATTGGGAGAGGAGTTTGGCACAAACTTTAATCTCCCTTGTATTTTGATCTTATCAAAATGCATCCAAGCCTATCCAAAAAAGGGATGCATGCCACATGGGGACTTATGCCCACTTTTCTTCGTGAGAAGTCCTAGGGACATGCACCCCAGATAAACTCCAAGAAGGGCACATATCTCCTTCTTTCTTTCTTGCAAAGACTTGGTCAAACGACAGGATCAATGTCCTGACAAAACCAAAAATGGTAGATGGTGGCAGGAATGATAGGTATTATCTTATTTCCATCTAATGAATTAAGACAATCATTTTCTAACTTGAACAAGCTCCAAACAAAGATAAATCCTTATAGGGTTCCTAATGAGACCAAATAAATTTGGCTTAATCGAGATGAACCGAAAAGACTATAGAAGAAGAATGTTAGGCTCAATCATGTGCTAGCATGATTTTCTTGAACCTAATTGGTTCTAATACAAATCAATCAAACTGGGTTGGTCCAATTGATCATATCCCGACTCAAACCCTTATTTGTATGATCTAGTTAGGTTTAGTTTCGTATGGTAATGAGACATGTCACGATCTCTATCATCGACATCATCAAAATATCTTTCGATGAACTAGAACTTTTTTCATTCATACAATTAGAATGATCGATCATCAAAATCATTCTAATTGCTCTCAAAATCTACCAATGACACCTAGCAGTATATGGTGATAATCTATTAGAATCAAAAGTGAACCTCTCAGTGCTACTACCTATGTGATTGGGTTCTTCTATCTTGAGCCCCGACAAGATTAGGATTAAGGTGAACTTGTCAAACCCAATATCTATCATGTGAATTAATCATTTGATTCGAGTCTGATGTGAAACCCTAATAGAAATATTTTCTATCATCTTCACACTATCATGGCCATAGGCTTATGGACTCGATCTCATGATCATCATTGGGCTTCTCCTCATCTACCAAGGTAGATAAATCCCATATTGGTGCAATCCAAATCCTATAATGAACATACTATAGCCAACATACACCACAGGATTTTGAATGGTTAGGAGATCGAGTTATGGTATAGTCATACTATAACATCCTTAAGGTGAACTACTGATGCACCTTAGATCAAAGAACCAGATATACCAATATAGCATCGAGCCAATCATAGACGAGAAGGTAGACTCCCTTATGACTGCTCGAGGTGGTCACGCTCAGTGCCTTCGCTCCCTAATGAGTACCTATACTCTCACTTTGGTGTCTCCATATCATAGACTCAAGACTAATCTATCGTGTAAGAAAGTGATCATACACCAAACTTTCGGATCGATCACCATCCTAGTGATGATTCTATGATCGAAAATAGTTTATAAGTTAATTATGAAAATTCATATCTTAAGTTTTCAACTCTTGAAAATATGAATTATCATTACCATTAACTTAAAAGATATATCACAAATACTTTAAATACACATTATGATAGAAAATAATTTTTTTATTAATTTATAGTCAAAATTATAAAATTGCCCCTATAAGTGTATTACAAGTGTTAGCCAATCAGACTTCCAGGGCACACATCTAACAAACTCCCACTTGACCTAAAGCCAATTAGCTATAAATCTAAGTCCCATCTTCTCTAAGTGGGCTTCAATCTTCTGCTGACTCAATGGCTTCATTAGTGGGTCAGCCATATTATCTACGATGTCAATTCTTTTGACCTCGACATATCCTTTCTTGAGATAATAGCGGATGAGATAGAATCGCTGCTCGATGTGATTAGATTTTTGGTGAGATCTGAGCTTCTTAGCTAGGGCTATGGTACCATTGTTGTCGCAGTATAGAAGGATGGCATTCGATGGCATTACTCCAAGTTCTATGGCAAACTTCTTATACCAGAATGCCTCCTTCATAGCTTTTGATGCAGCAATATATTCTACTTCCATGGTGGAGTCTGCTATCACCATTTGCTTGAAACTCTTTCAGCTAATAGCACCACTATTGCATATAAATAGACTCCCAGATGTTGACTTTTAATTATCTATATCAGACATAAAGTATGAGTCTTTATACCCCTGGACTTGGAGTTCTCCATTACCAAAGATAAGAAACATATCCTTAGTCCTTCTCAAATACTTAATGATATACTTCACAAAAGTCCAGTACTCTTCGCTTGGACTTGACTGATACCTACTCGTGACACCCACAACATGGGCTATATCAGGTCGAGTACATAGCATGGCATACATGAGGCATCCTATTCCAGAAGCATATGGGATCTTGCTCATGCATTCAATCTCCTCAACTATGCTAGGGCATATCTTCTTGGATAGATGAATGCCATGTCTAAAAGATACTAGACCCTTTCTAGAGTTTTTCATGCTAAACCATTTTAGCACCTCCTCTATATACATCTTCTGTGAAAAGTCCCAGCATCCTATTTGGTCTATCTCTTTAGACCTTTATTTTCAATATAATGGATGCTTCTCCTAGATTTTTCATAGAAAACTCTTTTGATAACCATATTTTGATCGTGGTCAACATAGGAATATCATTCCTAATTAGGAAAATGTCATCCATGTATAGTACGAGGAAGACAACAGCGCTCTCACTGACCTTTTTGAATACACATGATTTCTCCTTATTTTTGATGAAACCAAATGATTTGATTACATCATTGAAATGAGCATTCTAGCTTCGAGATGCTTGTTTAAGTCCATATATGAATCTTTGTCACTTGCAGATCTTGTGATCATCATCACTAGATATGAAACCTAGCGGCTGTTCTATATAGATATTTTTCTCAAGATATCTATTTAAGAATGCCATTTTCACATTCATCTATTATATTTCATAATCGAAATTTGCTGCAATAGCAAGTAGTGTATGGATGAATTTAAGCATGGCTACTAGCGAAAAGGTATTCTGATAGTCAATTTCTTCATGTTGACTATACCCGTTCACCACTAACCTAGCCTTGAATGTTTCTACATTTCCATCAGTATCTATCTTTCTCTTGAAGATTCATTTATACCTAATAGATACTATACCTTCAGGTGGATCTACCAAAGTCTAGACTTGGTTCGAGCGTATTGAGTTAATTTCTAACCTCATTACCTCTAACTATTTTTCGAAGTTGATATCTGATATCGCCTTGTCATAGATCTTTGGATCATCACCATGAACCCCATTTTCCATAAGAAATATTTTCTCAACATCCTCTAAAATTATGCCTAAGTACCTTTCAGGAGGACAAAAAATCCTAGTTGATTTTTGAGGTGGAGGTAGCATTTGGACTGACTCAATCTAATTGGGTTCCTCAGGTTCCTTAGCGCGTTGCTCATTAGAGACCTTCTCATTGAGCCTGATCTATCTCCCGATGCCACCATCTTGAATAAACTATTTTTCAAAAAAAAGGCATATCGACTCATAATTACATTATGGTCTTTTGAAAGATCGAAATAATATCCTAATGACTCTTTAAGATATCCTATGAATCGAGCTCTAAAGGACCTAGATTCTAACTTGTCCGCCTGCTGTCTCTTGACATGAGCCAGACAATCCCAAATTTTGAGGTGATTCAGACTTGGTTTCTTACCATGTCATATCTCATACGATATGGTAGGAATAGTTTTAAAAAAAACCCTATTTAGTAAATATATTATGGTCATTAGACTATGTCTCCAAAGAAAATTAGGAAGGTTCATGAAGCTCATCATAGATCGGACTATATCTAATAGGATCTGATTTCTTCATTCTGAAATCTTGTTGAGTTGAGGCATTCCAGGCGGAGTCTATTATGAGACTATGCCATTATCTTTGAGATAGTCCAAAAATTTTTGACTAAGGTATTCTCCTCCTCGATCCGATCGACGAATCTTAATAAATTTTTTTGTTTGCTTTTCTACTTCGAGTCTGAATTTCTTAAACTTTTCAAAGGCTTCAAACTTATGTTGTATCAAATATACATACCCATACTGAGATAAATCATCGATAAAGATGATGGAGTAGATATAATTGCCTCTAATCGGTACATCAAATGGGCCGTACACATCTATATATTCTAGAGCAAGTAGGTCTATGGCCCTATCCCCATGTCCTATAAAAGAAAGCTTGGTCATTATGCCATGAAGGCATGATTCATAAATTGGATATGACTTAGAAGTCAATGGACTCAATAGCCCAAATTTCTTCAATTTGTTAATCCTATCTTCTACTATATGACCTAGTCTAAGGTGTCATAGATACATATTGTTTAGACTATCCCTAGGTCACTTTGATCCTATGGCATTCATGTTTTGCTCAATATTGAAAATAGAAACATCAATATGTAACTGATAGAGACCATTTGTAAAGAAACCACTTGCAATTTTATTTCTTTCAAAAATAATATTACAATGGTCCTTAAGAAAACTAATTACATAGCCTTCTTGTGCTAAACAAGAAATAGAAATTAGATTCCTACTTATTGCAGACACATAAAAATAGTCGCAAAGTACTAAATCTAATCCTGATGGTAGTCAAAGAGGATAGATTTTCATGGCCATAGAAATAACTCTTGCTCTATTTTCGATGTACAAGATCATCTCACCATCTCTCAACCTCCTGGTCTCCTCAAGATCCTGCATAGAAGTGCACAAATGAGCACTAGAACCAGAGTCAAGCACCCAACTGGGTGCAGAAGGAATCGTAAGATTAGATTCTATAATGAGCATACCTCCAGAAGGACCTGCCTCCTTTTTATTCTTCAAGCTAGATAGGTATAAAGGGTAGTTCAACTTTCAATGGCCATCGATGTTGCAATGGAAATATTTTTCTTTATCCACGGCCTTCTTCTTCGGCTCTCCTTTCTTCTTCTTCCCACCTTCAGTCTTCTATTTCTTTGCAGACTTCTTCTTCTTTTCAAAAGACATTCTTTTAGAGAAAGTCCGCTCCATAGCAAGCACTGAATCATTTGAACCTTTTAAAGAAAGCTCGGTAGTAACCAACATGTTCATCAATTTAGCTAAAGTACATTACAGCTTATGCATATGAAAGTTCATGATGAACTGTCCATATGCATCAGTCAAGGATTGTAAGATTACATAAATTTGTAAGTCCCTATCTAGCTTGACACCGAGCTTCTCAAGCTCTTCTAAGTCCTTAATCATCATCAGATAATGATCTTGGACCGACTGTCCATCACACAATTGAGCCTTGAAAAGTCTTCTAGTGACTTGATACTTGGCTGCATGACTCTCTTCACCAAATAACTCTTGTAGGTGAGCCAACGTTTGACGAGCAGTCTTGATGTCCTCATGTTGGCACTGAAACTCATTAGACATCAAGCCCAATATGTAGTACCTAACTTTATTATCTTCGTCCATCCACATTTTCAGAGATGCTCTCTATTCAGTAAATGGATGGGCTGGTAAGGTGGGGGGTCCTAGTTCAATATATAAGTCAAATTTTTGAAACCCAAAATAATTTTATAGTTTTGAAGTCAATCCTTGTAATTTAGTCCGGTTAGTCTATGGGTGTCCACGATTCAGGCTAGTAGATTTGATGCAAACATTTTCTTGTAGAGAATCAAAGTTTTTAGTTAGACATTATAAGTAGACTTGACCAATTTATTTAGGAGTTTCATTTTTAAACAAATTTTGGCTTCCACTATTTTCTCGAATCCCTACACTCCCTTGGCAGAGATGCAAAAATCTATGAGATCATAGACTTCTAGTGGGTGGTGTGGTCCTATCAACTGCTCACCACCTCACCTAATAGTTATTGATGATGGGTCAGCCTGATGGACGGACAACTCTTGTCCAATGATTCTCTAATCATAGTCCATCCTAACCTGATCTCCAATTCATGAATCTCACCATGTCTAGAATATTGGTCCATTCCTTAGTTAAGTTAGACCAACCTTTTGTATAAATTGGATTCCTGATTAGATTCCTCATCAAATCTAGAATATTGAGCCCAACCCATCCTCTAACCCATAGCATCCAATGCCTAATAGACATGATTATGTCTTTTTGGTGCAACTGAACCACTATAACCAATCAAGAACAATCAACCCTGAGAAGGACCCACACATCTACAATGGTGAAAGACCTATAACTTAATATTTTCTTAGAAAGATTTAGTTTTGGTCTCTTTAAACTTGACATGACTTAGTCATAACAATTATGACTAACCTAGTGGTATGGGTTAGCTCAAATTATTAGCCATCTCAAATCAGAACTAGATTGACACAAATGGCTAGGTAAGTGAGACCGGTGGAAGGGATATGCCATTAACTCGATAAGAATGCATTTAGGTTGGGTAGCTTTTAATTAAAAATTAGTTGATCGTGTCTACCAGACTTACCTTAGATACCAAATTATCGAACCAGAATCAATCGAGTTAGCCTACAATCTAGGCTCGAATCGTGAAACCAAATTAGATCTTGACTTGGTCAACCACATGTGACTATGAATCAACCTTGACCCAGACTTAATCCTATTTGGTTGGTCAATTCTAAGTACTCTTGATCCCACTTAACCAATTTTTGATTCAGTTTGATCAATCGCTAGACCTAATTGAGCTACCTAAGCCCAAACCTAAATTTATGAAGGCGTCTAAGATCTAAAAATTCATAATTTTTAGATCTAATTTATTTCATAATCTTAATTTTTAATTAAGTTTGGGTTCATAAATAGAAACATACCAAAAAACCTTAGGATTTTAGGATCTAAAATTTTATAGAAAAATATTTTTTTAAATTTTTGATTAAGGATAAATACGCAGCAACCCTACACGCTATAAGAGTACCCCATCGAATGGAAAGAGAGGGTCTTTAAATCTTTTTTACTCTTATGATCGGACAGCCAAGGGGAATGCCTTAATCAGAAATAATAATTATACTACAAAATAATAAGATCTACAACATATATCTCATAAAAAATCATAGATCTAATCATGCATGTTCTGTATACATCTCATGTATCAAATATTAAATCAGATATGCATGCTTTTAGATCTGACATATCACATGTAATTTCTAAAAAATAAAGTTTTAAATTGATCACATCAAATAAAATCTAGTCTAGATAATTCATTGAAATATTCTACAACTAGTCTAGGCATGCATCATTTATATCTCATATAAAAATTTAAATTTTTTTTTTTATTTTTAGATCTAATTATAATATTTATAATACTAGAAAATATAAACTAAAAAAATTTTAAAAAAAATTAATCATATCAAAAAAGAAAAGCTATACTAGACTATACATAGAATGGTTCTACACCTAGTCTAGACATGTATCTCATATATCATTGATATGAATAATAAAATTTTAATTTTTTAATTTTAGATCTGATCACATTTGATGTGACATCTAAAATCACTAATATCATATAAAAAGAAAAATAAAAATTAGATCTAAATCTAATCTTAAGAACTACAAACATAGCTCTGATACCAGTTAAAGAAAAATCTTAATTTTTCGCCATAGGATTTGTTTGATCTGACCAGATCTATAGAAAATTTTTCAAAAAAAAAATTCTACAAATTCTAATCAAATCAGAGAATTATTTGATATAATTCTAATAATTTGATATTAAAAATTAAATTAAAATAAAAATCTAGAACATTAGATGTTACTTTTAGGGTAAACCACTTTTACCCTATCGATGAACTGCGGAAGCTATGGGTTCTATATCAAGCCACGCAAGTGCCTGGACTCTACCAGAGTCCACTTGAACAAAATCTAGATGCAATCTTCATCTAAATCTAATCTACAAAAATCATATCTAAATCTAATTTGTAGAGCCTTCAAAACATTCTTTGAAGGCTGTGTGTTCGTCACTTGATAGGGATCTTCTAGCTTTATCTTTGCAGTAGCTGCTCTCAACCTTTGGTGGTTGAAACACCCAACTCCTTGGACATGGAGAAGAAGGACAGGATCTAGAAAAGATGCATGGAAGATGATGGGAGAGGCAGGGCTTTGTTGTAGTCTAAATACAATTGCCAAGCACCTTTGACAATAGGTCTATTTATAGATCTATACGCAACCTTGGAGTCCTGGCATTTTAAGCAACCCTTTTGCTTAAAGCAGGACTCCATGCCATATCTCATGCCCTCTTGACATTTCTTTTGATTTTTGTCGAACAAAAGGTAGAAAATAAGGCATGGAAAAGAGATGGGGAGAGGAGTTTGGTGCAAACTTTAATCTCCCTTGTATTTTGATCTTATCAAAACACATCCAAGCCTATCCCAAAAAGGGGCGCATGCCACATGGGGACTTATGCCCACTTTTCTTCGTGAAAAGTCCTAAGGACGTGCACCCTAGTTAAACTCCAAGAGGGGTGCATGTCTCCACCTTTCTTTCTTGCAAAAACTTGGTCAAACGACTGGGTTAATGTCCTGACAAAATCGAAAATGGCAATGTTAGGCTCAATCATGTACCAGCATGATTTTCTTAAACCTAATCAGATCTAATCTAAATCAATCGAACTAGACTATCCCAATTGATCACATCTAGACTTAAACCCTTATTTGTATGATCTAGTTAGATTTAGTTTCGTATGGTAATGAAATATGTTGCAATCTCTATCATCGACATCATCAAAACATCTTTCGATGGACCAAAATATTTTTGATTCATACAATTAGAATGATCGATCATCAAAATCATTCTAATTGCTCCCAAAATGTACCAGTGACACCTAGCAACATATGATGGCAATCCATCAGAATCGAAAGTTAACCTCTCGATGCAGTTACCTATGTGATTGGGTTTCTCTATCTTGAGCTCGGATAGAATTTGGGTTAAGGTGAACTCATCAAATCCAACATCCACCATATGAATTAATCATTTGATTCGAGTTTGATGTGAAATCCTAATAGAAATTCTTTCTATCATCTTTACACTACCATGGCCATGGGCTTATGGACTCGATTTCATGATCATCATGGGGCTTCTCCTCATCTACCACGATAGATAGATCCCATATTGGTGTAATCCAATTTTCACAATGAACATGCTATAGCCAACATACACCTCAAGATTTTGAATGGCTAGAAGATCGAGTTATGGTCTAGTCAAACTATAACACTCTTAAGGTGAATTGTCAATGCACCTTAAGTCAAAGAACCAGACACACCACTTTAGCATCAAGCTAGTCATCGACGAGAAGATAGACTCCCTTATGACTGCTCGAGGTGGTCACGCTTAGTGCCCTCATTATCTAACGAGTACCTATACACTCGCTCTGGTGTCTCCACAACGTAAACTCAAGACTCATCTATCGTAAAAAAATGATCATATACCAATCTTTTGGATCGATCACCATCCTCATGATGATCCTATGGTCAGGAGTAGTTTATGAGTTAATTATAAAAATTCACATCTTAAATTTTCAATCTTTGAAAATATTAATTATCATTATCATTAACTTAAAGGATGTATCACAGACACTTTAAATACACACTATGATAGAAAATAATTTTTTTATTAATTTATAGTAAAATTATAAAATTGCCCCTACGAGTATATTATAAGTATTAGCCAATCTGGCTTCTAGGGCATACATCTAACAATTTAGTCATGAACAAATTTAAGGACTAAATGATAAATCTTCTCTTTATCAAATCTAAATAGTCCTAAGAACTTCATCACTACACAAAAATTCATAAAAGAAAGATATACACTTATGATAAAAAAGTCAAAATAAATTTTTATTTATAATAAATCATATACAAGTATAAAATTAGCTCAACTATCAATAGGCTGATGATTAGCTTTAGGACACAATTCCTATGAGCTCAGGTATGGTGCTCTCAAGCCTTGAAAGCAGGTGGAAAGAGAGCAAGGAGTGAATGAAATCAACCATCAAAATGCTTCAGCAAACGCTTCAGAAGAGCTAGCTCGGATCCTTTTAGAGCCAGCCCAAGTAGAAGAAGAGCTTGCTTGAATCCTGAGAGAGCTGGCTCAAACAAAAGTCCAGAAAGTGTATCAAGCTAATACACTGGAAGAGCTAGCTCGATTTCTATCAGAGCCAGCTTGAGTAGAAGCCGAGCCAGCTCGAACCCTGAGAGAGCCAACTCGAGCAGTAAAATAGAGAGTTATGATTCGGGCTCTCATAGGAGACATCACCATCGAGTTGACCCTATTACTGACTGAGCCAGCTTGAGCAATGAATAGAATAGAACGTAGTTTTTGCTCTAACCAAGGATTGGATTTAATCCTAGGAACTTAGGGCCTTGGTTTGTAAGGTTCTAAGGAGGCTAACCTATGAATTGGACTAGGATTTGTCCAATGGATGTGTGCATGGCAGACATGGGTGTACATGAGCTCGAAAAGTGAATCACATTAGATTAGCAATAAGAATTTTTCAGGTTGGATCTTATTTGACTAGGTATATATACTCTATACTAAATATTGTAAACTAAGCACGGAATCAATACAAGCCTTTTCTTTCTAAAAATCTCTCTTTCTCTCTCATTCTCTCCCTTCTCTCCACACCTAGGGTCTGCTAGGATTTCAACAGAATAGCCATCCCTTCTCTAAAATCCTTGTTGCTTTTTTCTCAATTATTGAGTAGCAAGGATTGTTCTCAATAGATTGGTATTAGAGCAGCCATCTAGTTACAATAATTGGTATCAGAGCCCTGTTATTAGATCTAGTAGAGGAAAAGATAAAGCTTCACTTGGGATTGTGGTAAGGTGCTGAATAGATCCATTTGAACATAGTTTATTCTCTTTTATGTTTTGTTATTAAAATCTGGTTAGGATGGCATCGAGTACCATCAAGGCAGACTTTGAAAGGTTTGATGGCAAGGATAACTTCACCCTTTGGCAGTAAAGGATGAAGGAACTGCTGGTATAGAATATAATCTACAAGGTCTTAACTTATGAAAGATCGAAAAAGATTTTTGTTGAAGAGTGGGAGGAACTTGAAGAGATAGCCATCAATATGATTTGTATGTACCTCGCTGATGAAGTTCTATCGAAGATTAACATGGAAACCATACCGAAGAGACTTTGGCAGAAACTGGAGAACACATACATGGGTAAGAACATGACAAACAAGCTATGGTTGAAGAAGCAGCTGAACAATTTGTGGATGCCCGTAGGAGGAGACCTAGTTTTCCACATCCAGAAGTTCAATCAAGTTTGCTCGGATGTTATGAGCCTTGATGTGAAGATTGATGAGGAGGATAGAGCTCTCCTCTTATTGTGTTCACTGTCAGCAGCATATGATGGTCTCATTACTACTCTGGAGTATGGAAAGGAGACATTAAACTTCGAGGAAGTGGTTGGAGTTTTCAGGTCCAACGAGCAGCGAGAGAGGCTAGTTAGAGAAAATCCTAATTCAGGGGTGCTTTCTATGAATGAGAGGCAAGGAAGGCCTAAGAAGAGGATTTGAGATAAATCTAAGGATAGATCAAAGTCTCAAAAAAATCAGAAGGCTTGAAAATGCTACAAGTGTCATCAATCTGATCATATTAGAAGAAATTGCCCACTTTTGAAGAATGAAAAGTGGATGGGCACTTCTAAGGGTGGATCAACTAGTGGAAGTGGTGCTCTATCATCTGAAGATAGTGGAGAAGACATACTGATAGTATCAGATGAAGTAATAGAGTTTGACAACCACTGGACACTAGATTCAGCATATTTCCATCATTACACTACACATCGAGAGTGGTTCTCAACATACGAGAGATCCGATGGAGGGAGTATAAGTCTTGGAGATGATCATCGATGTAAAGTTATTGGTGTTGATATAGTCAGAGTGAAGATGTATGATGGTGTCATACGAATACTCAGTAATGTGAAGCATGTACCAAAATTGAAGAAGAACTTCATATCCTTGGATTACTTGGAAGAATAGGAATATGCTTTCAGTTGTCAGCCAGGCAGTAGGTGTTTCAGGATTTCCAAGGATGCATTGGTGGTGATGAAAGGAAGAAAACTGAGCAACAACCTATATAGGATGGAGGGCTCAGGGGTTATAGATAGTGCAGAGGTATCTCTAACAGCATAGGAGGAGCAGCTAGCCTAGAAGTTGTGGCACTATTGTATGGGTCACTTAAGTGACAAGAGGCTCACAGAGTTGAGTAGGAGATGTCTGATTCTAGCAATTAGAAAGAAAAGAGATGACCTATGTGAGCCCTATATCTATGGCAAATAGCACAAAATTTCATTTGCCAGTAGTACCAAATAGAGTAAAGCTATTTTGGAGCTTGTTCACTCAAACATACGGGGACCGACACCTATTGCATCTCGAGGTGGAGTGAGATATTTTATTATCTTTATAGATGATTTCTCTAAGAAGGTATGGATCTATCTGATGAGGAAAAAATTAGATGTTTTTGCTCGATTTAAAATCTAGAGAGCTAAGGTGGAGAAGGAAACAGGACAACCAGTGAAGTGTTTAAGGTCTGATAATGGAGAAAAATATATCAGCCTAGCA
Organism: Cocos nucifera; assembly: GCA_006176705.1. Taxonomy (NCBI): domain Eukaryota; kingdom Viridiplantae; phylum Streptophyta; class Magnoliopsida; order Arecales; family Arecaceae; genus Cocos; species Cocos nucifera. The sequence goes on along the minus strand of QRFJ01000043.1, from coordinate 63,982 downwards.
TTTAAGAGATACTGTGAGGAAAATTGAATAAAATGCCATTACATAGTGAAGATGACCTCTCAACAGAATGGTGTCATGGAAAGGATGAATCAAACACTGACAGAGAAAGCTAGAAGCTTGAGGTTGCAAGCATCACTACCCAAATCTTTTTGGGATGATGCTCTTATTTATGCATATTTTTTTATGAATAGGTCTCTCCACAGAAAATTGAATGGAAGATTTTCAGAGGCTGTCTGAAGTGGAAAGAAGGTGGAGCTTGGCCATCTAAAGGTGTTCGACTGTCCTACATTTGCCTTGGTAGAAGAAGCTGACAGAAGCAAGTTGGACCCAAAGTCACAGAAGATGATATTCATTGGATTTACACGAGGTGTGAAGGATTTCTTGATGCAGAATTCACATTCTCAGAGGTGTGTCATCTGTCGGAATATGATATTTGATGAAAAGAGCATCATGTTAAAGCCAGAAAGTGTAGATGGAGCTGTGAAGACAACATAGGACAGCATGGAAAAGCTCTTGGATACAGGTGATTTACCCTCAACATCAACCTTGGGTTATATTCAGTTTGAGGTGGAGTTAGATAGGCATGGTGAGACACCTGGAAAGGACCAGCATGAAGAGCTATCTGGCCTAGGGGAAGTGCAGAGGCAGCCACAGGCAGCAGACTTGCAGGATACTGCAAGAGGAGTGGCTCTGCATAAGTCAAAGCGCATTGTTCACAAACCGATGCGATATGGAATTGATGAGACTATTTTGTATGCTCTCATCATAGCCAATGAAGATCCATAGAGTTTTGAGGAGATCATAGAGAGTCCAGATCAGGAGTTATGGATGTAGGCCATGATGGAGGAGATGGAGTCTCTCAGGAAGAACCGGACATGATAGTTGGTGGATCTACCGGATGATGCTTGACCCATTGCCTCCAAATGGACTTTTACCAAAAAAGAGACACCTTAACAGCAAGTTGGAGTGAGATATAAGGCTAGGTTGGTAGCCAAAAGATACTCACAGAAAGAAGGAATTGATTACTCAGAAGTCTTCTCTTCAGTTGTCAGACATACATCCATTACGGTACTCTTGAGCATAGTCGCTGCTCATGACTTGGAGTTAGAGCAAATGGATATTAAGATAGTATTCCTTCATGATAATTTGGAGGAGAACATATACATGTTGGGGAATACGCAAGATTTTGTGCAAGAATTTCAAAACTTTTTTGAAACATAACACAGCGGAAGTTGTAAATTAAACCATTTAATCTACAAATGCATGTAATCTAATAACTAAACCCTATATCTAGGACCTATAACATGTCATAGTGCATTCTCAAATCTAAAAATAAAAGGTTTGATATTAATCAAATCAATATCATAGATCTAGAATGATTCCAGATCTAAAATCTAGATCGCATCTAGGTGAGAGAGGGGATCAAATCTCTTATCTTTGCAAGGGTTGAGAACTCTGTGGTTAATTTTTGTTGTTGTCTTTGGAACCGCACATGCATCCGACCACTACAGATGATACACATGAGACTGTAACAAAATTGGTGGTTCGTCGAACGAAGATCCTCTCGAAGTGCTAGCATTTTGCGGATTTCTACTGATGATTAATCTAAAATTTATTCTTCAGATCTCTTAGATATTCCAAGAGATGAAAAATATGAGGAGGATTAAGGAAGAAATTCAATCTTTGAATCTCCCAAAAATTAGAAATAAAATACATTAGAAAAGGATCCTAAGAGAAGATAAATCTTCTCTTTCAGGACATCGACGATTGATGTCCTAAAAACATCCTTATGTTAGGACAAGAGAAGACCTTCTCCCCTAGACTTTTTTAATATTTTCAAATCTCACACTCTTTAATTTTTTTCATAGAAAAATCTTATAAAGATATAGAGAAGAAGGATTCTTAAAGAAATCCTAAGAGAAGACCTTCTTCTCTTTTCCTTCTCTCATCAAGACATGATCAGATCATGTCCAAAAAGATCACTATGCCCTAACATCTTGGAGTACAGATTTTCACACCCTCTTTTTCTCTATCTGTTAGATTTTTATCATTTAAAAATCATAAAGAATAAACAAAGAAGGATTAGAAATAAATCTCTAAGAGAAAATAATTTTTCTCTTACCTTTCTCTCTTCAAGACATCAACAGTTGATGGCTTAATGAGGTCTCTCCTTCATGCAACTTGGCATCCAAAGTCTCCCATGCCTCCTCTTGCTTTTCTTCTATTTTTTCCTGATTTTTTCAGATTTTACACATCCTAAAACATCTTATAAGACGTGCCCCAATTAGATAAGGAAGACTAGGTCAAACCTAGTCTTATATAAACCCTAGGAAGGAGTTTTAGGAGGCGTCCAACTCTTGGATTCCTTCCTCCTTATTTTTTAGGTGTGAAGATCAGGAAACCATGTGAAAATTATCGAAAAAAATAAGTGCATTAAAGAAAAAGAGGTATGGAGGAAAAATTCCATAAGAAAAGGAGGTGTTTTGGAGAATTGGAACTCTTTCAAAAGAAAACAAAACCAAACCACTTACCAAATTTGATCAAATAAAATTTTAATTAATTTCTTTAGATATTTGATGCATGGAGAAGCTCTTATTGGCATAGAAAACATCACATAAAGATCAAAAAATAAAATATGGGCATTAACTTTTATTGAAGTAAGGAAGGAGTGAGAGTCCCAGTCCAATTGGGACTCTTCTTGTTTGACTAGGTCAAAACTATTTTGAATCTAATTCAAATCTAATTAAAGATGATCCTAGTCCTTCTAGAAATCTAATTAAATTAGATAAATTATATTTAATTTTGATTTAATTCCTAGCTCAATCAGGAATTAGATGCACTCAAATCCTAATCCAACTAGAAATTATTTTTTCCTTGCAATTGACTTATCCAATAAATTAATTAAACTTAATCTAAATAAGTCCAAACTAATTTTAATTGAATCTAATTCAATTAGACTTGATCTTAGCCTAAATGCTCAATCAAATTGAGTCAATTAGCAATCCAATTACTAACCAATTTTCTTACAACACTTGCATTAGATCAAACATCAATCGTATTGATAGTTTGACCTAAGAATGATTCTCAATCATCGATTAACCATCAATTTGGTTACAACCTCTAATGTGGTGATCCTATAGATTCGAACCTAAGTTGGTAGCATAGGAACCAATTTCTATACCAATCGAAGCAACCATCTAGCAATGGTTCCCGATGTCCAGATAGGTCGAATGTATGCAAAGCAATATTCTTAGAATCTTGATCCATGGTTATCATATAATTCATCTCTTTGATAAATAATGCTCAAAATGACTTCGAGTATGCTGTCAACACTCATACAAGTTATTTTTATTGTGTCTCAAAATTTTGCAAATCTCGTGACTCCTCACGAGGATTACCCAGGCCTAGGTTTTGCTAAATTGAAACACAACGAGACATTCTCTTTTTGAAGCTAATCAGAAGTAGTCAATCCCATCTTGACTCACATACCGACTTCATAACTACTTGACTATGTCCAAAAATCTTTCGAACCTATATTAGAAATACAGGCAGTCCAGCATTAAAGTATAATGAGTTGCTTGCAAGTCACCGTGGTGATCTCAGGTCAGAGGGATACTTATACCCATTGGCCTTAACTAGCAACTTTTGACAGTAGAGTGGTACATTGATCACATTCAGTATAGATGTACTCCTACATCTCACTTGAATGTCATACCAGTATCTCCATACCACTTGATTGTGAGGACAACCAATGCATATGGCATATAGTGATCTACACTTGATAAGTCATCATCCATATTAATAACTTATCATTTGATCGTAAATAGTTTAAAAACCATCCGATAAATCCTTCTTTATCAATTGATTATGGTTCTAAAGACTTCATCATAATTTAGTTCATTTAAGAAAGATAGAACTTTTATGATGAACCAGCCAAATAACTATTATTATTAGATAATTCATATACTAATTCCAATCATCTACCACTTAGATTATTGGCTTTAGGACACATTTTTCAATAACTTTCACTTGGACTAAAGCCAATCAGAATAATATCAAATATCCTACCTTCCACTTGAGTCCGTAGAACTCCTTAATTCTGAGGTCTTAGCAAATGGGTCGATCAAGTTCTCCATTTCCATCGATCTTCTAAAAATCGACGTCATCCTGATCTAAAATCAAATGTGGTAGCGATGTAGAATATGCTGGTCCTTCGATTCTTTAGCCAGAGCTATGGCTCTAGTGCTACGATAGAACTGGACCATCGATGGAGGGTGCCACTCCCAACCTGCTAACGAACCTCAGTAACTACACAGCTTACATAGCAACATCATATGCCACGATGTACTCTACATCACTAACTGAATAGGCTAAAGTATCCTACTTGAAACCTTTCCAACAAATTGCTCCTACAATTAGGGTACAATCCGACATTCTCTTATTGTCATCTTGTTCTGACTGAAATTAAAATATCCATATGTTTTAAGTCCGTATTTTCATATTTGAGTCACTAGATCTTAGTATTTTTCAAATACATTAGAATTATCTATACAATCTTCTAGTGATCCTCATTTAGATCAGACTAGTATCTACTCACTACATTAGTGAGTATACCATATCTGATTTTGAACATGAAAAAATTAGATGATAGCCAAGCCTTTATTCCTTGCAATGCTAGAATGCCATTCCCGATTATGAGAATTTCATCCACAGATAATATAAAAAATAACACTATAGAACATTTTGCCCACTTACAAATGCAGGATTTATCTTTGTTCATAACAAAGACATATAATCAAAACATATGTTCCAAAATTAAGATAATAGCCAAATGGGCTTTACAGGTCTTTACCTTCCCATCTGTGCTACTCTAATCCTTTTGAAAATCCATTCACATCCAATGAGTTTTATCCCTTCAAGTAATCTTCTAGTATCCACACACTATTGATTTTCATAGACTTCAATTTGGATTATGTGACTCCAAGCCACTTCTTAGAGTCAGACCACTGCATTGCATCGCTATAGATGATCGGATCCTTGTTGTTCTCACTGAGCTCAGCAAGATCGCCATCCCAGACCAAGACACTGAAGTATCTGTCCGACTAACACGATACTCTATTGGATCTTCTTAAAGATGCTACTTTAATGGGCTCTAAGTTTGATCTGATCAAATCTAGTTCTGTAGGTTTATTAGATTATATCGGTTCATTTCTATCGGTCAAACTTTTTCAAGTTCAACTTGATAGGCATCAATTCCTTCTTTAAGAAAGTTCTTTCTAAAAGGAATGCCCTTCTGCTGATGAACATCTTATGTTCTTCAGCATGGTAGAATTAATAACCCTCAAATACCTATTGGACTAGGATCCAAGTTTATCTATATGCAAACCTTTGACATAGGTCAATCAACTCCAAACCCGAAGGTGAGAGAGTTTAGGTCTACGCTCGATTGATATCCCATATGGAGTCTTTATAATAGATTTACTCTGTATATTTTTTGAATACAACTAGTAGTCACAATAGCACAACCTTAAAACAAGTAGGCAAGTGAACCCTATCATGGATTAAATCATGTCTAACAAAGCTCAACTTCTCCTTTCAAATACACTGTGTTTCAAAAAGAAATCCACTGAGAGAAAATTCTATTCTCTCCTAGATATGTTACAAACTTTGTGGATAAATATTTGCTTCTTCGATCTGATCAAAGAGTTTCAATACCATTTCTAATTTATTTTTCTATTTTATTATTAAATCATTTGAATATTTTAAATGATTTAAGTCAGACACATCCATGCCCAGATAGATCATCTGTAATGAAATATTAATATCTTTCTTTGGCACTTAAGTTCATCCATCCACATACATCACTATGTATGAGATATAGAACTTAATCAGCTCCTTTATCTTTTCTATTAAAAGGTAATTTTATCATTTTCACAAGAAGACAAGACTTATAGGCTATCAATGATTCATAATCATTTATGTCAAGATTTTTCTCTCAAGCTAACCCATTTATCCTGTTCTTGTTAAGATGACTAAGCCTATAATGCCAAAGATAGACATTCATGACATAATCTAACTAGGATGTTTATTAAATGTGTACATTACACTTAATAGGCTGTAAAACTATTAAATATTATTTTTTATTATCCATGTATTATTATAATATTATTCGTAATAATATCACAATAATCTTCTTTATTGATAAATGATAACCATCTCTGATCAAAAGGCCAGCAGTGATCAAATTTATCATAAATGATGGACAATTATGATAATCACTCAAAATAATATCTTTTGAAAATAATCTTGATAATTTCTAAAGCTAGGATTGGATCAAGACTTCCATCCCTAACGTTCAGATATTTCTCTAAAGGAAAAATCCTATTTTCATGGCACAGGATCGTTCAGATCTGATTGGATCTGAAGAAATATTTCAAAATTTTTTTTTTATGATCCTAATTAGATTTGAGACATTTTGAATCTGATCATAAAGATCTAATATTATAAAATAAAAATAAAATTAAATCTAATTTAATTTCATACCTTGTTTTGGATAATCAGATTATCCTATGATGATCCTGAATAATCCTAAGGTTCTGGAAGGAGCCACTTACATGCCTGGCCTCTATCGATGTCCACTCAGACAGGATCTAGAGGTCTTCTCCTTCTAAATCAACTCTTCAAAAATTAGATCTAGATCTGATCTTGAAGTTCTTCAAAACTTCTTTTGAAGATGCAACAGTCATCTCTTTCAATAATGCTGCTTTCTTCATGATTTGGGCGCCTTTCTTCCATGGATGGCACTTGAACACGTGCCAAACTCCTTTGGGCATGGAGAGGAGAGAGAGGATCAGAGGGAGGCATGAAATAAAGGAGGATAGCCATACAGCATGGTGAAAGAAAGAAGCTCTCTAATCTCTAATCCTAGGTGCAGACAAGGTTTAAATAGATCCTACTGTGCCATGCAGTGCCACATCATCCCGACCAATCAGAGGCCTTCATTCAATCAAATCAAAATCTGATTGGTGGGATGATGTCATCTGATCCAATCAGATGAGAGTCCCTAAAAAATCCACATAGATGGTGCCAACATTGGATAGACCCAAAAGTCTTTGGCGCCTAGGTGTTTGATCATATCAAAATATCTTGGAGTCCCATCTATATGGGACTCCATCCCTTATCCATATGGGGCGCATGCCTAGGGTGGCATGTGCCCTCTCTCTTATCTCTTTTAGCAAGCTGACAAAAGCCCTAGGTGCTCTCTTATAGGCACATGACACATGGCCCTATGTCCAAAAATAGGAATTAGCAGGTGATAAGAATAGATAGGTATTATTTTAAATCAATCTAATGAATTAAGACAACTCTTTTCTAATCTGAACAAACTTCAGTCAGACTAAGACAAGGTTCCTAAGTGAGCCCAAATAAATTTGGCTCAGCCAAGACGAACCAAAATGATTACAAAAAGAGAATGTTAAGCTCAATCATATGCTAGCATGATTTTCTTGAACCTAATTGGATCAAATCCAAATTAATTGAACTGGGTTAGTCCAATTAATAACATCAATATCCAAATCCTTGTTTGTATGCCCAGTTAGGTCCAGTTCCATATGGTAATGAGTTATATCGCAATCTCTATCATCGACATCATCGAAACACTTTTCGATGGACAAGAACTTTTCTGATTCATACAATTAGAATAATCGATCATCTAAATCATTCTAATTGCTCCCAAAATCCATCAGTAATATCTAGCAGCATATGATAGCAACCCATCAAAATCAAAAGCGAATCTCTTGGTGTAGCTATCTGTGTGATTGGATTTTTCTATCTTGAGCCCTAGCTGGATTAGGGTTAAGATGAACTCATCAAACCCAATATTCGTCATATGAATTAATCATTCAATTCGAGTCTGATGTGAAATCCTAATAGAAACTCTTTCTATCGTCTTCATTCTACCATGGCCATGGGCTTAAGGACTTAATCTCATGATTATCATAGGGCTGCTCCTCATCTACTGAGGTAGATAGATCTCCTATTGGTGCAATCCAATTCCTACAATGAGCATGCTATAGCCAACATGCACCTCAGGATTCCGAATGGCCAGGAGATTGAGTTATAGTGTAGTCAAACTATAACATCTTCAAGGTGAACTACCGATGCAACTCAAGTGAAAGAACTAGACACATTACTGCAGCATCGAGCCAGTCATCAATGAAAAGGTAGACTTCCTTATGACTGCTCGTGGCGGTCATGCTTAGTGCCCTCATTCTCTAATGAGTATCTATACTCTCGCTCCGATATCTCCACATCGGAGACTCAAGATATATCTATCTTAAGAAAGCGATCGTACACTAATCTTTCAGATCAATCACCATCCTTATGATGATCCTACGATCGAGAGCTGTTTATGAGTTAATTATGAAAATTCATGTCTTAAATTATCAACTCTTGAAAATATGAATTATCATTATCATTAACTCTAAGAATATATCATAAACACTTTAGATACACACCATGATAGAAAATAATCTATTTATTAATTTATAGTTAAAATTATAAAATTACTCTTAGAAGTGTATTACATGTGTCAGCTAATCTCGTTCTCTACATCTTCTGAGATAGTACCTAAGTATCTTTCAGGAGAATGAAAAATTTTACTTGATCTATGAGGTGGAGGAGGTAGTGTCTGGGTTGGCTCAATTTGATTGGATTCCATAGGCTCCTTAGCTCGTGGCTCTTGAAAGATTTTCTCCTTGAGCCTAATCTGCCTTCCAATGCCACCATCATGAATAAACTATTTTTCAAGAAAGATAGCATGTCGACTCGCAATCACATTATGATCTTTTGAAAGATAGAAATAATATCTTAATGACTCTTTAGGATATCCAATAAATCAAGCTCTAAAGGATCGAGACTCTAATTTATCCACCTATTGTCTCTTGACATGGGCCGGACAACCCCAAATTCTGAGATGACTCAGACTTGATTTCTTACCATGTCATATCTCATATGGTGTGGTAGAAATGGTCTTAGAGAAAATCCTATTCAGTAAATATATAATAATCATCTGACAATATCCTCAAAGAAACTCAGGAAGGTCCGTGAAACTCATCATGGATCAGACCATATCTAATAGGATCCCATTTCTTCGTTCTGAAATCTAGTTGAGTTGAGGCATTCCAGATGGAGTCCATTGAGAGACTATGTCATTGTCCTTAAGATAGTCTAAAAATTTCCAACTAAGGTAATCATCTCCTCGATCTGATTGAACAATCTTAATGGGTTTTTCTGTTTGCTTTTCTACTTTGAGTCTAAATTTTTTGAACTTTTTAAAAACTTCAGCCTTGTGTCGCATCAAATACACATACCCATACCGAGATAAATCATCAGTAAAGATGATGAAGTAGACATAATTATCTCTGATCGACACATCAAATGGGTCGTATACATAAATATGTACTAGGGCAAGTAGGTCTATGTGTCCTACAAAAAGGAGTTGTCATTTTGCCCTAAAGGCATGATTCATAAATTAGATATGATTCGAAAGTCAACAGTCTCAATAGTCCAAATTTTTCCAATTTGTTAACCCTGTCTTCAGCTATATGACTTAGCCTAAGGTGCTAAAGATACCTATCATTTAGACTATCCCTAGGTCACTTTGATCTTATAGCATTCATGTTTTGCTCGAAATTAAAAATAGAAACATCAATATGTAACTGATAGAGATTATTTATAAGGAAATCACTTGCAATTTTATTTTTTTCATAAAGAATATTACAATGGTCCCTAAGAAAACTAATTACATAGCCCTTTTGTGCTAAACATGAAATAGAAATTAAATTCCTACTTACGGCAGGCATATAAAAATAGTTCCTAAGAACTAAATCTAATCCTAATGGTAATCATAGAGGATAGGTTTCCATGGCCATAGCAGCAACTCTTGCTCCATTCCTGATGCATAGGATCATCTCACCATCCCTTAACCTTTTGCTATCCTCAAGACCCTGCATAGAAGTGCCCAAGTGAGCACTAAAATCAGATTCAAGCACCCAATTGAATGCAGAAGAAATTACAAGATTAGATTCTATAACGAGCATACCTCCAGAATGACCTGCTTTCTTCTTGTTCTTCAGGTTGGTTAGGTACAAAGGGCAGTTCCATTTCCAATGATCGTCAGTATTGCAATGAAAATATTTTCTCTTATCGACCTTCTTCTTCAGCTCTACCTTCTTCTTCCCACCATCCACCTTTTGCTTCTTCACGGACTTCTTCTTCTTCCAAAAGATTTTCTCTTAGAAGAAGTCCACTCCACAATAAGTACAGAGTCTTTAGAATCTTTTATAGAAAGCTCAGCAGTAACTCGCATGTTCATGAGTTCAGCCAAGGTATTCTGAAGTTTATGCATATAGTAGTTCATGATGAACTGTCTATACGCATCAGTCAAGGATTATAGAATATATCAATCTACAAATCCTGATCTAACTTGACACCGAGCTTCTTAAGCTCTTTTAAGTTCTTGATCATCATCAGACAATGATCTTGGACCGATTGCCTATCACGCATCTGAGCCTTAAATAGTCTCTTAGTGACTTGATATTTGGCTGTGCAACTCTGTTCACCAAACAACTCTTGTAGGTGAGCCAATATTTGGTGGCTAGTCTTAATGTTGGTGCTGGAGCTCATCAGACATCGAGCCCAATATGTAATATCTGAATTTGTTTTCTTCATCCATCCACTTCTTGAAAGATGCTCTCTGATCAACAGATGGATGGTGCGGTCCCACCAACTGGCTCACCACCTTACCTAACAGTTATTGGTGATGGGTCAACCGATGAGTGGACAACTCTTGTTCAATGATTCTCTAGTCATGGCGCATCCAAACCTAATCTCTAATTCATGAATCTCATCGTATCCAAAATATTGATCCACTTCTTAGTTAAGTTAGACCCACCATTTGCACGAATTGGATTCTTGATTGAGTCCCTCACCGTATCCATAATATTAAGCCCAATCCATCCTCCAACCTATAGCATCCAATATCTAATAGACATGTTGCATGTTTTTGATGCAACTGAACCACTGTATCCAGTCGAGAACAATCAACCCTAAGAAGGGTCCGCACATCTACAATGGTGGAAGACCTTAGACTTAATATTTTCTTAGAAAGATTTAATTTAGGTCTCTTTAAACTTGAGTTGACTTAGTCATAACAATTATGACTAACCTAGTAGCATGGGTTAGCTCGAATTATTAGCCACCTCAAATTAGAACTGGATCGACATAAATGGCCATGTAAGTGAGATCGATGGAAGGGATTGAAGGAAAAATCCTGATTTCTCGGGTCAAGTTCGTTCAAATCTAATTGGATCAAGAGGCATATTTAAAAAATTTCCTCTTAGATCTAGATCAGATCTAACATTTTTCAGATCTAATTTTATGATCTAATAAATAAAAAAATTAAATTAAATTAAATGGATAGATAGTTTTACCTTGATATGGGTAATCCGATTATCCATTGATGATCTTGCTGATTGCCTGAGGTTCTGGATCTAGCCACATAAACACCTAGCCTCTATCAGTATCCACTTGGACTGGATCTAGAGATCTTCTTCTTCTCTTTTTTTTTTCAAAAATTAGTTCTAGATCTGATTTGGAAAATCTTCAAAACTCCTTTTGAAGATGTGCTGCTGTCTCTTGTAGCAGGGCTGCTTTCTTGCTTTCCTATCGCCTTTTGATTGCCTGAATTGCACCAAACATGTGCCCAACTTTCCTTGGGCATGGAGAGGAGGGAGAGGATCTGAAGATGGCATGGAAGGAGAGAGGGGCAGCCTTGGGGCATGGCTAGGAGAAAAACTCTTTAAAAAGTGGGCGCAGATAGGTCTTGCTTCGTGCAATCAGATCTAAATCTGATTGGTAGGATGACATCATCTGATCCAATTAGATGAAAGACCCACAGATTCATCCTATGGTGGTGCCTAAGACTGATCAAAGTCTATTGGTGAGGATCACCTAGTTTGAATCCAAGAAGCAATCTGGAGTCTCATCCATATGGAACTCTAGGCATCCCTATCCATGGGTGCACGCCATCCTAGGCGTGCACCCCATCCTTTCTAAAATCTAGTAAGGGGACAATCCCCTATCTACTCTCCAATAAGTGCATGACATATGCGCAGATGTCCAAGGATCAAAGGTCAATGTTTGACCAAAGTCAAAGGACAAGAAGTAGCAGGTGACAGAAAATGGTAGGTGTTATCTCAAATTTATCTCATAAATTAAGACAACCCTTTTCTAACCTGGACAAGCTCCAGTCAGACTAGGAAAAGGTACCTGAGTGAGCACAAATTCATTTGGCTCGGTTGAGACAACTTTTAATGATAGAAAAAAGGAGAATGTTAGGTTCAATCGTGTGCTAGCATGATTTCCTTGAATCTAATTCAAATCAATTGAATTGGGCTAGTTCAATTGATGATATACAAATCCAAATCCTTGTTTGTGTGATCCAGTTAGGTTCAGTTCTATATGATAATGGGATATGTAGTGATCTCCATCATCAACATCATCGAAACTCCTTTCGATGGATCAGAACTCTTCTGATTCAAACAATTAGAATGATCGATCATCTAAATCATTCTAGTTGCTCACAAAATCCACCAGTGACACCTAGCAGTATATAATGGCAACCCATCAAAACTGAAAATGAACCTCTCGATTTAGCTACTTGTATGATTAAGTTTTTCTATCTTGAGCCCCGATCAAATTAGGGTTAAGGTGAACTCATTAAACCCTAATTTCTATCGTATGATTTAATCATTTGATTCAAGTCCGATGTGAAAACCTTAATAAAAACTCTTTCTATTATTTCACTCTCTGCCATGACCATAGGCTTATGAACTTGATTCTCATGATCATCATAGGGCTGCTCCTCATCCATCGAGGTAGATAGATTCCATCTTGGTGTAATCCAATTCCTACAATGAACATGCTATAGCCAACATACACCTCAGGATTCTGAATGGCTAGGAGACCGAGTTATGGTGTAGTCAAACTATAACACCCTCAAGGTGAACTGCTGATGCACCTCAGGTCAAAGAACCAAACACACCACTACAGCTTTGAGTCAATCATCGACGAGAAGGTAGACTTCCTTATGACTTCTCGAGGTGGTCACGCTCAGTGCCCTCATTCTCTAATGAATATCTGTACTCTCGCTTTGGTATCTCTACACCATAGACTCAAGACTCATCAACTATAAAGAAGCGATTGTACACTAACCTTCCGGATCAATCATCATCCTCATGATGATCCTACGATTAGGAGCATTTTATGAGTTAATAATGAAAATTCTTATCTTAAATTTTAAACTCTTGAAAATAAGAATTATCATTACCATTAACTCAAGAGATGTATCACAGACACAAAATACACATATGTGATAGAAAATAACCCATTTTATTATTTATAGTCAAAATTATAATTTTGCTCCTAGAAGTGTATTACAAGTGTCAGCCAATTCTGGCTTCTAGGGCACACATATCTAACAAACTCCCACTTGACCTAAAGTCAATTGGCTACAAATCTAAGTCCCATCTTCTCAACGTGGGCTTCAATCTTCTGCTGGCCCAATGGCTTTGTAAGCGGGTCCATCGCATTATCTACGAAGTCGACTCTATTAACCTCAATGTAACCCTTCTCGAGATAATCGTGATGAGGTGGTATCACCGTTCGATGTGCTTGGATTTCTGGTGAGACCTCGGCTCCTTAGCAAGGGCTATAGCGCCATTATTGTCGCAGTATAGAGGAATGGCATCTGATGGCATCACTTCAATCTCTGTGGCAAATTTTTTGTACATGGAACGAGAGAGAGTACATGGAATGAGTTACAGTATAGAAGAATGGCATTTGATGGCATCACTTCAATCTCTGATGGCATCACTTCGATCTCTCTCTAAGTTACAGTACCCCCAGTCAGAAGAGGAGAGAGAGTACATGGAACGAGTCCCTTATGCAAATGTTGTAGGCAGTGTGATGAACACTATGGTGTGCTGTAGATCAGATATAGCACATGCTATGAGCATGGTTAGTAGATACATGGCTAACCCTGGGAAGGAACACTGAAAGGCATTGAAATGGATTTTGAGATATCTGCATGGAACAAAGGATTATGGTTTGGTGTTTGGTGGGTAGCCGAGAGGATTTGGAGAATAATCTATAAAGATTTGTGAAGGTTCAGGTCCTCTTGAAGGGTTTGTTGTCGTAAATTATGCTGATGATCTTGATACAAGAAGGTCAACTACTGAATACCTCATCTATGTATATTGTGGATCGATGTCTTGGAGATCAACCCTTCAACCAATCACGGCCTTGTCTACCATAGAGGCTGAGTACATTGGGATAACAGAGGCTGCAAAGAAAGCCCTTTCGCTTAGGAGGCTGATCGATGAGTTGGGGGTGGAGCAGAGCATGATTACACTATTCAGTGATAGTCATAGCGCTCTGTTGTTGGCATAGAACCCAGTCTATCATGGCGCACAAAGCATATAGATGTGAGGTACCATAGGATCAAAGAGCTGGTGGAGGAAGGTGAAGTGAAACTGATGAAGGTCCATACCAAGGAGAATCAGTCTGATGCACTCATGAAGGTACTCTCCAAAGATAGCTTTTAGAAATGTGTGGCACGGATGGATCTGTTGAGAAGAGATGAGTTCACAAAGACTTGGAAGCACCAAGGTGGAGAATGTGAGCTTAGAAGTGGCACTCCTAAGTCTTAGAAATATGAGAAGATAGGTCATGGGAAGGTGGGAGCGAGTCGAAAGAAGAATCAGTCTCAATAGTAAAGTTTAAAAACTTGGTCGGCTCACTCTGAGGCTGAGCCAGCTCAGTTAGAAACTGGGTCGGCTCAGTCCAGGACTAGGTTGACTAGGTCTCAGAGGAAAATCTAGATAGAGAGTAGCATTTTTGGACCATTGGCATGGTACACAACTGAGACTGAGCTGACCCAATCGTAGATTAGTCGGCTCAGTCTGAAATTGGACCGGCTCAGTTTTCATTAGTTATTATTTCATGTACGTGAGTTGTTTGGATTTGAGAAGTTTTTCTATGAGCTTGGGCTTGATCCTTTATAAAGTATATATACTAGAAACAAGTTAAGGTTGTTAGAGTGCTGAAATATACTAAATAAAAGCTCTTTTCTTTCGAAAATCTCTTCTTCTCTTCTTCTCTATTCATTGATTTATTTGATCATGGTTTCGCAGAAATCTCTAAGAAGTATTTCTTTATTGCTTGGGTAATCACCGACGGCCACACCGATCCATGTGGGAAGAGCGCATATTCCCAACAAAAATAGCTCTAGAAGAAGACCCTCTTCTTCTTCTCTTTTCTCTTACCTAGACACCTAGTTTGGTGTCTATGGAACCCCAATGCCCAAGGACCCTCTCCCTCAGATTTTTTCACACCTCAAAGCTCTCTTAAAGTTCTATGCTTCATGAAAATGTCAGGCCAAAATTCATCCTAAATTTATACAAAAAGAGGAATCCTTGTCTAGGTCAAAAACTAGACAAGGAAGGACTAATTTTGGAAAGAGGTTTGGGCACCCCTCTAATTTTTTTGGTGAATCCAGCAAGAATACATGCACAAAATTTCTTCTTTCTTATGTGGAATAAGGGAGAAAAAATAGGAGAGGGGTGGCACACTTAGAAAGAGGTGTTTTGGTTTATAAGGATTCTGTCTCATAGAATCCTAAATCAAAACTAACTTCTCCTTTGACTTGGTCAACCACCAAATTACCATATAAGAAGATGAGGGATAGAGGGGGTGTGTGTGAATGCCAGAGAGAGACTCTCTATCGCAAAAAATAGAGAGGGCATGGGCATGAGGGTCAAAGATGGTGCAAGGTGGAATCCTAGTCTTACTAGGATTCCATCTATGACTTAGTCAAAATGGTTTCTCAAGCCAAATTAAATTAAAACCAAGTCAACCAAATTAAATTAGGCCCTATCCTAATTAAGAATTTAATTAAATTAGATTAAATTAGATTTAATTTGGATTTATTTTTTTACTTAAATTAGAAAATTGGGTTGATCCAAGTCCTAGTTGAACTAGGACTAGTTTTTTTTTGCACTTGGCTTGTCCAATAAGCCAATTGGACATGATCCAATCAAGCCCAAATCAAATCTAATTAAATTATATTTACTTAAACTTAATCTTAGTCCTCTGGCTTATTTAAATTAAGCCAAATAGCAATCAAATAACTAATCAATCCTCCTACAACACTTGCGGTAGGTAAAACATCAATTGTATTGATTGTTTAACCCTAGAATAATTCTCAATCATTGATCAACCATCTGATCAGATCATGAGCTCTAATTTGTGTGACCTCATAGGTTCGAACCTAAGCCAATATCATAGGAATAGATTTCTATACCAATCAAAGTAACCATCTAGTAATGGTACCCGATGGCCGAATGGTTGAATGTGTAGAACAACATCCTTAGAACCCATGTGGATATAGTTTCCATATAATTCATTTCCTTGACCAAAATGCTTGTAGGATACCTCAAAGTTCAACTATCAACTCTGATCAGATTGTCCACATTGTATTTCAAAATACCAAATTCATCTAATGGATTACCCTAGCCAAGGTTTTGCTATATTGAAATACAGTGATACATTATTCTCCAACTCTTGGAGTGGTCAATCCCATCTTGATCATACTCTGACTTCACAAGTACTTGACTATGCCCAAAAATCTTTCATTACTAAATTAGAAATTCAATTAGTCTAGTACCAAAGCACAGTGAGTTGCTTGCAAGTCACTGAGGTGATCTCAAGTCTAAAGGACACTTATACATATATCCCATTAGAGACATTCTCCACAGCAGAATGCTCTGGAGTTGGTCACATTCAATGATGATGTACCCATATATCTCACCTGTATGCCATACCAGTATCTTCACACTCCTTGGTTAAGAGGACAATCAACCTATATGGCATACGACGATCTATACTCGATAGATGCTGTCGTCCTGATTAACAGCCTATCATTTGCTCGTGAATAAAGTTAAGAACTAATCCATAAATCCTCTCTTTATCGAAGCTAAATAGTCCTAAGAACTTCATCACAATAATATAGTTTACCAAAAGATGAATACTTTGTGATAAAAAATGCTAAAAATATATTTTATTTATTAATGAATCAATTATAGATACAATGTAGCACAACCATCGACAAGCTGATAATTGGCTTTGGGACACATTTTCCAGCAATTTCCACTTATCCTAAAGCCACTAGGCACAGTATCTAATACCCATCTTCGACTTATGGTTGTTGAACTCCTTTATCGCTAGGACTTTAGTGAAGGGGTTGGCCAGATTCTTCTTTCCATCGATCTTCTGAAGGTCGACGTCACCTCTATCCATGATCTTTTGGACCAAGTGTAAGCGACATAGAATATGCTTTGTTCGCTACTGTGCCTTCAGTTCTTTCACCTAAGTAATGGCACTAGTGCTATCACAGTAGAGCAGGATCGGACCATCAAGGGAGGATGCTACTCTGAGCTCGATGATAAACTTTCTCAACCACACAGCTTTCTTCGTGGCATCTAATGCTGCCATGTACTCTATTTCGCAAATAGAGTCTGCCACAGTATGCTACTTAGAACTCTTCTAGCAGATAGCTCTATCATTTAGAGTAAAGATAAATCCTGACATGCTTCTACTATCATCATGGTTAAATTGAAAGCTGAAGTCCATAAATTTCACAAGTTTCAGATCTGACTCGCCATAAACCAACCATTGATTCTTACCATTTTTTAAATACTTAAGGATAGTTTTAACCACTTTCTAGTAGTTTTCTCCAGGGTCAGACTAATATCTACTCACTACGCCTAGTGAGTATGCCACGTTCGATCTCGTACATGTCATGGCGTACATGATAGATCCTGTTGATGCAAAATCTGACAATCATCGGAGCCGAAGCTAGATTTAGAGAGGACAAGGTCGCCATCAAGACCTGCAAAATAAGTCTCATTCTGAGTCTGGGATGGTGGCTCCGGCAAGACCCTCTGCCGATCAAGTCAGCTCTTTCAGCCCATAGAAATGGAATACATAGAGAGATTCTGGCAGAGTTTTTAGGAAGAGAAGGAGAGCTAATCCAAGAAAGCATATCTGGAGGGTCTCTTATATAGAGGAGCCTGAACAAACTGATAGGGATAGCCATAACCATCTGATAGTGGGCCATTCAGGGCCACGTGGAGTTCGTTATGGAGGATAGTGTCTGTTGTTATGATGTGCGAGTCCATCGAGATCCAACGATCAAAGCTCCGATGGGAGAGATTGATGGTTCTTTTGGCTATTCGAGGATGAGTGCAGAGATCCTCTAGGGCTGCTGGATGGAGTTTGGAGGGAGTTTGACTATTTGGAGGAGTCCATCTAAAGAAAAAATCTAAAAGGACTTCGACTATTGGAGGAGTCCAACTGGGGGAGGAGTCTGATTGAAGAAGAAGTTTGGAAGGAGTTCAACTGCTAGATGAGTCTGGCTGAAGGAGAAGTTTGGAAGGAGTTCAACTACTGAAGAAGTCTAGCTGAAGAAAAAGCTTGAAAGGAGTTCAACTATTGGAGGAGTTCGAGGTTTAACCATGAAGACTACTGCCGGGTGGGTTCCTTCCGAGATCAAGCATCCAACCAAACTTCGGCAGGAGTGGGTTTATCCCCAACACTACTCTCCCTACTCTCGAGTTTGAAGTTCAAGGAAAGGAAGTACCGAGTGTGACTGCCGAAGTTCCTTTCCATTTCGTATGCTTGCTAGGGCGAGGCATTTCTTGGTGCTTCTACGCTGGCATCGAAGCTTCATAAATTTGAGGCAACCCGAAGAGACACCTTTGGAGCTACGTGCCAAAACTCTGCCCTGGGTACGGCATCATTATAGTCCTGTCCACCACCATTCTCTACCATGATAGAGGGAGCACACATCGGCCATAGCCTGATCGAAAGGGATTCACAATCATAACCACCTAGAATCCTCAGGGCTATTTAACCCATTTTCTTCCTCTGAGTCATTACCTCTCCCAAAATCTTCTTCCTCCTCTTCTTCTGGTTTTCTTCTCTCTATCGCGTGAGAGCTCAGGCTTTCCCTTCCACTTTCTTTGATCTCAGGTGTTCTCCCATCTATCTTCTATGGCCTTCATCATCTCCCTACCTCTTCTAATCGACTTAGGTCAGCTTCGCTATCCTTTTCCAAGTTATTCCTGCATTCTCTGCTTTCTGCTCCTTAGGTCTCTTTGTAGAAGTTTTTTGCACTTCATTTTCTTAATTTTTTGAGCATTTTTATGATTTTGCTTTGATCTAGATGTCCACCGAGGAATCATAATCGATCTGCTCGGAGAGTTCATCTCCTCTAGCCTTAGCGAACCTATCTCTCAGGGAGGTCGAGCTTTCTGAGTTGCCCCCTCCTTCCTTTGCACCGATAGTTATTACCTGCCAACTTCGGCCCGACGATCTTTCATTAGCTAGGATTCAGTTTGGTATTTTCTCTGAATATGAGCTCGAACTTTCCAAACTCAATAATAGGGCCTGCTCTTCACCTCTCGACCGAACCTGCCTGTATTTAGAGGCTCTTCGAGCTGGGCTTAGGTTACCCTTACCCCCTATCGTGGCCAACCTATTTAGATTTTTCAACATCTCTCTTGCTGCTATGGTGCTGAACTCTTTTAGGTTCATCATAGGATTTCTTTCTTTGTGTACCATGGTAGGCGTCCGACCTACCATTTTCTTATTCTAGACCTTCTTTACCTTCAAATGCCATTCGACTGCTAGGGATTGGTGGTATGTGTCCCTCCAATTTGGCAGGAAGGGATTACTTAAGGGCACCCCCACTTCCATCCATGGCTGGAAGGAGAAATTCTTCTTCATCTTAAACCAATCCTTGAGGTTAGGACTTCCTCCATTGGGGGAGATAAGGGACTCGATCCGTCGAGCTCCAGGGCTGGAAAGCGACGATCGGAGTTTGGTCGATATACTGAAGGATTTTAACATTTTGCCAATCTCCAACCTTTTGGACGAGCGGATCCTGTTTAACCTCAACCTCAGTCCTCTAAATCTGGTAGGTAGTTTTTTTTTTTTTTTTGATTGATTATGGGGTGTTCTTTGTCTAGACCTCAGCTTTTCTTTAACCTTTTCTGACTTAGATTTTTATTCTTTACAGAGATGACTCCTGAAGAGCGAGATCGTCTGACCAAGAAACTTAAATCCCTTAAGAGGAAAGGCGGCCCCATCTGGGATCTTCTAAAGAAGACCTGCATTAGTGAGTCCAGCCATGCCATGTTGATCCAAGCCATGCCCACCCCCAAGCTTGCTACCACCGTACCAAGCCCAACCCCATCCGAAGAGGTCACTCCATCTGCTCCCCTCCAATTGGAGGAAGCCACGGGGAAAAGAAAGAAAAGGACTATCGACAAGATGGTCGGAAGGAGGGTCGGAGGCTCCGAAAGTGGGGGTTCCAACCAAGAACAAGCTTCTCTAGATGATCGGGAGGTCATCCAATCACTCATGAAGGGAAGTATTCTTCCCCACATTGCGGCAAAGATGCTACAGAAGGGTGACATCGAGAGATTCGATGAGTCCTTGGCTGCCTACCTTGAGGTAGTCTTCTCTCTCATAGTCTTGATCTAGGATCTTTTCCATTTCTAAAGTTAGGGCTCCCTAATTTTAACTTGGTTTCCTATCATAGCTCAGGCATTATCTCTTTGCCCACTCTGAGGTGGTCGGTTAGAGGCGGGCCGAAGCCCTGAAGGCCCTCAAGGAAGCTCGTGTGGAGGTCGAGAAGGCTCAGGCCAAAGTCGAGAGCATGAGGGTGGATTCAAAAATCCAATCCACCGAGGTCGAGCACCTTTAGAAAGAGTTGAGGGCAAAGCGTAAGGAGATGACGAATCTGAGGACTGCCTTAGCTCTAGAGGAGGAGGAAAAGAGGAAGGCACAAGAAGGGGTCGGTGCAGTGGTGAAGCGAGCGGTCGAAAGCTTCAAGTTCTCTAGAAACATGGAGGACATTAAAATAGCTTTTGCTCAGGAGGCCTTCATCGAGGGGTTTCATATCTGCCTGGAGAGGGTCGCTGAGAATTTTCTCGAGGTAGATTTGGACCTCTTGATGGAAGAGCTCGGTGACAGAGCCGATCCTTCATCCCTCAAGGTCGGAGTTGTCTCGACGGACGTCCCTTCTTCTTTAGCCATGAAAGCTATTTTGGAAGCTCCCGAACCCATCGTTGCAGCGCCCGAGCCTGCCCATGAACTACGCGAATGAAGACACTCCGACCTCTACTATGGCCGAGCTGCCTAAGGTCTAGATTCTCGAAGATCGTGTAGCTTTTTTTTTCTTTTTTTTTTATGCTGATGTATTTAAAAACATCCAAGTAAATGAAAGATAAATCTTTTTCTAGACTTATACTTTGTGTTATCATTTGCATAGTTCAGAATGCTCTTGATGACTTAGGTTATGACTCTCCTCTTTCAGTTGATGCTGATCCTATGTCCCGTGGGATTTCAATTAGACCACTAATTAGGAGCTTGAAGAAGAAGATTCATCGCTTGAAGAAGAAGTTGAAAAAAATCAAGAATGATTTCCAAGAATCGAGGAAGAATGCTTCGAAGGCAACTATCGAAGTTACCCGCCTTAGGAACCTGCACAGGAAGGACTCTACCAGTTCAGCATTTGGAAGAGTAGCTTCAAGAAAGAAATGGATGAACTAAGAAGAAGCACCAACAACAAGTCTTCGGAGTCAATGGCAAAGAACAGCTCCCTTGAGATCGACCTTACGATGGTGAAGGAAAAAATTCACCTGCTAGAGGAAACTTCATCATGGTCTACCGATAGGGCCTGATATGATTGAGACTAATCCAAGAGGTTTCCCAAACTTTAGAAGCAGCTTCATGATGCCGAAGCCTAGCATAATGAGTATAAGCTAACTTGGTCGAAGAAGGTGACCAAGCTCGAGCATGAGCTCCGAGCAGCTAACAGAGAGGTGAGCCTTCTCCAGCAACAACTGGCTGATGGTCGGTGGGCTTTCTCTAGTGGAGAATCAAAGGAGATTGCCTCCTTGAGGAAGACCGTCGGTGAGCTTTCAAAGGCTGTCAGGATGGAGAAAGCCAAAGTTTAGCGGTTGAAGCTCCAACTGATCTGTGAGCATCAAGCCATCTAGGATGCAGAGGTCAAGATTGAGATCCTAAGGAGGTGGCAGTAGGAGCTCAAGGGCCAGTTTTGTAGGTGGTGTGGTAGTCCCAAGCCTTGGGAGGCCACGAATGGGGCCAGGGTGAGGGATCTAGAGAGGCTAGGATAGGTATGGTCCTAAGGCTAGGATAGGAGTTGTCTTAAGGTGGAGGCGGCATGTAGCTCTCCGCAGGCTTGAGGTTCGGGTATTGAGGGCCTCAAGTGGCTTAGTTGGTGCTTCAAAGACCTAGGATTTAAGATGGAGCAAGCAACCAAAGCCAAAAAATAAAGACTATAGAAAGAATATTTTCTACAGATTAGCCGGCTTAGTCCAAAACTGGGTCGGCTAAGTCTCAGTGCACATGCAAAATAGAGAGCTGCACGTTCTGGACTGCTGGCACAGCACAAGACTAGGCCGGCTCAGTTTTTGACTGAGCCAACCCAGTGGAACTTAGGCGGCTCAGTGCTGAGACTGAGCCGGCTCAGTGCTGAGACTGAGCCAGCTCAGTGCGTGGGTAGAGTTACGCGAGGGTCTATTTTGGGCTAGGATCTAGGTTGATCCTAGGGGTCTTAAGGCCTGGTTTGAGAAGTCTTAAGGAGACTAATTTTTGTATGGGTTGGGATTAGATCCAGGGGATGAGAGCATGTGAGACTTAGACTCGGTGAGTGCTTTCATGTATTGGGTTAGCCTAAGGGAGTTTTTAAGCTAAGATTTATTAGGGTTCATGTTGGAACTCTAGGGTATATAAATTAGGACATTGTAACTTTTACAATGGAAAAGTGAATACAATTGAGCTTTTCTTCCAAACTCTCTTCTCTCTTCTCTCTGATTTCAATATCAAAAACCTAGCTTCTCTCATCTTTCTTAAATCTTCTTTAGTTTGCTGGATTAACACCTAGATTCATGCAAGAGATCATATCTATGGTTGTGGCTCCGAGCAGTCGTAGAAACAACAGTCGGTATCAAAGCCCGATTGAGCATGAATGAGGAAGAAGATCAGTTTTTAGCAGAGATCAGTAGCGAGATTCAAATCTAAAGGCTTTCTCCAGGCTTCGTAAGGAAGGAAGAGATCACAGGGCTGCTATCCTCCATCCCTAGTCAAGGTATTTCTCAGATCTATCTATTTGTTGTTATTTAATTCGGATTGATCATGGAAAATAGTGGGTTGAAGGTAGGATTAGAGAAGTTTAATGAAAAAAAAAGTTTCATGATGTGGATGGTAATGGTAGAGGATCTGCTAGTTTAGATGAGGTTGGATTCGATCTTGAAAGATAGGTTGAAGGAGAACACAGATAAGGAGTGGGTGTCCTTGGAGAAAAGGGCATGTGCCACGATTAGGGCTTATTTGGTGGATGAGGTTTTATATGGTATATTGGAGGAGAGAACATCCAAGGGATTATGGTCGAGGTTGCAGTAGTTGTACATGGAGAAGAACATGTGCAACAAGTTGATGCTGAAGAAGTAACTATATAGCCTTCGGATGCAAGAGGGTGAGGATGTTGTAGGGCATATTCAGTGGTTCGACTGGATGAGCATGGACTTGCTCAATATAGGGATGGATTTAGAAGAGGAGGACAAGAGTCTATTATTGCTGTGTTCGCTATCCGGGAGCTTCGATTCATTAGTGATAACTTTGCTGTATGGTAAGGAGACACTGGTGTACGAGGAGATCGCATCAGTGCTTAGGTCCAATGAGCAACGAGAATGGATGATGAAGAGGGAGGTCTTCTAGGAGATTCTTATGGTTTCAAAGAAGCCTAGGAAAGAAAAGAAGAAGGGCAAATAGAGGAGCAGTAAGGGGTCTAAGAGATGCTTCAAGTGTAGAGAAGCATGCACTTTAAGTGGGACTGTCTGCTTTGGAAAAAGTGCAAGGGAGGAGAAAGCTTGGATTCCATTAGTATAGTCATTGAAAGTGAAGATTCGAATGAAATCTTGGTTGTCTTGGAGGAGCCCATAGGGTGCGATGTATCTGAGATGGTTTTGGATAGGTCTACAAAGTGCAGAGGGTCCGAAGGGGCAACGACGGTGTTTGAGGTACAGTGGTAGGCCTAGCAATGCAGTGTTGGATGGTTGGCCTCGAAAGACTCAGAGATAGAGTTAGCTTCTGCGGCATCAAGGAGACTTTAGCTTCAGGTGGAGCACCAGATAGAGGTGGCTTCACGGGTGGAGGAAGCTATGACATGGGTTCAGAGCAAGGGGTGCAGAGGGAGGACCAGTATTCTAGCACCAGTGCCGGGGCTGTATAGATCCAGGTGGAGAGGATTATGCAAGGAGATAGGCGTGGCTCTGAGGGGACAGTGTCAAGTGGAGCATTAGGATATGTGGCGAGTGTCGATAAAGGAACGTTGCATGATCTCCAGGAAAGTTTAGGATAAGTGATGCAGCTGCCAAGTAGAAGGATACCTACAACTCCAAAGGTAGTGCAGAGAAACAAGCCAAGTACTTCAGCGGTGGAGGTGGTCATCCCGAAGACCTCAAAGGAAGCTTAGCAGTTGAAGAAGAATGGCAGTGGCAAGATGCGCATGAGAGGCTATGAGGACATGCAGGGACAGCAGGATCATACAGGAAGATGTTGTCAGGTGTGCCAAGGCTTGGGCACACCAAGGTGAAGATTTTAGGTGGTGTGGTGCTAACAAGCCTTGGGAGGCCATGAACGGAGCTAGGATGAGGGCTTCGGAGAGGCTAGGATAGGTATGGTCCTAGGGCTAGGATAGGAGTTGTCCTAAGATAGAGGCGGCATGTAGCTCTCCATGAGCTTGAGGTTCGGATATTGATGGCCTCAAGGGGCTTGGTTGGTGCTTTGGAGACCTGGGATTCAAGGTGGAGCAAGAAACCAAAGCCAAAAAATCAAGACTGCAGAAAGAAGATTTTCTGTAGGTTAGCTAGCTCAGGCCAAAATTGGATCAGCTAAGTCTCAATGCACAGGCAAAATTGAGAGCTGTGCATTCGGGACTACTGGCACGACATAGGACTAGGCCGGCTCAGTTTCAGACTGAGCCGACCTAGTGGAACTTAGCCGGCTCAGTGCTGAGACTGAGCTAACTTAATGCGCAGGCAAAGTTATGTGAGGATCTGTTTTGGGCTAGGGTTTGGGTTGATCCTAGGGGTCTTAAGGCCTAGTTTGAGAGGTCTTAAGGGGGCTAACTCATGTATGGGTTGGGATTAGATCCAAGGGATGAGAGAATGTGAGACTTGGGCTCAGTGAGTGCTTTCATGTATTGGGTTAGCCTAAGGGAGTTTTTAAGCTGGAGTTTATTAGGATTCATGTGGGAACTCTAGGATATATAAACCAGGACATTGTAACTTTTACAATGAAGAAGTGAATACAATTGAGCTTTTCTCCCTAACTCTCTTCTCTCTTCTCTCTAGTTCCAACATCAAAAACCTAGCTTCTCTCATCTTTTTTAAATCTTCTTTAGTTTGCTAGATTAACACCCAGGTTCACACAAGAGATCGGATCTACGGCTGTGGCTCCGAGCAGCCATAGAAATAATAAGTTTGGGCATATCAATAGAGTGTACACAGATAATTTGTATAAAAAGAAAGAACTTGAGGAGGAAATCATTACGTTGAAGCAGGCCTTAGTGATGGCCGACATCGACGACCCGAAGCTTGAGGAGTCCAATCTATCTTAAGGCTTCGCCTCCTTTTATATACATATATATATTTTATAATTGGTCTTGCCGATCCCTACCGTGTTGGCTTCCTTGTAATATGTAGTTGGTTTGGCCGACCTTCATCCTACTTGTAATAAATTTAAACTTGTAATAAAATAATACCTTGTCCATCATTACATCATGTGAATGCAATGCTCGCCTTCGACCTTCTCTCTCTTCTTTTTTCTTTTTCTTTTTTTTTTACTCTTGTTAGGATGAGGTTCTCCTCTTGTTCCTAACGAGGCCGTAGGGGTGCATTAGGGCCGATGTCAGGGCCTCTTCCCATCTAAAGTGAACGAGGCCTTCGACCTTGCTCATGTTAGGACGAGGTTCTCCTCCTATTCCTGACGAGCTGTAGGGGCATATTAGGGCCATTGTCTGGGCCTCTCCCCTCATCTCATCTAAAATGAATGAGGCCTTCGACTTTGCTCAGGTTAGGACAAGGTTCTCTTTCTATTCCTAACATGGCCGTATAGAGGCACATTAGGGCCATTGTCAGGGCCTCTCCCCTCATCTCGTCTAAAATGAATGAGGCCTTCGACTTTGCTCATATTAGGATGAGATTCTCCTCCTATTCCTAACGGACTGTAGGGACAAATTAGGGCCATTGTCAGGGCCTCTCCCCTCATCTTATCTAAAATGAATGAGGCCTTTGACTTTGCTCATGTTAGGATGAGGTTCTCCTCCTGTTCCTAATGAGTTGTAGGCGCACCTTAGGGCCATTGTCAGGGCCTCTCCCCTCATCTCGTCTAAAATAAATGAGGACTTCGACTTTGCTCACAGTAGGAAGAGGTTCTCCTCCTATTCCTAATGAGCTATAGGGGCACATTAGGATCATTGTCAGGGTCTCTCCCCTCATCTTGTCTAAAATGAATGAGGCCTCCGACTTTGCTCACGATAGGATGAGGTTCTCCTCCTATTTTTAATGTGGCCATATTTATCATGAGATTAAGTTTAGGGGTAGTCCCCTATTATTACCGATATACAACAAAAATTAGGATGTTGAAGTAGGGGGATTTCATTACAATCAAATCATCGGTAATACATTCATAGATTTTTCGAATTCCATGGTCGAGGTAGGTCTGTCCCTCTGAGTTCCTTCAAGTAGTATGTCCTGGGTCGAATGAGTTTCGTGACCTCATAGGATCCTTCCCAATTTGGGGCAAGCTTCTCCTGATTCTGAGGCTGAGAGATGGTGGCTCGCCGAAGCACTGAGTCCCCTACTCTGAACATTTTACCTCTTGTTTGATATATGTGCCCTAGAAGCTAGATTGGCTGACACTTATATTGCACTTCTAAGGGCAAAATTATAATTTTAATAGTAAATAATAAAATGAATTATTTTCTATCATAGCGTGTATTTGAAAGTGTCTGTCATACATCCCCTGAGTTAAGGGTAATGATAGTTCATATTTTCAAGAGTTGAAAATTTAAGACAAGAATTTTTATTATTAACTCATAAAATGCTTTCGATCATAGGATCATCATGAGTAAGGTGATTGATCCAAAAGGTTGGTGTACGATCACTTCTTTTGGATAGATGAGTCTTTAATCTATGGTGTAGAGATACTGGAGCAAGAGTACAGATACTCATTAGAGAACGAGGGCACTGAGCGTGACCACTTCGAGCAATCATAAGAAAGTCTACCTTCTCATCGATGACTGGCTCGAAGCTGCAGTGGTGTGTCTAGTTCTTTGACCTGAGGTGCATCGGTAGTTCACCTTAAGAGTGTTATAGTTTGACTACACCATAACTCGGTCTCCTAGCCATTCGAAATCCTGAGCTGTATGTTGGCTATAGCATGTTCATTGTAGGAATTGGATTGCACCAATAGGGGATCTATCTACCTTGGTAGATGAGGAGCAGCCATATGATGATCATGAGAATCAAGTCCACAAGCCCATGGCCATGGTAGAGTGAAATAATAGGAAGAGTTTCTATTAGGATTTTCACATTGGACTTGAATTGAATGATTAATTCATATAAGAAAATTTAGGGTTTGACGAGATCACCTTAATCCTAATCCGATTAGGGCTCAAGATAGAGAAAGTTATTCACATAGGTAACTACATCGAGATGTTCGCTTTCAGTTTTGATGGGTTGCCACCATATGTTGCTAGGTGTCACTGATGGATTTTGGGAGCAATTAGAATGATTTGGATGATCGATTATACTAGTTGTCTGAATCAGAAAAGTTCTGATCCATCGGAAGGTATTTCGATGATGTCGATGATAGAGATCACGACATATCCCATTACCATACGGAGCTAAACCTAACTAGATTACACAAACAAAGGTTTGAATTTGGATATCATCAATTGGATTAACCCAGTTCAATTGATTTGACTAAGATTTAATTAGGTTCAAGAAAATCATGCTAGCACACAATTGAGCCTAATGTTTTCCTTTAACAATCATTAAAGCTTGTCTCGACTGAGCCAAATATGTTTGGGCTCACTCAAAAATCTTTACTTGGTCTGACTGAAGCTTGTCTAGATTAGAAAAGGGTTGTCTTAATTTATGAGATAAATTTGAGATAATACCTTTCATTTTCAATCACCTACTAAATCTTATTTTCGAACATTGGTCAAATGTTGACCCTTGACACTAAGACATCTGCCCATGTATCATGCACCCATAGGAGAGTACCTGGGAACTTGTCCCCCTACTAAAAAGCAAATAGAAAGAGGGTGCATGCCTAGGGTGGCGTGCGTCCCATGAGGATAAAAGATGGAGTCTCATATAGATGGGACTCCAAGTTGCTTCAGGGGATTAAACTGTGTGATGCCAAGAAGTCTTGTTTGATCCAGTCTTGATGCCACCTTAGGAGGATTTTGAGGGTCACTCATCTGATTGGATTAGATGATGACTTTCCACCAATTAGATTTAGATCTGATTACACAAAGGGCCATGATTGGCCAAGATGATGTGGCACTGCATGGCGTAGCAGGATCTATATAAACCCTATCTGCGCCAAGAATTTACTTCTTCTGCCTTTAGCACATGCCACATAGCCCCTCTTCCTCCTTCTCCACACCACCCTCTGGTCCTCTCTCTCCTCTCCACACCCAAGGACTTTTGGGCATGAACAACGTGCGATCCAAGCAAGTGAAAGGCGCCAAGAAAGGAAGAAGGCAGCACTACTGCAAGAGACAACGGTTGTTCTTCAAAAGCAGTTTTGAAGACCTTCAAGATTAGATCTAGATTTAATTTTTGGAGGATTGATTGAGAAGGAGAAGATCTTTAGATTCTACCCAAGTGGATATCGGTAGAGGCCAGGCACTTGCGTGGCTACATCTAGAACCTCAGACAAACATCGGGATCATCATAGGGTAATTAGATTACCCAAAATAAAGATATAATTAAATTATATTTAATTTTTATTTTTATTTTTATTATTAGATTAATAAGATTATATTTGAGGAGTCTCATATTTGATTAGGATCTTAAATAAAAATTTTTTAAAATATCCCTTCTGATCTAATTAGATCTAAACGAACCTGATCCGAAAAACATGTTTTTTCCTTCAACTAGTATCAGAGCCAGGTTCCATAATTAATTAGATCTGATTTTAATTTATTTTTGATCTGATAATTAGATGATTTTAGATGTCACATTAGATGTGATTAGATCTAAAATCAAAAATTAAAACTTAAATAATCTAAATCTAAGATGTATGAGATGCATGACTAGACTAGCAATAGAATTATTCTGTGTAGTCTAGCATAATCATAATTTTAATTTAATTAATTATAATTTTTTTAGATCTATTTATTTATTATTTTTTGATATTATAAATATTATAATATATCTAAAAAATAAAAATAAATTTATTTAATTTTAAATTTCATATGAGATATGATTGATGCATGTTTAGACTAGTTGTAGAATAGTTCTACATAATTATCTAGATTAGAATTTTATTTTGATTAGATCAAATTTAAATCTTAATTTTTTAGATATTTATGAGATAATTTAGATCTAAAAATATGCATGATTGATACATGAGATGTATGCAAAATATGTTTATAGTTAGATCAATTTTTATATATGTGATATATGATGTAGATCTAACTAGTTTTGTAGATTTTTATCATGTTTCCTGATTAAGGCATTCCCTTGGCCGTCCGATCATAAGAACAAAGTAAGGATTTAAAAGGCCCTCTCCTTTCCATTCGATGGGGTGTTCTTATGATGTGTAGGGTTGCTGTGCGCATTCATTCCTTAATCAAGAAATCAAAAACTTATTTTCTACAAAACCCTAGATCCTGAAACCCTAGAATTTTATTGTACATATTTTGTTTATGAACCCTAAACTTAATTAAGAATTAAGATTATGAAATATAATTAGGTCTAAAATTGAGAATTTTTAGATCTAAGACATATTCATAAAATTGGATTCGGACTTGGGCTTGGGTAGCTCAATTAGGTTTAAGTGGTTGATCAAACCGAATCAAGAGTTGGTTAGATGGGATCAACAAGTGCTTAAATTGACCAGTCCTAATAGGATTAAGTCTGGGTCAAGATCGAGTCACATGAGTGATCGATCAAGCTTAAGACCTAATTAGGCTCAGTGGTTAGAGTCTGGATTGTAGGCTAATCCCGAATTGATTCTGGCTCAATAATTTGGTGTCTAAGGTAAGTTTGGCAATACGACCGACTGGTTTTTAATTGGGAAGCTACTCGACTCAAATGCGTTCTTTTACGAGTTAATGGCATATCCCTTCCATCCGGTCTCACTTACCTGGCCATATTTGTTGGCCAGTTCTTGATCTAAGGTGGTCTAATAATCTGAGCTAACCCATGCCACTAGGTTAGTCATAATTGTTATGACTATGTCAAGTCTAGTTTAATGAGACCTAAATCAAATTCTTTCCTAAGAAAAGATTAAGTCTAAGGTCTTCCACCATTGTAGATGTGCGGGCCCTTTCTCAGGGTTGATTATTCTCGGTTGGATACAGTGGCTTCAGTTGCATCCAGAAAGATGCAACCATGTCTATTAGGCATTGGATGCTATGGGCTGGAGGATGGATTGGGCTCAATATTCTGGATACGGTGAGAGACTCCAATTAGGAATCCAATCTATGCAAATGGTGGGTCTGACTTAACTAAGGAGTGGATCAATATTTTGGGCATACGGTGAGATTCATGAATTAGAGACCAAGTTTGGGTGCACCATGATTAGAGAATCATTGAACAAGAGTTATTCACTCATTGGCTAACCCATCACCAATAACTGTTAGGTGAGGTAATGAGTCAGTTGGTGGGACTGCACCACCCACTAGAAATCAGTAATCGTGAAGATTTTTGCATCTCTAACAGAGGGAGTGTAGGGATCCGAGAAAATAGTGGGAGCTAATTTATTTAAAAATTAAACTCCTAAATATATTGGTCAAATCTTAATTACAAAATCTAACTAGAAACTTTGACTCTTTATAGAAAAAAAAATGTCTGCGTCCAATCCACTAGCCCGTATCCTGGACACCTATAGACTGACCAAACCCAATTACAAGAATTGGCTTTGAAACTTCAAAATTATTTTGGGCTCCAAAAAGTTGACTCATGTATTGGATTAGGATCCCCCCATCTTACCAGCTCGTCCGTTCACTGAACAGAGAGCGTCTCTTAATAAATGGATGGATGAAGATAATAAGGCCAGATACTACATGTTGGGCTCAATGTCTGATGAGCTTCAGTGCCAACATGAAGATATAAAGATTGCCCACCAAATGTTGGCTCACCTGCAAGAGTTGTTTGGTGAATAGAGTCGCGCGGCCAAATATCAAGTCGCTAAATGACTGTTTAAGGCTAAAATGCATGATGGGCAGTCAGTCCAAGATCATTGTCTGATAATGATCAAAAACTTGGAAGAGCTTGAGAAGTTCAAAGTGATGTTAGACCAAGATCTATAGAATTATATAATTCTACAATCCTTGACTGATGCATATGGGCAGTTCATCATGAACTACCATATGCATAAACATCAGAATACTCTAACCGAGCTTATGAATATGCTGGTTACTATTGAGCTTTCTATAAAAGATTCTAAAGGCTCGATACTTGCTATGGAATGGACTTCTTTCAAAAGAAAGTCTTTTGGAAAGAAGAAGAAGTCTGTGAAAAGGCAGAAGATGGAAGGTGGAAAGAAAAGGAAGGCAGAGCTAAAGAAGAAGGCCGCGGACAAAGAAAAGTATTTTCATTGTAATACTGATAGCCACTGGAAGCGGAACTACCCTACATATCTAGCCACCCTAAAAAATAAGGAGACAAGTCCTTCTGAAGGTATGCTCGTTATTGAATCTAACCTTATGATTTCTTCTGCATCCAGTTGGGTGCTTGACTCTGGTTCTAGTGCTCATTTGTGCACTTTCATGCAAGATCTTGAGGATTGCAAGAGGATGAGGGATGGGGTGAGATGATCCTATGCATCAAAAATGGAGCAAGGGTTGCTGCTGTAGTCGTGGAAACCTATCCTATTCGACTACCGTCTGGCTTAGATTTAGTACTTAAGGATTATTATTATGTCCCTGCTACAAGCAAGAATTTGATTTCTATTTCATGTTTAGCACAAGAAGGCTATATAATTAATTTTCTTAAGGACTATTGTAATATTCTTTATGAAAGAAATAAAATTGCAAGTGGTTTCCTTATTAATGATCTCTACCAGTTACATATTGATGTATCTATCTTTAATATCGAGCAAAATGTGAATGCCATAAGATCAAAATGACCCAGGGATAGTCCAAACGATAGGTATCTATGGCACGTAAGGCTAGGTCATATAGCAGAAGATAGGATTAACAAATTAGAAAAAACTAAGCTATTAAATATGTTGACTTCTGAGTCATATCCAATTTGTGAATCATGTCTTCATGGCAAAATAACTGGACTCCCTTTTGTAGGACATGGGAAAAGGGCCACAGAACTACTTGTCCGAGTACATACTGATGTGTGCGGTCCATTTGATGTGCCGGATAAAGGCATCTTTGACTACTTCATAATCTTTACCGATGATTTATCTCGGTATGAGTATGTGTATCTTATAAGACACAAGTCTGAAGCCTTTGAAAAGTTTAAGAAGTTCAGATATGAAGTTGAAAAGCAAACTGAAAAATCCATTAAGATTCTTCGATCAGATCGAGGAGGTGAATACCTTAGTCGAGAATTCCTAGACTATCTCAAGCAAAATGGCATTGTCTCTCAATGGACTCCACCTAGAATACCTCAACTCAAAGGGTTTCAAAATGGAGGAACCGAACCCTATTAGATATGGTCCAATCCATGATGAGCTTCACAAACCTCTCCGATTTTCTTTGGAGATATAGTATGTTAACTACTATATATTTACTGAATAGGGTTCCCTTTAAAACCATTCCTATCACACCGTATAAGATATGGCATGGTAAGAAACCAAGTCTGAGTCATCTCAAAATTTGGGATTGTTTGGCTCATGCCAAAAGACAACAAATGGACAAGTTAGATTATAGGTCCTTTAGAGCTCGATTCATAGGATATCCTAAAGAGCCATTAGGATATTATTTCTACATTCTAGAAGACCACAATGTGATTATGAGTCGGCATGCCATCTTTCTGTTGAAAATATGCACTCTTCCCACATGGATTGGCATGGCTGCCGATGATTAGCCAAGCAATCAAGCAAGTACTTCTTAAAGATCTCTGTAGAAGCATGATCAAATAAATCAAAAAATAGAGAAGAAGAGAAGAAGAGATTTTCGAAAGAAAAGAGCTTTTATTCAGTATATTTCAGCACACTTACAACCTTGACCTATTTTCAGTATATATACTTTACAAAGCATCAAGCCCAAGCTCATAGAAAAACTTTCTAAATCCAAACAACCCACGTACACAAAATAATAACCCATAAAAATTGAACTGGCCCAATTTCAGACTAAGCTGGCTAACCTGCGACTAGGTCGGCACAGTCCCAAACTGAGCCAATCTAGTTGTGTATCATGCCAATAGCTGGAAAAGTTGCTCTCTGTCTGAATTTTTCTCTGAGACCTAGCCAAATCAATCTGAAACTGAGCCGACCCAGTTCCCAACTGAGCCAGCTCAGTCTCAGAGTGAGCCGGCCCAATTTCTGAACTTTACTATTGAGACTGATTCTTCTTCTAACTCACTCCCATCTTTTCATGACCTATCTTCTCATGTTTCTAAGACTTGAGAGTGCCACTTTTGAGCTCACATTCTCCACCTTGGTGCTTCCAAATCCTTGTGAACTCATCTCTTCTCAACAGACCCATCCATGCCACACATCTCTGAAAGCTATCTCTGGGGAGTACTTTCATGAGTGCATCAAACTGATTGTCCTTAGTATGGACCTCCATCAGTTCCACTTCACCTTCCTCCACTAGCTCTCTAATCCTATGGTACCTCACATCTATATGCTTTGTGCGCGCATGATAGACTGGGTTCTGTGCCAACAATAGAGCACTCCGACTATCACTAAATAGTGTAACCTTGCTCTGCTCCATCCCTAACTCATCAATCAGCCTCCTAAGCCAAAGGGCTTTCTTTGCAGCCTCCATTATCCCAATGTACTCGACCTCTATGGTAGACAAGGCCGTGATTGGCTGAAGGGTTAATCTCCAAGATATCGATCCATCATATATGCAAAAGAGGTATCCAGTAGTAGACTTCCTTGTATCAAGATCACCAGCATAATTTGCATCAACAAACCCTTCCAAAGGACCTAAACCTTCACATATCTTCATGGATTGTTCTCCAAATCCTTTTGGCTACCCACCAAATACCAAACCATAATCCCTTATTCCATGCAGATATCTCAATATCCATTTCAATGCTTTCCAATGTTCCTTCCCAGGATTAGCCATGTATCTACTAACCGTGCTCACAACATGTGCTATATCTGGTCTACAACACACCATAGTGTACATCACACTACCTATAGCATTTACATAAGGGACTCGTTTCATGTACTCTCTCTCCTCTTCTGATTGGGGGTACTATAACTTGGAGAGAGACATATGGCTCGGCAATGGCATCTCTGCAGGTTTGGTCTTCTTCATCCCAAACCTCTCTAGAACCTTCTGGATATACTTTCCTTGTGATAAATAGAGCACTCCTTTGCACCTATCTCTACAAATCTCCATTCCAAGGATTTTCTCAGCTAGATCCAAATCTTTCATCTCAAATTTAGATGATAATGCCCTTTTCAACCTTTTCACAGCATCCATGCTTCTACTGGCTATAAGCATATCATCTACATACAATAATAGGTATAGGGCATCCTTCTCATCTACATCTTTGATGTAGACACAACAATCATATTCACATCTGTTGAAACCCAGGCTCAAGTCAAAGCTATCAAACCTTCGATACCACTAACGAGGGGATTATTTCAAGCCATGCAAAGACTTCTTAAGTAAACACACCTTTTCTTTCTGTCCCATCTCCATAAAACCATCTGGCTGCTTCATGTAGATTCTTTCCTCTAAAGTCCCATGAAGGAAGGCCGTCTTCACGTCCATCTATTCCAATTCTATGTTATGCTTTGCCACCAGTGACAGCAAAACTCGAATAGATGTATGATGTACTATAAGAGAGAAAATTTCGGTGTAGTCAATCCCTTCCCTTTGTGAGTATCCCTTTTCTACTAACCTTGCTTTGAATCTGACTCCACCTTATTCTGAAGGTGCTTCTTTCTTTGCGAACATCCACTTTGAGCCAATAGATCGAGCACCCTCTAGAAGATCCACCAGTTGCCATGTCTGATTATTCTCAAGTGATTCCATCTCCTCCATCATGGCCTGCATCCATGAATCATGATCCTCACTCTCCATGGTCTCTGCATAATTCTCTAGATCTCCATTAGAAGTGATGAGTGCATAGGAGATAACCTCATTAATGCCATATCTGATCGATCTTCTAATAGTATGCTGGGGCTTATGCAAAGCCACTCCCACTGACACATCTCTGCCTGATGTCTGTGGCTGCTTCTGTACATCTATCTGAACTGTTGGCCCTCCATGCTGATTTTCAATCTGAGACAATACTTTTCTATCCAGCTCCACCTCAACAAGAATACTCCTGTAAGTGGATGTAACCTGCATGCCATCGTTCTCTGACTGGCCACCGCTGTTCATCTTTGTTTCTCCAGTTTCATCTATCCTAGACCTCCTCAAGATGCTCTTCTCATCAAAGATAATGTTCCTACTGATCACTGACTTCTGTGCCCGAGAGTCCTACAATAGGTACCCCTTGACTCCTTGTGGATATTCTATGAATGTCATCTTTTGACATTTTGGGTCTAATTTGCTTTTCTCGATTGCCTCCACATGTGCATAGGCTGTGCAATCGAAGACTTTCAGATGACCAAGCTCCACCTTTTTTTTACTCCAGACCTCTTCTGGAATGCCTCCATTCAGCTTATAATGAGGAGACCTATTCACAAGAAAATAAAAAAAGTTAGAGTATCATTCCAAAATAATTTTGAGAGTGATGTCTACAGCCTCAAACTTCGTGCCTTCTCGATCAGTGTCGGTTCATCCTCTCCTTGACACCATCTACTGGGGAGTCATCCTCACCATGTAATGGCGTTTGATGCCATTGTTCTCATAGTACCTTCGAACTCCAGGCTAGTATACTCCCCTCCATTGTCCGACCTCAGATACCTTACATGTCTCCCTAACTCCTCTACTTCAGCTCTCCAAGCTCTGAACCAGGCAAACACCTCTGATTTTTTTCTGATCAGATAAACCCACACCTTCCTTGAGAAAGCATCAATGAAAGTAATAAAGTATTTTGCCCCACCTCTAGCTGATGCAGAAGCTGGTCCCCATACATCCGAGTGCACTAAATCCAGCACTCCCTCGCTGCGCTTGGTACTTCTGGCAAACTTCATCCTATGCTGTTTGTCAAAAATACATGGCTCACAAAGATCTATGCCCTCCTTCTTTAAGGCTAAGATCATACCTCTTCTGCTTAGTTCAATGAGCCCACGATCACTCATATGATCCATCCGATAGTGCCACAGTCGATATAAAATCTACTCCACCTATGCCGCTGCTAGCACCTCTACACTATCATTTACCACTAAGCCTTCCATTCTATAAAGATTGTTGCTCAGTCTTCTACCTCTCATCACCACCAAAGCTTTCTTGGAAATTTTCAAACATTCACTCCCAGCCTAGCTACTAAAAGCATAACCTTACTCCTCCAAGTAGCCTAAAGAAATTAAATTATTTTTCAACTTCAGTACATGCTTGACATTTGATAATGTACGAATGATTCCATCATACATCCTCATCCTGATAGAGCCAATTCTAGCTACTTTGCATGGATGATTATCTCCAAGGCTAACACTTCCACCATCAGCCTTCTGATAGGTAGCAAACCACTCCTGATGAGAAATATAGTGGTCCAGACATGCTGAATCTAATATCCTCATAGTATCATACTCTGTGGATCCATCTGATACAACTAGCAGGTCTTCTCCACTACTCACAGAAACTGTATCATCTTCCTTGCTGGCCTTTCTTTTTTCTGATCTCAAAAGTGGATAATCTCTCCTCAGGTATCCAGGCTGATGGTATTTATAATATTTCAATATCATCTTCCTCTGATCGTGAGACTTTGACCTGTCCTTGGATTTTTGTCTTGTCTTCTCCTTTGATCTTTCCTATCATTCGTTCACAACCAAGATCTAAGACTTAAGGTCTCCCTTACAGATCTTCTCCCTTTGCTCATTTGATCTGAGCACACCAACAACCTCTTCATAGTTTAGGATCTTCTTCCCATAAACTAGAGTTGTTATGAGACCATCATACAAACCTGAGAGAGAACATAATAGCATCAATGCTCGATCCTCCTCGTCGATCTTCATATCCAAACTCATCACCTTAGAACATACCTGATTGAACCTTTGGATATGTGCAACAAGATCTCCACCTTCGGGCATCCTCAGACTATATAGTTGTTTCTTCAACCACAGCTTGTTCATCATGTTCTTCCCCATGTATGTGTTCTCTAGTCTATCCTAGAGCCCTTTTGCTATAGTCTCTATGCAAACCTCGGGCAAAATCTGATCGGCCAAGCACATCCGAATTATGCTAAAAGTAATTTCCTTCGGCTCTTTTCAATCCTCAGCATTGATCTTTTTCAACCTTTCTTTTGTCAAGACCTTGTAGATCTTGTGCTGAACCAACAAGTCCTTTACTCTTTACTGCCATAGGGTAAAGTTTTCCTTGCCATCAAACTTCTCAAAATCCATCTTGAATCTACTTGATCCCATGACTTCAAATAAGTCAAGAACAGATCTCTAACACCCTTCATGATCACACACTAGTAAAACTACCCTTCATAGAAGATCTAACTAGCCCTAGATCCTCTTTCCAAACTTCTATATCACTGTTCCTCCGTGTAAAAAATCTCCACCTCAATCTAGAGATAACCACGAAGCAAACTAAAAGTTTTAGGATAAAACCTGGTGCAACAGATCCTGGATGTAGTAAATCATATGTGTCTTCCTTCCTTCCATGCAACACCACTCTGATACCAAATGTTGGGAATATGCACTCTTTCCATATGGATCGACGTGGTCACCGATGATTAGTCAAGCAATCAAAAAAGTACTTCTTAGGGATCTCTATGGAAGCACGATTAAATAAATCAAGAAATAGAGAAGAAGAGAAGAAGAAATTTTTAGGAGAAAAGAACTTTTATTCAGTATATTTCAGCACACTTAAAATCTTGACCTATTTTCAATATATACTTTACAAAGGGTCAAGCCAAAGCTCGTAGAAAAATTTTTCAAATCCAAACAATCCATGTACACAAAATAATAACCCATGAAAACTGAGCCGACCCAGTTGTGTACCATGCCAATAGTCGAAAATGCTGCTCTCTATCTAGATTTTTCGACTGAGCCGACCCAGTTGTGTACTATGCCAATAGTCAAAAATACTGCTCTCTATCTGAATTTTTCTCTGAGACCTAGCCAATTCAGTCCTAAACTGAGCCAACCCAGTTTCCAACTGAGCCAACTCAGTCTCAGAGTGACCCAGCCTAGTTTTTGAACTTTACTATTGAGACTGATTCTTCTTTCGACTTACTCCTATCTTTTCATGACCTGTCTTCTCATGTTTTCAAGACTTGAGAGTGCCACTTCTGAGCTTACACTTTCTTAAAAAATAGTTTATTCAAGATGGTGGCATTAGAAAGCAAATCATCGATGAGAAAATCTCACAAGAGCAACGAGCTAAGGATCCTATGGAACCAAATTAGGTTGAGCCAATACAATCACTACCTCCTCCACCTCGTAGATCAAAAAAAATTTTCCATCTCCCTGAGAGGTACTTAGGTACTATTTTAGAGGAAGTAGAGAAAATGTTTTTCGTAGGTAATGGGGTTCATGGTGTTGATCACAAAATCTATAACGAGAGGATATTGGATATCGACTTCGAGAAATGGTTAGAGGCAATGAAGTCAAAAATTGACTCGATGCACTCAAACCAAGTCTGGACCTTAGTAGATCCACCAGAAGGTATAGTATCTATTGGGTGTAAATGGATCTACAAGAGAAAGATTGGTGCCGATGAAAATGTGGAGGCATTCAAAGCTAGAATAGTGGCAAAAGGATATAGTTAGCATGAAGGAATTGACTATCAAGATACCTTTTCACCAATAGCCATGCTAAAATCCATCTGCACATTGCTTGCTGTTACAGCCTATTTCGATTATGAAATATGGCAAATGGATGTGAAAACGGTATTCTTAAATGGATACATTGAGGAAGATATCTATATGGAACAGCCACTAGGTTTCACATCCAGTGATGTTGATCATAAAGTATGCAAGCTGCAAAGGTCCATATATGGACTTAAGCAAGCATCTTAAAGCTAGAATACTCGTTTTAATGATGTGATCAAATTATTTGATTTCATCAAGAATGAGGAGGAACCATATATTTTCAAAAAGGTCAGTAGGAGCTATTGTCTTCCTCATACCATACATGGATGATAACCTCCTTATTGGGAATGATATTTCCATGCTGACCACAGTTAAAATATGGTTATCTAAAGAATTCTCAATGAAAGATCTAGGAGAAGCATCCTTCATTCTAGGAATTAAAGTCTATAGAGATAGACCGAATAGGATGCTAGATCTTTCATAGAAGATGTACATAAAGGAAATGCTAAAGAGGTTTAGCATGAAAAACTCTAAGAGGGGATTGGTACCCTTCAGACATGGCATTCATCTCTCTAAGAAAATGTGTTCTAACATACTTGAGGAGATTGAAGGCATGAGCAAGATCCCTTATGCTTCAGCAATAGGTAGCCTCATGTATGTCATGTTATGTACACGACCTGATATAGCCCATGCTGTGAGCATCATGAGTAGATATCAGTCAAATCCAGGTGAAGAACACTGGACTTCTGTGAAATGTATCCATAAGTACTTGAGAAGAACTAAGGATATGATGTTGGTTTTTGGTAATGGAGAACTCCAAATCTAGGGGTATACAGACTCAGATTTTATATCCGATATAGATGATCAAAAGTTGACATCTGAGAGTCTCTTTGTGTGTAATGGTGGTGCTGTTAGTTGGAAGAGTTTCAAGCAGATAGAGATAGCAGATTCCACCATGGAAGCAGAGTACATCGCTGCATTAGAAGTTGTGAAGGAGGCATTCTGATATAAGAAGTTCATTGTAGAGATTGGAGTGATGCCATCGAATGCCATTCCTCTGTACTACGATAATAATGGCACCATAGCCCTTGCTAAGGAGTCAAGGTCTCATCAGAAATTCAAGTACATCGAGCGACGATACCACCTCATCCATGATTACCTTGAGAAAGGTTACATCGAGGTCAAGAGAGTCGACTCCATAGACAATGCAGTAGATCCACTTATAAAGCTGTTCGGCCAGCAGAAGATCGAATCCCACCTTGAGAAGATGGGATTTAGATTTGTAGCCAATTGGCTTTAGGTCAAGTGAGAGTTTGTTAGATATATGTGCCCTAGAAGCCAAATTGGCTGACACTTATAATACACTTCTAAGGATAAAATTATAATTTTAACTATAAATAATAAAATAGATTATTTTCTATCATAGTGCGTATTTGAAAGTGTCTATGATACATCCCTTGAGTTAATGGTAATGATAGTTCATATTTTCAAAACTTGAAAATTTAAGACATGAATTTTTATTATTAACTCATAAAATGCTCCCGACCATAAGATCATCATGAGGATGGTGATTAATCCAGAAGGTTGGTGTACGATCGCCTCTTTTGGATAGATGAGTCTTGAATCTATGTTGTAGAGACATCGAAGCGAGAGTACAGGTACTCATTAGAGAAAGAGGGCACTGAGCGTGACCACCTCAAGCAGTCATAAGGAAGTCTACCTTCTCATCGAGGACTAGCTCGAAGCTGCAGTGGTGTGTCTCGTTCTTTGACCTGAGGTGCATCGGCAGTTCATCTTGAGAGTGTTATAGTTTGACTACATCATAACTCAATCTCCTAGCCATTCAAAATTCTGAGCCGTATGTTGGCTATAGCATGTTCATTGTAGGAATTGGATTGTACCAATAGGGGATCTATCTACCTCAGTAGATGAGGAGCAGCCATATGATGATCATGAGAATCAAGTCCATAAGCCCATGGCCATGGTAGAGTGAAATAATACAAAGAGTTTCTATTAAGATTTTCATATTGGACTTGAATCGAATGATAAATTCATATGACAAAAATTAGGGTTTGACGAGATCACCTTAACCCTAATCCGATCAGGGCTCAAGATAGAGGAACTTAATCACACAGATAACTGCACCAAGAGGTTTACTTTCAATTTTGATGGGTTGCCACCATATGCTGCTAGGTGTCACTAGCGGATTTTTGGAGCAATTAGAATGATTTGGATGATCGATCATACTAGTTGTCTGAATTAAAAATGTTTTGATCCATCGGAAGGTGTTTCGATGATGTTGATGATAGAGATCATGACATATCCCATTACCATATGGAACTAAACCTAACTGGATCACACAAACAAGATTTTGGATCTGGATATCATCAATTGAATTGATTTGAATAAGA
This sequence comes from Cocos nucifera, assembly GCA_006176705.1. Classification (NCBI taxonomy): domain Eukaryota; kingdom Viridiplantae; phylum Streptophyta; class Magnoliopsida; order Arecales; family Arecaceae; genus Cocos; species Cocos nucifera. The sequence goes on along the minus strand of QRFJ01000043.1, from coordinate 22,047 downwards.
TTTAATTAGGTTCAAGAAAATCATGCTAGCACATGATTGAGCCTAATGTTCTTCTTTAACAATCATTAAAGCTTGTCTCGATTGAGCCAAATATGTTTGGGCGAAATCTTTACTTGGTCTGACTGGAGCTTGTCCAGATCAAAAAAGGGTTGTCTTAATTTATTAGATAAATTTGAGACAACATCTGTCATTTTCGGTCACCTGCTAAATCTTCTTTTCGGACATTGGTCAAATGTTGACCCTAGATACTTAAACATTTACTCATGTGTCATGCACCCATAGGAGAGTACCTGAGAACTTGTCCCCTTACTAAAAAGTAGATAGGAAAGGGGTGCATGCTTAGGGAGGCGTGCACCCCATGAGGATAAAAGATGGAGTCCCATACAGATGGGACTCCAGGTTGCTTCAGGGGATTAAACTGTGTAGGGCCAAGAAGTCTTGTTTGACCCAGTCTTGGTGCCACCTTAGGAGGGTTTTGAGGGTCTCTCATCTGATTGGATCAGATGATATCATCCCATGAATCAGATTTAGATTTGATTGCATAAAGGGCCATGATTGGTCGGGATGATGTGGCACTGCATGGCATAGCGGGGTCTATATAAACCCTATCTGCGCCTAGAATTTACTTCTTCTGCCTTTAGCCCATGCCACATAGCCCCTCTCCCTCTTTCTCCATGCCACCCTCTGGTCCTCTCTCTCCTCTCCATGCCCAAGGGCTTTTGGGCACGAACAAGATGTGATCCAAGCAAGTGAAAGGCGCCAGAAAAGGAAGAAGGCAGCACTGCTGCAAGAGACATTGTTGTTCTTCAAAAGTAGTTTTGAAGATCTTTAAGATCAGATCTAAATCTAATTTTTGGAGGATTGATTGAGAAGGAGAAGATCTTCAAATCCTAACTGAGTGGATACCGGTAGAGGCCAGGCACTTGCATGGCTACATCCAGAACCTCAGGCAAACATCGGGATCATCACAGGATAATTGGATTATCCAAAACAAAGGTATAATTAAATTAGATTTAATTTTTATTTTTTTTATTAGATCAAGAAGATCAGATCTGAGGAGTCTCAGATCTAATTAGGATTTTAAAAAAAAAAAATTTAAAATATCCCTCATGATCTAATCAGACCTGAACGAACCTAATCCAAAAGATATGTTTTTTCTTCACCTCTAACTCTAGAGTTATAGTATCGAGTCACCCTTCATCTGTAAGCTATCATCCAAACTTGGGCTTCCTCTCCTTTTTCTTCTAGTAGGTCAAGATTAGCTCTGAGGTCTTATGGGTTATGCTGCTCATTGAAAGCCACTACCCACATCGATGGAAGCTTAAGTTCGATCGGGATGACCGCCTCTGTTCCAAAAGCTAAGGCAAATGGTATTTCTCCAGTTGATAGTCTTTGGGTAGTGTGGTATGCCTACAGAACATGATAAAGTTCGTCTACCTAGGCCCCTCTTGCTCTTTCGAGTCTTGTCTTGATGCCTTACAATAGGATCTGATTGGTCACTTCAGCTTCCCCATTGCCTGTAGGTGAGCTACCGACGTAAAGTAGTGGAAGATATTTAGACCTTTGCAGAACTCGGTGAACCTCACCCCGATGAATTATCAGCTATTATATATTATGATAGTTCAAGGTAGTCCAAATCTATAGATGATCGACTTTCAGACGAAGTCCTACACCTTGGCTTCGGTAATCTTTGCCAGTGGTTTGGCCTCGATCCATTTAGTGAAATAGCCAATGGCAACTAGGAGAAACCTTCATTACCTAGATGCCATTGGGAAGGATCCAAGAATATCCATTCCCCACTGCACAAATGGCCAAGGAGCACTCAACGGGGCAAGCTCGATGGCTGGTTGCCTTTGGACATTCGTATTCCTTTGGCAGCAGTCACATCTCCTGACGTAATCAACACAATCACCATGCATAGTCGGCCAGTAATACCCTTGTTGGAGCAGCTTATGAAATAGAGATCTGGCACGCAGATGGCTCCAGCAAATTTCCTCGTGCACTTTCCATAGTGCAAAATCAGCCTTAGAGGGTCAAAGGCACCTCAATAATGGCAGGAATACGACCTTTTATACAGCTTATTCTCATAAAGAACATACCGGGAGGCTTGGTTTCTTAACTTCTGAGCCTCTTTTAGGTCATAAGGAAGAACCCCATCCTTAAGGTAAATGATTAGTGGGTCAATCCAGTAGGGCTCCTAGCCAACCTACATGATGGACTGTGGTTCCTCTGTGCATGGGCATTTCAATGTCTCATAATAAACTTCTTTCGGAAGCTCGTTAGGAGCTAGGGTGGCTAGCTTGGAAAGAAGGTCGGCCCTAACATTTTCTGCTCTCAGAATTTATCGAATGCTGAAGCTACCAAAGGCTGAGGTCAAGCTCTTCACCTTCTCAAGATATTTTACCATGCTCTATTCTCGGGCATCATAACTATCGCTGACCTACCCCACGACCAGTTGGGAGTCACTGCAAATCTGAAGTCAATCAGCTCCTGATTCTTTGGCTATCCTAAGCCCGGCTATTAGGGCCTCATATTCTGCTCCATTGTTTATCACTGAAAATTCAAAATGTAATGCATACTCCATGATGATCCCTTCTAGATTGATCAGGATCAGCCTAGCATCTGCTCTAGAAGCATTGGAGGAGCCATTGACATACAAGGCCTAGAAATCTTCAGGAAGGTCCATGTTTTCTTCAGCAATGTTTAAAGAGGTTACAACCGCATCATTGTACGGAAACTAGACTCCTTGGACATCCTTGTTGGTGAAAGTGATGGGCTCCTCAATCCTCCATCTCTTCTTAGACTCTGTTGATCCGCTAGCCTTCCTACGTTGAAGTCCCTCGAAGATGGCATTAATGATGTCGATCGGGGGCCAATCTTCTTGCTACACCTCGACCCTCGATGGTTCTGGAGATGGGGGTGCTCTCGGCCGATCCTCTCATCCTTTTGATTGATGTCGCAAGAACCGACCAAGCCTACCATGCCTGATGAGCTCCTCGATCTCATCTTGGAGCTGGATGCACTCTTCTATATCGTGATCATGATCGCGATGGTAGAGGCAAAACTTGCTAGGATTGCGCTTGTCGGGATGAGTATGCATCCTTTCCGATCTTGGTAGTTGCTCCTTGATCTCCATCAATACTTAGGTTTTTGGAGCATTGAGAGGGGTGTAGTTGTGAAATCTTCTGAAGGGAGAGCACCATCATTCCCTTCTATCTATGCTTCTTCGCCTCTGGGCCTTGGTAGGAGTTTGGGCCTGCTTACGCTCTGGAGGAGTTTGGGAGCATGGCCGAGCTCTGCTCGATTTCTCTCCAATCATGGGCACATTTGGTTCGCCCGCTTGCCGCTCCCGAGTGACTTCATTATCCCTGGCCTTAAAGGCCTCTTCAACTTGGGCACAATCTTCAGCCCAAGCCAGCATATTGGCAAAGTTCCTGGGGTACTTCTTCTCTAGGAAGAATAGCAAATCATTCTTCTGAAGGCCGTCCTTGAGTGCGGCCATTGTAATAGACTGGTCTAGGTTCCGGACCTCCAATGCAGCAGCATTAAACTAGGTGACATAAGTTCGGATAGATTCCTCCTCCTTCTGCTTGATATTCATCAGAAAATCCAAACCTCGGTGGGGACGTCGGCTACTAATGAAATGAGCTATAAATTGATGGCTCATTTGATCGAAGAAAAAGATGGTATCCAACTTAAGAGCCGAATATCAGTTCCTGATAGCTCCCTTGATGGTGGATAGAAAAGCCAGGCATAAAATGGCATCTGGTGCACCATGGAGCAGCATCATTATTCAAAAGGCCTCCAGATGGTTGATCGGATTTGTGGTCTCGTCGTAACTCTCAAACTGAGGGAGCTTGAAGTTCAGTAGGATCGGTTCCTACATAATCTTCTGAGAAAAAGAAGGCTCAGTGCAAATATCGTTACCATGGAAGGAGGGAGCATGATGGAGTTCATCGATTCGTTGGCTCATTTCCTAAAGCCTTTGATCTAGAAGATCTTCATAATCATTGATCTCTAGAATTTTTTGATGGAACGGGGGCAAAGCTCCTCCCGGGGTCGAGTCATGGTTCGAGCAAGGGCTCTCTATCCTCTGCTTCCCTTTTTTGGGGGTTGCCGACTGACGGACCCAAGTCGGTCGCCCCCAGACTGGGTTCTCTGGCTCTCAAGAAATCTGCTTTGAGCGAGATGGCATCGAAGATGGCTGCTGCTGCTGCATGGCCTACACTACTTCAGTGAGGCCGTGGACCTACTGGACCAGGAAGTCAAAACTGTACCGTGTCCACCATCGCAGGCAGTGGGGCTTGAGATGCAGGAGATGAAATAGGGATGGGAAGATCTGGATGAGATCTGATCGTGGAGGTGGTTGATCGTCAGGTTGAAGCCTTTCTGGAGGACATCCTCGAGAGGTCAAGAGGAAAAGTAGGACTCTAGCTGAGATGAAGAGGGATCTCCGCCATGTATTACTTCAAGAATAAAGGAACCTCAATAGCTTGAAGGGACCCTTCCTCTAGCACCAATTTCTATTGGTGCAAAATCTAGCCATCGTCGAAGCCGAAGCTAGATTTGGAGTGGATGAGGTCGCTGTCAGGACCTGCAAAACAAGTCTCGTCCGGAGTCTGGGATGGTGGCTCTGACAAGACTCTCCAACGATCAAGTCAGCTCTTTTGGTCCACAAAAATGAAATACGTAGAGAGATTCTAGCAGAGTTTTTAGGAAGAGAAGAAGAGCTTATCGGAAAAAGCGTATCTAGAGGATCTCTTAAATAGATGAAGCCTGTAACAAACTGATAGGGATAGCCGTAACCATCTAGTAGTGGGCTGTTTAGGACCACGTGGGGTTTGTTATGGGGGATAGTGTCTGTTATCATGATGTGCGAGCCCGTCAGGATCCAATGGTCGAAGCTCAAATGGGAGAGATTGATGGTTCTTTTGGCTATATCAAGGATGAGTGCCGAGGTCCTTTGGAGCTGCTGGATGGAGTTTGGAGGGAGTTTGGCTGTCTGGAGGAGTCCATCTAAAGAAGAAATTTGGGAGGAGTTTGATTATTGGAGGAGTTCGACTGAGCGAGGAGTCTGATTGAAGGAGAAGTTCGGAAGGAGTTCAACTGCTGGAGGAGTCTAATTGAAGAAAAAGTTCAGGAGGAGTTCAACTACTGGAGGAGTCTGATTGAAGGAGAAGCCCGAAAGGAGTTCAATTATTGGAGGAGTCTGAGGTTTAACCATGGAGCCTACTGTCGGGTGGGATCCTTCCGAGATCAAGCATCCAGCCGAACTTCGATAGGAGCGGATTTATCCCCAACAGATCCCACCATCAAAGTATATGGGACTCTACTCATATGCTCTCTTTCTTCAAGAGTTATCGAACAATTCTTCTTAGAGAGAGAAATTTCATGGCCTATTGGGAGATAGTTCTTTTTGAAATCCTTCATGCTGAACCTCTTCGGCACAGTATCTATGTACGTGGGCTGGGATAATCCAAGCATCCTTTTAGATCTATCCATATAGATCTTCATCCGTAGGATGTAGGATGCTTCATCCAAGTCCTTCATGGAGAACTGTGATGACACCAGACTTTTATTCCCTGCAGTGTAGGGATGTCATTCCCGATTAAGAGCATGTCATCCACGTACAAGACAAGGAATACTACTGCTGGACCATTTGCCCATTTGTAAATGCAGGATTCTTCTCCATTCTTAATGAAGCCATACATTTTGATCACTTTATCAAAATGCATGTTCCAACTCTAAGATGCCTAATTCAGTCCATAAATGGATCTCTGAAGCCTGCATACCTTGGACTCATCTATGAATGTGAACCCCTCAAGTTGTATCATATACACCTCTTCAGTCAACTCTCCATTCAGAAAAGCTATCTTCACATCCATCTATCAGATCTCATAGTCCAGATGGGCAGCAATCGCAAGCATAATTTGAATGGATTGAGCATTGCCATAGGAAAAAATGTCTTGTCATAGTCAATACCATAACATTGACGATACCCCTTGGCAACTAGACAAGCTTTATAGGTCTCCACATTTTCGTCTGCGCTCCTTTTTCTTTTGGAGATCCATTTACATATAATGGATTTAACCCCTTTGGGTGGGTCAATCAATGTCCACACATCATTGACCTTCATAGACTCCATTTCGAATTTCATGGTCTCAAGCCATTTCTCAAAATCAGATCTCTGCATAGCATCTATATAGGTGATCGGATCCTCATCATTCTCATCGAGTTCGATGGGGTCACCATCTTGAACCAAGAAATCATAGTATCTATTTGGATGATGTGGTACTCTACCAGATCACCTTAATAATGCAGGTTCTGGATCTAATCTAATCAAATCAGACTCAGGTTCAGCTACAGGTGTCAATTTTTTTACCTATTAAACTTCATCAAGTTCAACCTTAGAGGCAACAGTTCCTTCACCAAGAAACTCCTTTCTAAAAAGATTGTCTTAAGGCTAACAAACATCTTTTGTTCTACAGCATGATAGAAATAGTAACCCTTACTTTCTTTGGGATATCCTATAAATACACACTTATCAGACCAGGGTCCAAACTTATCTGTATGAAAATGTTTGACATAAGTCAGACAACCCCAAATCCATAGGTGAGAGAGTGTAGGCCTACGCCCAGTCCATATTTCATATGGAGTCTTTGCGATAGATTTACTCGATACATTATTCAATATATAATATGTAGCCTCAAGAGCATAACACTAAAATAAAATAGGTAGACTAGCAAACCCCATCATGAATCGAACCATATGTAACAAAATTCAATTTCTCCTTTTTAATACACCATTATGCTATGGTGTGCCAGAAGGAGTCCACTATGAGAGAATCTCATTCTCTCCTAAAGTCAAGAACTCACTGGATAGATACTCACCTTCTCAATCTGATCGAAGAGTTTTAATACTCTTTCTAGTTTATTTTTCTACTTTACTTCAAAATCTTTTGAATATTTCAAATGAATCCAACTTATGTTTCATCAGATAAACATATCCATACCTGGATAGATCATCTATGAAAGTGATGAAGTAGAAATATCAACCTCTAGCACCAGTGCTCATTGGTCCACATACATCAGTATGTACTAGATCTAAGAGCTTAGTAGCTCTCTCATCTTTTCCAGTAAAAGGTCACTTGGTCATTTTACTTAGAATACAAGATTCACAGGTTAAATGTGATTCATAATCACTGACTTTGAGGATTTTCTCTTGAGTCAATCTGTTTATCCCGTTCTTATTTATGTGACCTAGCCTACAGTGCAATAAGTAGATATCAGAGATATTATCTACTCTAGGATATTTTCTAAAAGTATACATTACACTCATAGGTTGTGATAAAATGTAAATACCATTTCTCCATTGTCCTTGCATTATTATAATGTTATTCATAATAATGTCACAATAATCTCCTTTTATTGACAAATAATAACCATCTTTGGCCAAAAGGCCAATAGAGATTATATTCATCAAAAAGGAAGGACAATAATGACATTCATTTAAAGAAATGATATTAGTATTAAAAATGAGTTGAACTATTTCCATAGCTAGAACTGGAACAGACCTTCCATCTTCAATATTTAGGAATCGCTCATTATTTTTAAATTTTCTACTAACTTGAAGTCCTTCCAACGTATTGCAAATATGGACCGGACTTCTGGTATCTAATACCCAAGTAGAAATATCACAAATAGAGAAATTACAAGATGTTATCATATAACGTCCTTGATCAGCAGCTACTTGCTTATCTCTCTTATGCAGCCTGTTAGGATCATGAAAACCATGATACTGAGGACAATTCCTCTTCCAATACCCCTGCTTCTTACAGTGAAAGCATTCTTCCTGATCTAGGTTATTCTTTAATCTTATATTTAAATGGGGCATAGAGGCCCCAGCACGAACCACTTCATGCTGCTGAACAACATTCAACTTTCGATTCTTATTATCGAAGTTGGGTCCCATAAGTTAATCAATGTTTAATAGTGAATGAAGCAATTATGGTTTGGATTTAACTACACAAAGAAGAACCAAAAGTCTAATTAGTAATTGATTCATTAAACGTAAAGATTTGAACTTTAATCAAAAGGTTTCTCCCACTATTTTGTTCGAATTAGTAGCCTCTACCTCCAATTCGAGGAATTATCCTAATTTCTTAATGGATACTAGAATCCACATAGACTGCACACAAGCGCAACTATGGTAGGTCAACCCATGTACATCTAAGGATAGGTTCATAACTAATTATTTCTCTAAGTAATTTTTAGTAATTTAATTTTGCTCCAGGTATCTTTTCAATAGGCTGGGGCTTCCACTGAAAGTTTCGAATAGGTCCAACCATTAACATGATCATACTTGATCCATCTAACTAATGAATGATTAAGCCTAACTATGGTTAGTCAACCTAACCATCATTTAGAGAGATGTATCCAAGAAATCATATTATGAATGATAATTCCATTAGCGGATAAGCATCAGGCCTATGAGCCTCCAATGATTATCCAACTAATGGATCCATTATTATCCACTTAATGGGAGGCTATGATCTAGTTATCACTATAACTATTTTATTTTATGGACCTAATAATTTTAGAGGATTTAATTGATTTGATTTAGAGGAAGAAGGTCAAATGAACTAGCATATCATGATCTTCCCACTAGCTTTACCAAGTCAGATTAAGGGAGACCATTAATAGGCTAGTCTAGGAGCACCTAAATCAGTCACACTGATTTACCTAGCTGACATGGGTCAACTCAAATTGTCAAGTGATCTGATCAAAACATAATCTCATCAAGAAGGCTAGGTAAGTGAGATCGATGGAAGGGTCTGCCAAAGCTTGCTTTAGACACCATCAGAAATGATTAGGTAAGTAGGTTGCCAATTAAAAATCACCGATCGTATGTGCCAGACTTACCTTAGACACCAACTAGTTAATTAGTTTTGATTAGATCAACCTAATAGTTCAAGCTATACCGTGAAGCCAAGAATCAAGTCCATCTTGGGTCTCGTTAAAGACATGGACTTGACCAACTACAACTATTATAATTGATCTAGAGAATCCTTGACCTAATCTAAGACAACAACTGATTAGATTTAGTCAATTCTCTAATTAAGTTCATTCTTTAATCTAACCCTAGGTCTAATCCAATTAATGGACCTAATCTCCACTAATCTATTTAACCTAATGTGTTATGATTCGTATCTTAGGATCTTCAATTTACAATCCTAGATCCTAATCAAACAACTTCTTAATTTTTAATTAAGTTTTGGGCTAAGGGTTGGGGTAAGGCTTTTCGAAAATGATTTTCTTGTTTGTAAAATATTTTTACGAAATGGCTCTATTGGGGATAAACCCCACTCCCATCAAAGTCTAGTATGATGCTTAGCCTAATGCAACCGATAATTATGGAAGAGCTTCAGCGGCCAAACCTTAGCCAAACTCCTCAACGGCCGAGCCCCAGCCGAACCCCTTCAGTCGGTAGAACTCCTCAGTAGTCGAGCCCCGATCGAACTCCTCCATTGGTCGAACCCCTCTCAAACTCCCCCAATGATCGAGTTCCTATCGAACTCCTATAGGAGCCGGACTCCTCTCAGACTTTTCCTTCAGTCGGACTTCTCTAGGAGTCGAACTTCTCTAGGAGCCGGACTCCTCCCAGACTTCTTCTTCGGTCAGACTTCTCTAGGAGCCAGACTTCTTTAGAAGTCGGACTCCTCCCAAACTTCTCCTTCGACTGGGCTTCCCTAGGATCCGAACTCCTCCCAGAGTTCTCCTTTGGCCGGACTTCTCCAGGAGCCGAACTCCTCTTAGACATCTCCTTCGGTTAGACTTCTACAAGAGGCAAACTTCTTCTGGATCCCTCCTTCAATCGGATGCCTACAGGAGTCGAACTCCTTTCAAGCTTATCCTTCAGTCGGACTTCTCCAGGAGCCAGACTCCTCCCAGACATCTCCTTTGGCCGGACTTCTATAGGAGCCAAACTCCTTCTAGACTTCTCCTTCAGTCAAACTCCTACAGGAGCCAAACTCCTTCCAAACTTCTCCTTCGACCGAACTCCTCCAAGAATCGAACTTCTTTTGGACTTCTCCTTCAATCAGATTCCTCCAACGGATTGCTTCCAGATGATCCCCTCTAGACGTATTCCCTGCAGGAGTCTGAACTCTTCTGGAATTGATATATGTCGAAGTCCACCAACCAACGCCTGCTTTCTCCAAGCTATGGCTATTAAATCTCGATGAATGGTCGCCATCACTCTACTACAGGCAATGCTATAGGCGGCACCCCCTCCATGATACACCCCATCAGGCCTCGAGCAGCCCATTACCAAATGGTATGGCTATCACTATCAACCTAATGACACCTTCCTCTCCATACCGAACCCCACGTGGCCTCAAGCAGCCCGCTACCAGATGGTATGACCATCACCATCAATCAAGCTCCGTCTATAAAAAGAGATCCTCCAGATATGTTTTCTCTAAGCTCTCTTCTTCTTCCCAAAACTCTGCCGAACTCTTGCCTGAACACTCCATTTCTGTTGGTCAGAAGAGCTAACTTAATCATCGAAGGATCCTACCGAAGCCACCATCACCGACTCCAGATGGGACTTTGTTTTACCAATCACCGATGGCAACCTCATCCTCCTCCGCTCCAGCTCGTCTCGACATCAACCAAATTCTGCACCAACAGAATTAGAGCTAGAAGGAGGGCCTGTATCTTTGAGGTATCCTTGTTCTTAAAGGGGTGCTCAATCGATCCTACCGACCTTCTTCTCAAAGGTTCACCTCCACCCTCTCCCTCAATCCCAAGAAATTCCTCAAAAGAAGATGACTATCCAGAGATCTACTGCATATGTTGCCAAATCTAAGCCAGATCCATCTATTCCTGCTCCATCATCAGTACTTCAACCTCCACCTCCATCGACGGCCATGGTAGATCCGAAGCAGTTTAACCTACTGATGCAGTGGGTTCAGAGCCTCACCGAGATGGTGTAGGCCATGCGGCAGCCCTCGATGGTGACTCCATCGAAAAACCTACCATCAGGATATCAAAAATTGATCCCAAGGAAGAGCACTTGGGCTAGCATACCCATTGCCCTTGGAAAGAAAAAATAGAGAGCAGAGGATCCATGTTCAGATCATGGTTCTCCTCTAGAGGAGACCTTCCCCATCTATAGCCGAAAGCCCTCCAAGGTCTGCGATCGAGAAAACGTCCTCAATCATAAACTACAGGAGATGGACCGACAGATTGAGAAACTCCACCATGTCATCCCGGCTAACTATGATGACGTCTGCATTGATCTCCCTTTCTCTCCCTGAATTATGCAAGAGCCCATTCCACCGAACTTTAAGCTTCCTCAATTTGAAAGCTATGATGGAACCTCTGATTCGATCGATCATCTAAAGGCCTTCTAGACCATGATGCTACTCCATGATGCACCAGATGCCATATTATGCCAAGCTTTTCCATCAACCTTAAAGAAAGCAGCAAGAAACCGATACTCGATGTTGGAGCTAAGTATGATCTTCTCTTTTAATCAGATGAGTCATCAGTTTGTGGCTCACTTTGTTTGTAGCCAATGTCCACACTGAGGTTTGGATTCCTTGGTGAATGTCAAGCAGAAAGAGGAGAAATCTATCCAAACTTATGTCATCCAATTTAATACTACTGCATTGAAGGTCCGAAACCTAGACTAATTTGTTGTAATGGCCGCACTCAAGGGCGGCCTTAAGAAAAATGATTTGCTATTCTTCCTAGAGAAGAAGTACCCCAGGGATTTTGTCGATTTGCTAGCCCAGGCCGAGGGATATGCCCATGTGAAAGAAGCCTTCAAGTTGAAGGATGAAGAAGCCACATGAGAATGGCGGGCGAACGAGTCTAATAGACCCACCGCCGATGGAGGGTCGAGTGAAGTTTGGCAGCGCTTATGGACTTCCCTGAAGTGCAAGCGAGTCGGAACTCCTTCTCAAGCTCATCATCAAAGAAGCCCCGACAGAAGGGCACGAAGAAATTCTCCCTCTGAAAGTTTTAACAACTATGCTCCTCTTAATGCTTCTAAAACTCAAGTTCTGACAAAAATTAAGAGTCGGCTACCAAGATCAGAAGAATTACGATCTTCCCCAAGCATAATCGAAGCAAATACTGCATCTACCATCGCGACCATGGCCATGATACTGAAGAATGCATTCAGCTCTAAGACAAAATCGAGGAGCACATCAGGAGGGGTCAGCTGGGTCGATCCTCAGATGCCAGTCTGAAGCAAAAGAAGATTGGCCAAGGGCACTGCTGTAGCTAGAACCACCAATGATGGAGGAACAACAAGGAGGTCGGCCGCCTCCCAGCATCATCAATGCTACCTCTGGGGGGGACTTGGTACTTCGATGAGCCATCATCTCCCAGCCTCAAAGCCAAGAGAAGCTTGCTCCAAATTGAGAAGGCCAGCATGAAATAGAGAAGGTCGTCTGGCCCAAAACTTATCGCCTAAAGGAACTCGGAGGAACAATGCTCCCATGACCCTGAAACATAGAGAATCTGAGGATGTGCTGCCAGTAATTTTCCTTTAATAAAATTCCTCCATTTTAATATTATTATTTTTTGATGCAAAAGCTATGTGACGATAGGAAAGAAGCAGTCAATAGTGATTATGTTAGGAACAGGAGGAGAACCTCGTCCTAACATGAGCAAGTCGAAGTCCTTCAACCTCGACTAGTGATAAGATCTCTTCCGAGCTTCAAAGTCTATCTCAACAGAAAATAAGATCTCCTTCAAGCTCGACTAGAGATAAGATCTCTTCCGAGCTTCTATATCAATAGGAGATAAGGTCTCCTTCAACCTTGGCTAGAGATAAGATCTCTTCTGAGCTTTAAAGTCTACGTCAATAGGAGATAAGATCTCCTTCAACCTCGACTAGAGATAAGATCTCTCCTGAGCTTCAAAGTCTACATCAATAGGAAATAAGATTTTCTTCAACCTCAGCTAGAGATAAGATCTCTCTCGAGCTTCTACATCAATAGGAAGATAAGATCTTCAACCTCGGCTAGAGATAAGATCTCTCCTGAGCTTCTACATCAATAGGAGATAAGATATTCTTCAACCTCGACTGGTGATAAGATCTCCGTCGAGCTTCAAAGTCTATGTCAATAGGAGATAAGATCTCCTTCAACCTCGACTGGATATAAGATCTCCCCTGAGCTTCAAAGTCTACATCAACAGGAGATAAGTTCTCCTTCAACCTCGACTAGAGATAAGATCTCTTCCAAGCTTCTACGTCAACAGGAGATAAGATCTCCTTCAACCTCGGCTAGAAATAAGATCTCTTTTGAGCTTCAAAGTCTACGTCAACAGGATAAGATCTTCTTCAACCTCGGTAGAGATAAAATCTCTCCTGAGCTTCAAAATCTATGTCAATAGGAGATAAGATCTCCTTCAACCTCGGCTAGGAGATAAGATCTCTCCCGAGCTTCTACATCAATAGGAGATAAGATCGCCTTCAACCTCGACTGAAGATAAGATCTCCCCCGAGCTTCAACGTCTACGTCAATAGGAGATAAGATCTCCTTCAACCTCAGCTGGAGATAAGATCTCCCCGAGATTTAACTACAACTTCAATCTCGACTGGTGATAAGATCTCCCCCGAGCTTCAACATCAACGTCAACCTTGGCTGAAGATAAGATCTTCTTCGAGCTTCAACATCTACGTCAATAGAGAGATAAGATCTCCTTCAACCTCGGCTGAAGATAAGATCTCCTTCGAGCTTCAACTACAACTTCAACCTCGATTGGAGATAAGATCTCCTTCGAGTATCAATGTCTACATCATTAGGAGATAAGATCTCTTTCAACATCGACTGAAGATAAGATCTCCCCCGAGCTTCAACTACAACTTCAACCTCGAATGGAGATAAGATCTCCTCTGAGTTTTAAAGTCTACATCAACAGGAGAGAAGGTCTTCTTCAAACTCGACTGGAGATAAGATCTCCTCTAAGCTTCAACTTCAACATCAACCTCAACTAAAGATAAGATCTCCCTCGAGCTTTAATGTCTATGTCAATAGGATATATAATCTCCTTCAACCTCGACTGGAGATAAGATCTGCCCCAAGATTCAACTATAAACTTTAACCTCGACTGGAGATAAGATCTCCTCCGAGCTTCAATTTCAACGTCAACCTTGACTGAGGATAAGATCTCCTCGAGCGTCAACATCTACGTCATCAGGAGATAAGATCTTCTTTAACCTCAGCTTGGAGAGTAAGATCTTCCTGAGCTCAACTATAACTTCAACCTCGGCTGGAGATAAGATCTTCCTCCAGTTTCAAAGTCTACATCAATAGGAAGAAGATCTTCTTCAACCCGATTAGAGATAAGAATCTCGCCTAAGCTTCAACTTCAACATCAACTCGATTGGAGATAAGATCTCTTCTGAGCTTCAATGTCTACGTCAATAGGAGATAAGATCCTCCTCAACCTCGATTGGAGAAAAGATCTCCCCCGACTCATCTAAAACTTCAACCTCGACTGAAGATAAGATCTCCCTCAAGCTTTAATTTCAACGTCAACCTTGGCTGGGGAATAAGATCTCCCTCGATCGTCAATATCTATATCATCAAGAGATAAGATCTCCTTCAACCTCGACTGGAGATAAGATCTCCCCCGAGCTTCAACTACAACTTCAACCTCAGCTGGAGATAAGATTCCTCCAAAGCTTCAAAGTCTACACAACAGGAGAGAATCTCCTTCATCCTCAGCTGGAGATAAGATCTCCCCGAGCTTAAAGTTTTTCCAACAGGAGATGAGATCTCCTTCAACCTCAGTTGAAATCCTCCTTCAAACTATGCCAACAGGAGATGAGTCTCCTTCAACCTCGGTTGAAGATAAGATCTCTCAAAGTCCTACACCAACAAAAGAGAGATCTTCAAAGTCTATGCCAACAGGAGATGAGTCTCCTTCAACCTCGGTTGAAGATAACATCTCTCCCGAGCTTCAAAGTCTATGCCAATAGTAGATGAGTTCTCCTTCAACCTCGACTAGAGATAAGATCTCCCCCAAGCTTCAAATGAAGGAAAATCCTGATTTTTTGGATCAGGTTCGTTCAAATCTGATCGGATCAAGAGATATATTTCAAAAAAAAAAAATTTTGATCTAAATCAAATTTGGGATGTTTCAAATTTGATCATTATTATTTTAATAATTAAAATAAAATATAAATAAATTAAATCATATTTAATTTATCTTGATATAGGGTAATCCTATTACCCATTGATGATCCTATAAGCAGCGAAAGGTTCTGGATCTAGCCATGCAAGTGCCTAGCCTCTATCGGTATCCACTTGGGTTCGATTTGAAGATTCTCTTCTTCTCTATCACTTCTCCAAAAATTAGATCTGAATCTGATTTGGAGGATCTTCAAAACTAGCTTTTCGAAGATCAGCAGTTGTCCTTTGCAGCAACGCAGCCTTCTAGCTTTCTGTCGCCTTTCTCTCACCTAGATTGCACCAACTGGATCCCAAACTCTTTGGGAGTAGAGAGGAGAGGGAGAAGATGGACTTGGCATGGAGGAGGAGGAGAGAGAGGCAGCCTTGGGGAGTAGAGAATTATTCTTCCTCTGAGTTGGGCGCAGGGTCTTATTTATAGACTATGCGTGATCCAACTCCTCTTCTTCCCAACCAATCACAACTCTTTGTAAAATCAGATCTAAATCTGATTGGTGGGAATAGAGTCCCTTGGATTCCTCCTTAGATGGCACCTAAGATCCAGTCAAAGTTGGTTCTTAGGAGGAACTCTAATTGAATCCAAAAAGGAGATGGAGTCCCTTGTCCAACAGGGACTCCTGGGCGCCTTAACGGGTGGCATGCGCCCTCCTCCTTGCCAGGTTCTGGCAGGGGGACAAGCCCCCACCAGCTCTCCAATAGGTGCATGACACATGGACAGAAAGTCAAAGTGTCAATGGTCAATATTTGACCAGTCAAAGGTCAACTTTTGACCAAAGTCAAAGGAACGAAGAAATGGCAGGTGACCAAAAATGGTAGTCTTACAAAATAAGACAACCTTTTCTGACCTTGGACAGGCTCCAGTCAGACCATAGTGAAGGCCTTTTGATCGAGCACAAACTCCTTTGGCTCAGTCAGGACAACTTATTTATGATAGTAAAAGAAGAACGTTAGGTTCAATCGAGTGCTAGCACGATTTTCTTGAACCTAATTGAATCTCATTCAGATCAATTGAACTAGATCAGTTCAATTGATGATCACCAGATTCAAACCCTTGTTTGTGTGACCCAGTTAGGTTCAGTTCTATATGGTAATGGGATATGTCATGATCTCTATCATCGACATCATCGAAACTCCTTTCGATGGATCAGAACTCTTCTGATTCGAACAGCTAGAATGATCGATCATCTAAATCATTCTAATTGCTCCCAAAATCCACCAGTGACACCTAGCAGTATATGGTGGCAACCCATCAGAGCTGAATGCGAACCTCTTGGTGCAGCTACCTATGTGATGATTAAGTTCTTCTATCTTGAGCTCCCGATCAGATTAGGGTTAAGGTGAACTCGTCAAACCCTAGTTTCTATCATATGATGTAATCATTCGATTCAAGTCCGATGTGAAAACCTAAATAGAAACTCTTTCTATTATTTCACTCTGCCATGGCCATGGGCTTCTGGACTTGATTCTCATGATCATCATAGGGCTGCTCCTCTACCACCGAGGTAGATAGATTCCATCTTGATGCAATCCAGTTCCTACAATGAACATGCTATAGCCAACATACACCTCAGGATTTCCGAATGGCTAGGAGATCGAGTAATGGTGTAGTCAAACTATAACACCCTCAAGGTGAACTGTCCGATGCACCTCAGGTCAAAGAACCAGACACACTACTGCAGCATCGAGTCAGTCATTGACGAGAAGGTAGACTTCCCTAATGACTACTCGAGGTGGTCACGCTCAGTGCCCTCGTTCTCTAACGAGTACCTGTACTCTCGCTCCGGTGTCTCCACACCATAGACTCAAGACTCATCTACTAAAGAGAAGCGATTGTACACCAACCTTTCCGGATCAATCACCATCCTCATGATGATCCTATGGTCGGGAGCATTTTATGAGTTAATAATGATTATTCATGTCTTAAATTTTCAACTCTTGAAAATATGAATTATCATTACCATTAACTCAAAGGATGTATCACAGACACTAAATACACATATGTGATAGAAAATAACCCATTTTATTGATTATAGTCAAAATTATAATTTTGCCCCTAGAAGTGTATTACAAGTGTCAGCCAATTCTGGCTTCTAGGGCACATATATCTAACAATCTCCCACTTGTCCTAAAGCCAATTGGCTACAAGTCTAAGTCCCATCTTCTCAAGGTGGGCTTCGATCTTTTGCTTGTCCCAACGGCTTTGTAAGTGGGTCTGCCACATTATCTGCGGAGTTGACTCTCTTGACCTCGACGTAACCCTTCTCGAGGTAATCGCGGATGAGGTGGTATCGCCGCTCAATGTGCTTGGATTTCTGGTGAGACCTCGGCTCCTTAGCAAGGGCTATGGCACCATTGTTGTCGCAGTATAGAGGAATGGCATCTGATGGCATTACTCCAATTTCTGCAGCAAACTTCTTGTACCAGAATGCTTCCTTCGCAGCCTCTGATGCAGCGATATATTTCTGCTTCCATGGTGGAATCTGCTATCACTATTTGCTTGGAAACTCTTTCCAGCTGACAGCTCCACCATTGCACACAAACAGACTCCCAGATGTCGACTTTCGATCATCTATATCGGACATGAAATCCGAGTCTGTGTATCCCTAGGACTTGGAGTTCTCCATTACCAAAGACCAACATCATATCCTTAGTTCTTCTCAAGTACTTAAGGATACATTTCACAGAAGTCCAGTGTTCTTCACCTGGATTTGACTGATATCTGCTTGTGACACTCACAGCATGGGCTATATCAGGTCGTGTACATAGCATGGCATACATGAGGCTCCCTATTGCAGAAGCATAAGGGATCTTGCTCATGCGTTCTATTTCCTCAGGTGTGCTAGGGCACATCTTCTTGGAAAGATGAATACCATGTCTGAAGGGTATTAATCCCCTCTTAGAGTTTTCCATACTAAACCTCTTTAGTACTTCCTCTATGTACATCTTCTGTGAAAG
Source organism: Cocos nucifera (assembly GCA_006176705.1). Lineage (NCBI taxonomy): Eukaryota > Viridiplantae > Streptophyta > Magnoliopsida > Arecales > Arecaceae > Cocos > Cocos nucifera. The sequence continues at coordinate 3,878 of QRFJ01000043.1, read as the reverse complement.
TCCTAGCATCCTATTCGGTCTATCCCTATAGACCTTAATTCCTAGAATAAAGGATGCTTCACCTAGGTCTTTCATGGAGAATTCCTTTAGGACAACCACATTTTGACTGATGTCAACATGGGAATATCATTCCCAATAAGGAGGATGTCATCCACGTACAATACGAGGAAGACAACAGCGCTCCCACTGACCTTTTTGAAGAACACATGGTTCCTCTTCATTTTTGATGAAACCAAACATTTTGATCACATCATTGAAACGAGTGTTCCAGCTCCGAGATGCTTGCTTAAGTCCATATATGGACCTTTGCAGCTTGCAAACCTTGTGATCAGTATCACTGGATGTGAAACCTAGCGGCTGTTCCATATAGATATCTTCCTCAAGATATCCATTTAAGAATGCCATTTTCACGTCCATTTGCCATATTTCATAATCGAAATAGGCTGCAACAGCAAGCAATGTGCGGATGGATTTTAGCATAGCTACTGGGGAAAAGGTATCCTGATAGTCAATGCCTTCGCATTGACTATAACCTTTTGCCACTAGTCTAGCCTTGAATGTCTCCACATTCCCATCTGCACCAATCTTTCTCTTGAAGATCCATTTACACCCAATAGGTACTATACCTTCTGGTGGATCTACCAAGGTCCAGACTTGGTTTGAGTGCATCGAGTCAATTTCTGACTGCATTGCCTCTAGCCATTTCTCGGAGTCGATATCTGATATCGCCTCGTTGTAGGTTTTGGGATCATCACCATGAGCACCATTACCTATGAGGAACATTTTCTCTACATCCTCTGAAATAATACCTAAGTATCTTTCAGGGGACGGAAAACTCTTTCCGATCTACGAGGTGGAGGAGGTAGTGTTCTTATTGGCTCAACCTGATTTGGTTCCAATTGGTCCTTAGCTCGTTGTACTTGTGAGACTTTCTCATCAAGCTTAATCTGCTTTCCAATGCCGCTATCTTGAATAAACTATTTTTCAAGAAAGATGGCATGTCGACTCACAATCACATTGTGGTCTTCTGGAATGTAGAAATAGTATCCTAATGACTCTTTAGGATATCCTATGAATCGAGCTCTAAAGGACCTAAACTCTAACTTGTCCGCTTGTTGTCTTTTGACATGAGCCGGACAACCCCAAATTCTGAGATGACTCAGACTTGGTTTCTTACCATGCCATATCTCATACGGTGTGGTAGGAACGATTTTAGAGGGAACCCTATTCAGTAGATAAATTGAAGTTAACAATGAGTGTCCCCAAAGAAAATCAGGAAGGTCTGTGAAGCTCATCATGGATCGGAACCATATCCAATAGAGTCCGATTTCTCCATTCTGAAACCCGTTGAGTTGAGGTGTTCCTGGTGGAGTCCATTGAGAGACTATGCCATTTTCCTTTAGATAGTCTAGGAATTCCCGGCTAAGGTATTCACCTCCTCGATCTGATCGAAGAACCTTAATGGGTTTTCCAGTTTGTTTTTCTACTTCATGTCTGAATTCTTTGAACTTTTCAAAAGCTTCAGACTTGTGTCTCATAAGATACACATACCCATACCTAGACAGATCATCGGTAAAGGTAATGAAGTAGACAAAATTGCCTCTAGCCGGCACATCAAATGGGCCGCACACATCAGTATGTACTAGGGCAAGGAGATCTGTGGCCCTCTCCCCATGTCCAACAAAAGGGAGTTTAGTCATTTTGCCTTGAAGACAAGGATTCACAAGTTGGATATGACTCAGAAGTCAATGGACTCAATAGCCCATTTTTCTCCAATTTGTTGATCCTATCTTCTGCTATATGACCTAATCTCAGGTGCCATAGATATCTATCGTTTGGACTATCCCTAGGTCGTTTGGCATTCACGTTTTGCTCGATAGTTAGAAATAGGTACATCAATATGTAGCTGATAAAGACCATTAATAAGAAAACCATTTGCAATTTTATTTCTTTCATAAAGAATGTTACAATGGTCCTTAAAGAAGGTAATCACATAGCCTTCTTGTGCTAAGCATGAAACAGAAATCAAATTCCTGCTAGCTGCAGGCACATAATAACAGTCTTTTAAAACTAAGTCTAAACCAGATGGTAATCGAAGAGGGTATGTTCCCACGGCTACTGCAGCAACTCTTGCTCCATTACCGATGCGTAGGATCATGTCTCCATCCCTCAGCCTCCTGCTATCCTCAAGACCCTGCATGGAAGTGCACAGATGAGCACTAGAACCAGAGTCAAGCACCCAACTGGATGCAGAAGAAACCGTAAGGTTAGACTCAATAACGAGCATACCTCCAGAAGGACCTTCCTTCTTGTTCTTCAGGGTGGCCAGGTAAGTAGGGCAGTTCCGCTTCCAATGGCCGTCGCTGTTGCAATGGAAACACTTTCCTTTGACATCGGCCTTTTTCTTCGGCTCTGCCTTCTTCTTCTTTCCTCCTTCCACCTTTTGCTTTTTTGCAGACTTCTTTTTCTTTTCCATAAGACTTTCTTTTGGAAGAAGTCCGTTCCATAGCAAGAACTGAGCCTTTAGAACCTTTCATAGAAAGCTCAGCGGTAACCAGCATATTCATTAATTCGGCCAAGGAATTTTGAAGTTTATGCATGTGGTAATTCATGATGAATTGCCCATATGCATCAGTCAAGGATTGCATAGAATAATATCATTCTGCAGATCCAAGTCTAACTTCACACCGAGCTTCTCAAGCTCTTCCATGTCCTTGATCATTGCATCAGACAGTGATCTTGGACTGACTGCCCATCACGCATCTTAGCCTTAAAAAGTCATTTCGTGACTTGATATTTGGCTGCGCGACTCTGTTCACCAAACATCTCCTGCAGGTGAGCCAACATTTGGCGAGCAGTCCCGATATCTTCATGTTGGCGCTGGAGCTCATCAGACATCGAGCCCAACATGTAATATCTGGCCTTATTATCTTCGTCTAATCCATTTTTTCCAGAGACGCTCTCTGTTCAGTGGATGGACGGGCTGGTAAGGTGGGAGGGTCCTGGTCCAAAACATGGGTTAACTTCTCTGAACCCAAAATAATTTTGTAGTTCCTGAGCCAATCTTTATAATTGGGTCCAGTCAGTCTATGTGTGTCCAGGATACGTGCCAATGGGTTGGACGCAGACATTTTTCCTGTAGAGAGTCAAAGATTCTAGTTAGATACTGTAATTTTGACTTGACCAATTTATTTAGGGATTTTATTTTTAAACAAATTAGCTCCCACTATTTTCTCGGATCCCTACACTCCCTCTGTTAGAGATGCGAAAAATCTCCATGATTAATGATTTCTAGTGGGTGGTGCGGTCTCACCAACTGACTCATCACCTCACCTAACAGTTATTGGTGATGGGTTAGCCAATGAGTGAACAACTCTTGTTCAATGATTCTCTAATCATGGTGCACCCAAACTTGGTCTCTAATTCATGAATCTCACCGTATCCGAAAATATTGATCCACTCCTTAGTTAAGTCAGACCCACCATTTGCATAGACTGGGTTCCTAATTGAGTCTCTCACCGTATCCAAAATATTGAGCCCAACTCATCCTCCAGCCCATAGCATCCAATGCCTAATAGACATGGTTGCATCTTTCCCGGTGCAACTGAGCCACTGTATCCAGCCGAGAACAATCAACCCCGGGAAGGGCCCGCACATCTACAATGGTGGAAGACCTCAGACTTAATCTTTTCTTAGGGAGAATTGATTCAGGTCTCATTAAACTAGACTTGGCATTAGTCATAACAATTATGACTAACCTAGTGGCATGGGTTAGCTCGGATTATTGACCACCTCAGATCAGAACTGTGTCAACAGATATGGCCAGGTAAGTGAGACCGGTGGAAGGAATATGCCATTAACTCGTACAAGAATGCATT